>OY776294.1:14120970-14678076 GCA_963675345.1 Trididemnum clinides
GATTGCTTCTTTTGCTTGGTACAGTTTTCTACTCTTTGATAACTCACAGCAGTTCAATGCAATTATTATTATTGTTTGCACTGAATTTAAGCAAGAAAAATTGCCGTACAAAACAGCAGCAGATTATTTGCAAATACTGAACTCAAAACTTCAAGACTGCAAAGCACTATGTCAAGAGTGTTGCCAACAACCTTAAAATAGCTCATTCAGCTCATTACCATAAAATTGCAATCCACAACCAACCTTAAGATCGCTGCCGACAACCTCAAAATTTCGACCGACAACTTCCAAGATTACAACTCTCTTAATTGAAACTGGCAACCTCAAGATTGAAACTTACTAACAAAAAATCGCAAATCTTCGCTCTGAGTTTAACAGTCAATTTTTGTCAACGCTGACAGCTGCCTAGCAAGGCTGTGAAGGCTATGAAGGTGATTACAATGACCGGACTGTGAAGGTCAATACTTTATAATCGATATTGACATCAGAACCAGTTTCAAAAAATTCATCCCTGGGTTGACAATTAAGCTCAGTACATCTTAGCTTAGCAGGATCTATTGAAATGCTTATTTCTAAGCAATAATCTTTACCAGCTTTTTGAATGCCATTTAGCACTTTTAAAAAGCAAGCTTTGGTGTATTTTGTCATTACGTCAGATCAGTTTTATGTTACGCGTAAATTTTGCTAATACGCTTCACCGAAAATCAAACCGACATGATACCGTCGATAAAGTGCCAGTACCAACCACAGTTTCGTAAGAAATATTACTTTTGGTGTTTAACCACATGAAAAAAATTCTACAAAAAGGTTGTCAAATGCTGAAAAGGTAAGGCTTGATACATTTTGTTGAGAACGGTTAGTAAACATTTCCATTTCCTTGTCTAATTGCGGCCTTACACAATGTCTTGTT
This sequence comes from Trididemnum clinides, assembly GCA_963675345.1. Classification (NCBI taxonomy): domain Eukaryota; kingdom Metazoa; phylum Chordata; class Ascidiacea; order Aplousobranchia; family Didemnidae; genus Trididemnum; species Trididemnum clinides. The sequence continues at coordinate 14,121,881 of OY776294.1, forward strand.
CACCAGCACATTTCCAAGGTAAAAGCTAATTACTGTTGCACTAGAAAGCGTTGATTATTTGAATAAAAATCTGATAAAATGGCAAATGACAAGTTTTATATAACCTAAGTAAAATGTCGATTTTGGATAATTGCATGTGGACACTGAAAAACCCCACGATAACAACAAATAGTGCAGTTAAATGGGCAAAGTCCTTTTTTTCAGAAATTTTGCGCAAAGATCTTACGACAATCCCGGGCAAGGATCTCACAGTTTAGACTGACCTCATCCGATTAGTTATTTTCGGAGCCGGGGTGATTTTGTCCGACGAATTGGTGACGTTCAACTTGAATTATTTTTCATTAGCATATTTTTTACACTCGTTGGATTGTCTCAGGCCTAGTATTTACAGAAGCCTAATTAAAAAGTTGCTTCTCATTTGAATTCATTCCAGGCCTGATCAGCGAACAGTCTTTCATTGAAACGTAGATATAGAGCCTATACTTTTTTTAAAAAAAAGTAATTCGTATCAGCGTAGCTGTTACTGTTGAATACGCAGATTACTTGCAAGCTTATTTTTGACGTAGGTTTTGAGGCCCACGGGTTTTAAAATTTTGCAAAGTCACTGAACGTAAATGCAGCTTGAAAATACAGTCAAGTTTGTTTGAAAAATTCCAAACCAATTAGACTAAAATCTCTGTTCTAATTGGATATGCAAACAAGATAAGTGTAAATTTAAATCATTAACCAATTTTCAATCTTGTAAAACTTACTGTACTGCCACTGTTACCTTTATTCTTTGCTGCAACAAAACAATCAAAAAATAATACAAACAATACACATCAGCTGAGTCATAATGAGGACCTCTTACGACATATGCAAATTTATACTTCAAATTTCTAAATATGGTGACGCATCACCAGCATTTTCAGTTGTATTTCAATCTTTAATTTACTGGATAGCGGCAGAGGCGCTACGCTTAGGTCAATTGACCAGATCTACACCAAGGTTTCCAAATTGCTTGGTAGAAGTTACAACTACTTGTCAGAAACTGCCAAGCAAATCGAATTATTACGTAGCGGTTTTTTTTGTGGCTAAAGCACCGCAATGGCAAGTACTTTTCAGTACGTTCAGTCACAATACCGACATGTCAGGAAATGCTCTCCAAGAAAAGTGCTTATGATCCTGTGAAGACAGTTCAAGAATGTAACCCAAATAAATTAGTGCAGTAACTTTATTGTATAATTGAGAAATAAAATCTATTGAATGATCTGATAAAGTATTTTATGAAAAGCCAAAGTGATTTTGCGGGATGACAAAACTGATTCTATTCATCGATCGCAAGAGAATGATTTATTGATCTGCCATTGATAATTTTTGTACATTGATCTGTACTGCAATGATTTTGGTTTGGTGCACAATAAATAGTATATATTGCATAATTGCTGGATTTGAATCCATAGCTTTAATTTAATGTTTACGTAATCCTTGTACGTTTTTGGTCCTTTATAATAGCAAGCAGGCTCGCAATCAAGATTTATGTAAGGAAGTGCAAAAGTCGTTTTGAGGCAAACGTTTGAGGTAAGTGGAAGAACAATATAGTTCAATTTTGAGACACAAATTATTTTCTTTAAAAAAAAGTTAGCTGTAAGGCAAAAATTTAGCCCCTATAACTTTGCTCTGGTTCGGCACACCTGATTGCAGTATATGTTGTTTTTAAACGCGTAGCTTGCCCACATTATTATTGCAATATTCACAACAATTAGGCCTACAATCATCACGATTAGGCAGGGGTTTTCAACTCTGTTTGGCATCACGCCCTTTTCCACAAACTCATTTCGGCTGTCCTCCCTCCTTGCTTTGCTCGTTGAACTCAATCTTTCTTTTCTGACAGGCGTGCTTGCGTGGTTTTTCAAAATCAAAGAAGTCGCTCTTTTCAAGTCCATCGAGGTGTTCCGCAAGGATCTGTTCTTGGTCCAGTACTTTTTTCTCTTTTCATTAATGACCTCCCTACTTTTCTACCTTCTTCCGTCAGCTGTTCTCTTTATGCTGACGATCTGGCCATTTGGTCCTCCTCCCCTACTGCGGTAGAGACAACACAAGGAGCTCTGGTTCAACTGGAGCGCTGGCCTGAGTACTAGCGTCTTCATCTCAATCCGAGCAAATATGAAGCCTCCTTCTCAGTGGATTCCCATCAAGATAACCTCCAGCCCAATCTCTTCTTATTCAACTGCCGCCTCCGTTTCAATCCCTCTCCAACTTTTCTTAGGGTTATCTTCGATCGCACACTTTCCTTTTCTAAACATGTATCTTTGCTGAAGGCCAAGTTCTTTCCTCGTGTCAAGGCCTTACGCCTTATCTATGCTTCCTTATGGCACCCCTCAAAGAAGTGCCTCTCTTTTCTGTATAAAGTTTTTCTTCGGCCCCTTCTCACTTATGCTTCATCCGGATAGTTTCCTTTTCTAAGCGTTATCAATACAGTAGAACGCCGATTATCCGAATGCCGATTATCCGAACGCTACTCTGACAAAGGTCATAAAAGCGCAATTATGGCTAGCTGCGCTTGATAACGGACTGTGTTTAAGTGCAAAAGCTTTTAAGTTTCAAACCAATCTAGTGACTATGTCTTCCATGAAAAGAGAACGAAATGCAGTGACGATTGAGACAAAGTTTGAGATTATAAATCAACCAGCCATAGGAGTGCGCTATAATATTGGTATTGTTATTCGATTATCCGAAAAAAATTGATTATATGAACCACCTTCGGTTTCGATTAATTTGGATAATCGGCGTTTTGCTGTTTTACCAAATTGGAACGCCTTCACCGAACGGCTAGTCGCACCATCACCGGCTGTCTCTCGTCCTCCCCTATCGCACTTCTCTTCGCCGAGGCGTCTCTACCTCCCCTACGAGTCACCCAGGTTCATTTTGCACTTTTATTTTATGAGCGAATCCTTCGTCTCCCAACCTCCTTTCCCATTTTAGGTTTGGCCAAACATGGAGTAAAACCAAGACTCTGCATATCCTCCTGGAGAGCTTTTGCGACCACTCGCTCGCTCATGCTTCTTTCTACTTCTCCTAGGGAGGCTTTTCTTGTCTGCAATCCCTTGCCTCCTTCGAACCTGCCTTCCTTTACTGTGGAGTTCACCTTCTCCTCTCCATTTGTCCCCTCTGATCATCCTTTCTCTCGCTAAGGTGCGACTCTCGCTCACCTTGACTCCCTTTTCCACTTTACGATCTGGTGCTCTGGACAGACGGCTCAGTAAGGTCACTGAGTGCGGTCACTCAGTGCCACAAAAGAAAGCCTTCCACAAGTCTGCCACTTCTCTTTTCTTCTCCTTCTATCTGACTCTCGCTCCGTTCTCGCCATCTTGTTTTCTTCTTCTTCTTTCCTTTTACCTCAATCTTTCTGACAGATTCGGTAGGAACTGTCTTGTCTGTCCTCTTGTTTTATCAAACTACAATGGGTACCCAGACACTCGTTTCTCCCGAGTAACGATGCAGATTATGAGCTTGCTAAACGCGGAGCGCTAGTCGTGTCTTCTGCAATTCCTTAGAGTCTCTCTCCTCTAATCTCATGTTCCACTCTTTTCTTTTCGCCTTCTGTCTCATCTACATTTTTTGGCACACAGGTTCCCTCTATCTGTAGTGAGGAACATGTGCTCTTTCATCATGCTTGCTGTGCTCTCTCTTGTCTTGGCTTAAATGGACGCAGCCTACTGTAAAGCTGTCATCTCTCTAGGATTGACAGAATCGAGAATTCTTCTTGCTGCGCCTGTGGACACCAGTCCCAGGGCACCTCTCATCTCATTCTGCATTGTCTAGCTACGGACTCTTTGCGCCGCTTGCTCTTTAGCGACTCTCTGTCTCTCTACGACCTCTGGTCCTGGCCCTGGAGAGTTGCCCGGCTTCTGGTCTTCCGCCATGGTGTTTCATGGTGCTCCGCCATGCCCCCATCCCTCGGAAGAGGTCGGGTAGCAACAACAACATTACAAATACGATTATTGCAATATCATTTGCATCAGTGAAAACCGATTTAACATCTTTTCTGATTGGAACGTAGCAACTGCGGCAGGGAACACGCTTACAACATTGCTGAAGAAAGGTTTTGGTTTGCTGGAAAAATTAGCAATATGATCAAAGTACCACAAAAACAAAAATATTTGAAAAAGAGTTGGAATAGCTCAACTATCTCTTTCATGTTAATTAATGAGATGACATAAATCAATGATCACTCAAGCTGATAAGGGATACTTGTAAACTAAAATTGTTAGTTTAGTGGGTCAGTGCAATAAAATTGTTAGTTCAGTGGGTCAGTGCAGAAGTGTGCAAATTGATTTTTAGGCAAGCTTGTCTTACTCAAACCGATGATGTTGCGGGTTAGGTGTGGATTCAAACCCAAGTTTTTGTGTTTTTGGGGCAGATATTTGTTTCTGGAGTTCAACATTTGAAGGCGAAAAACTTTGAACTTCACTTCTTTTTTACTTGGTTCATAGATCTGTGGACGCGGGACATAAGTCTCTTCTTCCCGCGGACTGTACAATGTCACATCACGAGTCGAATTTCACTTTCGGAATTTGAACATGCCGAGTTATCATAGTCCATTGCTGTGCGAAAAACGTAGATACAATTTTGTTTGCTTGATCTTTTTGCTCGTCTCTAAAAATGCACTGGTAACAATTTTGCAGCAATGAGCAGCTGTTCGGTATCCTTGTTGTTCGTTCGTAGGTTATAGGTGTAACTGTGACTATTTTCATTTGACAGGGGGTTATTGGGAAAACAATCAGATATACAGAAAATAAAAACAAAATTTACTTCAAATCCTTTGAAAGTAAATAAGCCGAGATCAGTAAGTGCGAATAGGAGTTTGAGTGCGATATATCTGACTTAGTATTTTAGTCTGCGTTCACACATTGCAGTATTCGCAACCAGAAACAAAGCTTTTTACCGATATTTAAAGCAGGTTTTCACACAAGATTTTGCTACTTGATACTGAGTGCATACAGCATGACGCTCTCTCCGTACTCACTAACAAGCAGCGAAGCCTCTTTTAAAACCTATTCTAAATGTCGGTAAGAAATTTGATTCTTAGGCACGCCGTATAATTTGAAAAACTAATGACTTTATTTCAAAAATAATAGCCAAACAAATTGTCAAAAGCATACTGTAAACGTTTCGGCTCTCAACTGGTGACATTTTCAACGCAAATATTGTGCAACAAAAAGGCAAACTACAAACTGCGCCGTGCTGACACTAAGAACAATCAGTATGACCTATGGGTAGTTGATGGTCAATTTTTCGTATAGTGAAGGTCTTCAGGAACACTACGCAATCATAAAAGTACCAGATGTTCAAATGTGGATCACGTTACTCCAGGTCATGGTTTAGCCTGATCTATCGCAGAAGAAATAGTTTGTTGCATTATTGCGACAAATAGCGTCGACACATTACAAGGTGTTGTTTGTGACGGTACTGCTGTTACCACAGCGCGGGGGGCTGAAGTTGCAAAGAAACTTGAGCTTTTTTTGGAAAAACCAGTTCAATGGAAAGTTTGCTTGCTCCACGAAAACAAACCCTCGTTTCGCCATCTGTTTGATGCTATTGACCGAAGAACAACGGATGAAATTGGAAAACAGATCAAGAAAAATGTTCACCAATTACTGCCAGTCACTTTCCAGCCAATTTCTAGTGATTTACAACAAATCTCAACTGAAATAGTAAAGGATTTAAGTACTGACCAACAATGCTTGTGCGAGATATGTTAAGCTGTCAGCACGGGAGTGGTAACAACAAAACTGAGCATGCGCTCTTCGGGAGCTTTACATCAGTGTCGCTGGCTTACTCCAGCAAATCTGATATTGCGTTTGTGCATTAGCACATCAAATCCATCCAAGAGCCTAAAAGATTTGTCGAAAATTGTAATGCTGCTCTATGCAATGGTTTCACCTAAACTCTCATCCAAAACAGTGTAAGTGATGGTCCACCGAATTTCCGGTACATTTTGTCGTCGGCTAGAAGGCTGAAAGGAAAATATCAAAAGATTGTGTTCGCTTGTCTAAACAAAAATGCTTTTTTTGCTCATTCAGACAACCTTCTGGTAGCCATGTTGGCAGATAAACATCAAGAGGTGCAGTGGAAAGAACTTGATTTGATCTCTTGCTCAAGTGATTCGGAAAAAGAACAAAATTTGTGCTTCTACAAGACTAGACGGAACTAATTAATCTGGGAAACGAACTCGCAAAACAGTCTCTGTTAAAAAGCACAGCCAACTTAGCAGACACTGGGCAAGTACCGCTTCGGTTTGATAATGTTTCTTGTCACAGTCAGGCCGCTGAATGGAAGGTTTATGTAGTTACTCAAGCTGCTGAAATGAAAACTGATTAATAAAACAGGCATCTGATAATTTTAAACGGCATTCAATCAAGAAAAATGTTATCAACTTTTGAAATCAAAGGAAACTGGGCTTAGAACAACTTTTGAACCATATTTTGAGCTTTATTTATTGTTGTTAAAATTTTTTGGACTCGCTGTTTCATTTGACAAATATTACCATTGCTAGAAATGAACGTTTCCGTTGATTTCAGCAGGGCTTTAACTGCTTAGTTAAATTGTAGCAAGAATTTTAAAATTGTAGCAAAAACATTGTTAACACTTTGTTGGCTGTGATGTTTGAACATTTGGCATGTGGTCAGAAATGTCATATAACATTTTGCTAGCCCCCTTTTCAGACTTGTACATAAAGGTTTTCTGACGATTTATGTAAATTCCTCCTCTTTCTACTTAGAAACGCCATATATGATATTGAAACGTTTTCTTACTTAATACAATCATAAAGTTAACTTCTCAATTTTATGTTTATTACTTCAGTAATAGTGAGCGTATCATTCAATGGCATAAATGGAAATGTGCAAATTTTTTTGATTTGAAATAGACACATAAAGCTCAGTGTGACAGAGACCATATTAAGTCAAAAATTTTAACGTACATACAACGATTTACCTCTGCAAAATCTTACTAAAAATATTGGTTGCGTCGTTTAATTAAAGTAAAGTTTTTATTTGGCTTAAGGAATAAGGCTGCGACTTCACAGCAGCTTCTGTATTCTTTTGCAAGACAAATGACAAAATTAGAAAGCATCTATTTCTATAGTAAACAAAACAGATAGGTCGCCAGATGGGTTAAGAAAGCATATTTTTTATTGTTTGTAGGGCATTTAATGCATCCCTTGATAAAGAAAATGACGTAGTCTGATGATGTCAAAAAAATTAGAAACCCATTTTGAATAATAACTAAATATTACCAAAAGTCTTTGTAATTCCTTTTTTTGTTGAAGGTTCTTGCAAGTCTCTTAAGGCAGCAATTGGTTCTGGATCTAATTAAATTACGCGGTAGTCCACTAAATTTTCCAGCTGTTGAATTTGTGTACACTTGTATTTCCATTTGCTTTCATTGAGGGTGAGACGGTCAGCTTCAGCGGCCTTTTTTAACGCTTGTGAATTTGCATCGCATAGTCAGAACACCGCATTCTTGTTAGCGCTTTTGTAAGTGAGTTTAAGTTTAAGTAAGTTTAACTGCGTAGCGCTTTTGTACGTAAGTTTCTTCTGATATTAACTCATATATCGGCACGGTAAGGTAGGGAGTATTCAATTTGTTTAGACCGTCATTATTCACACGCACGGCATCAACGAAGTCGATGAAACTTTGTTCCAAAAATTCCATTTGTCGTTAGCTGTTGCTCCCTGAAGATCGATCGCTAAGTTTTCGGGTTGCAAATCTTCCACTTAGCATTAGCCATTTTAGTAATTATCAAATCAATTTGTAAAACAACAAGATCTTATTGATATCAATAATTCTAAGAATTAACTAGTCTGATTTTATAACAGATTGTTTTTACAATTATAGCACTTAAAAATATATATCACACTCTTGCTTTTTTGCAGATCTGATGATTTTAAAACCATAGAAGGCAACAGCTTGATTGTTACACGCTTCTCTTATTGGCAGCTGGGGACGCTTACGGGCACGAACATATTTACTGGAGTGATAGATTTCTATTTTTTTTTGTAATAGTCCTTAACTCGGACTTTTCAACGATTTTATTTCATAAATACGATGGAATTTGTTCGGAAAGAAGATTCCAATGCAAAGGATGTATCAAGTATAGTGGTCAAATATTCGATTCAAATTGTTAGTTCTTTAGGTTTTATGGTGCAATTGATTTTTGCGGTTTTTACAAAAAATAAACAAAAAAACATTGAATCACCACACCATATTTGGATGGGGCCAATTACAAATAAAAATAACGTAAATACCAGAACTATTTTCCCAGCGAAATCTTCGAGTATTCGAAATGATGTAAGTCGACAAACGTGCGACTTATCGCATGCACTAACTACCACACAATCAGCTCTTATCTATAGAGCAACTTATCGCATTATTCAAATAGAATAAAAAAAAGGTGATGTCATTAACTCGTAAAGTAAATTCTCAGAACAAATGGTTACTGCTCCTACAAGATCTTTGATTTAATGATTAAAGATTACATGGACTGTCGCGAGTCAACAGGTCTGCAAAGAAAAAGGCAGCGCTGATTAATTGAGTTGCGTTTGGTGCGCTTTAGATCCAACGTGGTAAGACAACATTTAACAATCATGTTCAATATTGTATGACGTAGCGCTGAGAACCGTCAATCTTCACATGCGTTCAATGCTAATATTACCACTGAAAAATTCAGCTATCTTTTTTGTGGATGGGTGCAAGGTGCCCGAATCCTTCCGAAACTCATTCTAAAACCTAAACTAAAACAAATTCTCAAACCACCTCTAAAGGCCAACTCTAAAGCTTGCTAAAAATGGGTCAAAAAATGCAAAAAAAAGTGAAATTTTGAGCAAAATTCGCAAGATGCAGATAAAGGACACAAACTTTCTATTCACATATTTTGAATAAAATGTGTATAAATTTCATGCATAGCGTGAAATTTAAAAAATGAAAATCCGACCCACCCTAATAGGTATTCCTACCAGTCGATCCAATCGCCATAATTCATCAGGCAATGGACAAGAAGAAAGATATAATGGTGTAATTTGGCGTGCTGTTTCTTTGGCTTTGTGTTCAAAAAGATTGCCAATTACTCCTTGGGAGGGTGCGTTGTGTAAAGTTTTGCATTCAGTTTGCTCGTTATTGTGTACTACCACTAACTGATTCGGGCTAATCATCATTACGCATATGTAAGATTGGAAGATGGCAGAGAAATATCGGTTTCTCTACAGGATTTAGCTTCAACTCCAAACGTTTCTATTAAACGTTCAAACAATAATGCTGTTTTAAATGATGTTGATGTGTTAATTGATGTAGCAAATGAGGAAAAAATGTCAACGTTCAACCGAATGACAATCATGATTCTGTTGAAACTCAAGACTCACATGCCACTAATCATGTAATCCAAACAAGCTTTTACGAAAACTGTCAACCTCAAACACATTATTCGCCTCTTATTTGCTGATCTGTTGATAAATATGATGACAATATTCATTTTTAATTACCTATATGTCAGCTTTTACGCTAGGGGAGATTGTCATAAGATTTGAATCTCCTCATTAATTCACAACGTATTTGTTATCGATTTGTTTGCTTGTAATTAATTCACCCAGGGCATCATCATAATCACAGTTTAATAAAACAACCACGTCTTTGAACTTTGTTAGTACCACAGTTGCAATGTTGAATCCACATGAGTGTTATCAGGCGGAGTAGTTTTCTTTTGTGTTTTTGAATAATTTGTTTCTCATTGTTTTACAGACGCATAAAATAGCGTTTTAAAACCTATATAAAGATTATATAAAATTTTTATGCGTGAATTAAAAACATCTATTTGCCTAGTTTAGTATGTCGAAACTCAATTTGCTCGCAGTTCAAACACCCAACGACTTCAGAAAGTTTTATTTGTTTATTTTGTGAAGTGCATGGAGGCTGAATTTCAAAGTTGTGGATAGGAGAGGCACCAAGGTAATATATATATTTATATACATCAGGAAGAGAAATTCTTTCATTGCTATTTGCATAAGTTGTCACCTGATGAGCCACTTTGCGAAACAGCTGTAGTGGTTTTACTATTGTATTTTATTTTATCCTGACGTGTAGTGTTTGAAATCATATAAATTTATATATATATAGCTAGCTATATTTCTCAATAGCATTGCTTCCTTCGGAAGCCTCGCGCCTGTAGAACTCGCTTTGTTGTTTTGTTTCTCGCTTATAAGACGCTCTCTATCGATCGTAACCACTTAAAACCAGCAATATAATATCGCTCGCTATGTATGCAACCCCAAGCTCAATACCCAGGCCCGGAGCATTGGGACCGTTCATATTAACAAGTTCATCGTTTGGTGAAACGCCCGTTCCGGTGTGCTCCTGTGGTGCGGGGGCTCTGTTAGTAGCTCGAGCACTGTGATCGCGCAAACCCTGCCGAAGAACTGTGTGGGGGAGTCTCCGCGCGTGATTGTTAAGTGGTATCTGGCGCTAGTTGTGTCGCTGATTGGGCTACGCTATGTAACACACTAGTTATTGCCAGTGCAGTGGGCTAGTTGTCAGAATCGGTAGCTACGCTCGGAGTGGAATAGGCGAAGTGGCTGACCTCTTGGCGGCCGTGCATTATATAAGCCGCGGTACAGTCATTTGGGACCCACCGAAATTGGTTAAGCGCCCTTTTGACGTTACGCGTGCATTGCGTTCTTAAGAGTCGGGGCTGGTGCGACGCGCCTGAGGGATTCGAACCTGGGTCTTTGGATCTGGCCTCCTCGTGCGCCGATTTTTTGCTGCCATGCATCACGTGCTGCCAGCTATGCCTTAAGGCACCGCATTTATTTTGTAACCTTTGGAAGACCTTTTTATGCATAATCACTGCTGGTGTGACCAACTTCGCATAAGGATATCAGTATCAGTTCATGGTCGAGCGGCTAGAACTACGTCAAAACGAACCTCGCTCAATAGTAAACGGTACGTAAGTCTTGTGTTTTGTTTTAGTCTGTTTTATAATAGTCAACGTTGATGCTATTGGGGGGACCTCTCGGCCCTTGACAAGCCCTGCTGATGAGTCCAAAAGGACGAAACGCGTCCAGGGATGGCTTTGTAAATCTAAATATATCTCTCAATAGCATTGCTTCCTTCGGAAGCCTCGCGCCTGTAGGGCTCGCTTTGTTGTTTTGTTTCTCTCTTACAAGACGCTCTCTATCGATCGTAACCACTTGGAACCAGCAATATATATAAATATATTTATATATGTATTCTATTTAATTGAGTTGCCACCTGATGAACCGCTTGGCGAAACAGCTGTAGCGATTTTATTATTCTATCCTGACAAGTAGTATTTTAAATTATATCCGCATTGTTCTAACTTTGGTTGTTATCAAGCACTGTGTGCCAGCAACGTGAGACTTTCTTTACCTGTATATATATATTATATGTGTGTGTGTGTATTTTCACAATTGAGCTATGAAATAATAGGATCACTAATTACAACGTTTTCGCAGCTAAATTCTTCTTTGTACAATCTTGGGACTCATGTTGTCAACCTCCTCGTGGTGAGTTCCAGCAACTGCTTAGCAGGCTAATGATAACGAAGAGAAGACAACAAAGAAAGAGCATGCAAATCCTTTGCCAGTTTGGGCGATCTGATGCCTCTCCCGAGCACGTGCCCTTATTAGGGCAGACTCCATTTGTCGTAAGGAGTGGCACCAGATTGCTCCAGCTGAATGTTGAAGATATCAAAAAGGACAAAATGTCCATCATCAAGCATCTGGCCGATATTCATGATGCTACTGCTATCCTCCAACAAGAGACGCATGCAGATGACACCAACCGCTTAAAGATTGCTGGTTATGACCTGGCTGCCCACACCAACAGCACCACCCACGAAATAGCTACTTTTGTGCGCAGTTCTAACAGTTGGACATCCATGGATTGCCGCAGAGAAGATGACGATCTATTGTAGAATGGACTGCTGTGAAAATCAAGGGAGTGTCTGTCACGAATGTGTATGTAAAATCGAAAGCCTCTTGCCGCGCCCAAGTTGTTTGGTCCTGGCATACACACAGCCAGGGAAAGAGCAAACTAACCGGAAATTACGTACCTACCGTTAAGGTTTTTGTTTTGTTTTTTTGTTTTATTTGCCATATTTATCCTCCATTCACGAGAAAGCGAATTGTATCGCTATACTTTGGACGGGAAGTCCGCACTCGCTTGGGAGTTGCCTTTTTTGAGGTTTATGGGCCACCTGTCTTCCACATAAAGGCGGAGGCGTCCCGTTAAGTGCCTTGCCCAAGGACACAACAAGCGAACTTGCCGGCTTGTTCTCCACAACCTCCCCTAAATGCCAAGCGCCAAGCAGGGAAGCTGCGGATGCCATTTTTTAAAGTCTTTTGGTATGACTCGACAAGGGGAATGAACCCCAGGTCTACCGACTGCGAAGGGGACGCTCTAACCACTACGCCATCGCGTCAGTATTATAATAGCAACCATTCGTAACGTTGAGATTAAAAATATCAATTCAGACAGCTGCGTTGGCTTCACTCATTTGCAAAAGGAATTTGCTTCAATAGTTGTATGATATGTAGCTCGATACTAATATTTTGTTGCAAAAAATAAAAAAGGACTTATCTTTTCCATCATGTATTGTAGGGGTATCATCAATTTGTTTGCTTCTAGCAAGCTACTGTTTAGAATGTTGATAGACTTCACTTTTAGATGAAACTTGAAAATTTTAATGAATAATTTTGATAAATAATCCCAAAGATCCATGATTTTGAAAAAGAATAGTAAAAATGTATCAAAGAACCAACCCTTTCTAGAAATTGCAGCTTTGTGAAGTCCATGCACCAAAACTTGGGTGTTTTCAACCGTAAGGCCACATTTCACGAGTTTTAAAATCTTCATTTTCTGATTCATCGTTTTGAAAATTTACGTAGTCGGCCGATTACATAGCAGAGAGCTCAATGACCGAGTCAGAGCAATAAAATATAACAAAATGAAATGTATTCAAGCTATAATCATCTCAAGAGTCTGTTTCATATAAGACGGTTCGTCAGGAGGTAATTCTGCGACAGAACACCCAGTATAAGATAGTATGGATGAAACCCAAAAATTTAATCAAATTAAAATACAAGGCACGAAAATCAAATTAAAATACAAGGCCGAAAATCAAAATAAGTTAACAATACAGATCTGCTGTACTTAAGCGCTGTTCGCTGCAACTGGTGGGTGAATGATGGTGTTGCCGCGCGCGATGGCGTTTGCAAGGCGGGAGATCAATGAAGCGTGGAAAAAGTTAAAGGTAAAGACTGTGGGCAAAACGATTGCAGGAGCTAAAATAAACTTAGAATCAAAACAGTGCACAAATGAAAAACTGCAAATAAAAAATCAGTAAAGATCGCATTAATTAATGATATTCAGTTTAAATTTGGTCCGCTGTCTGCACTTGGAAATGAACACAGATAGTTTGTTTAGGAGCGAACGTTGATCAGCTTGTGAAATGGCCAGTTTCTTGGCTAGGCAGAGGTTGCAGCACTTGGTGCCGCTTTTGAATGTAGTCGCTTTGCACACAATGGACCAGGATATGGGTGGTTCGATTTCTCTGTTCTTGTTGTCCGACACAGCTTTGTAGAGTTCTGTAGCGTTTATCTTTTGTTGGTCTTTGAATGACAAGCGGTGGTTGTAAAACCGGGTTTTAAACTTGGCCGCAAAAGCCCAAAATAGTGCCGTGTTGAGATATTAGGAGCTGCTATGGAGGCCTTGTAAACTATTGATTTGGTTCGGCATTTGCCGTTAAGCAGGCATTTAGATCATATTCTGCAGTTGCATGGCTTCTGGTATGTATAAGTGATTGGATTTGTTAGCTTGTCGTTGCGGCTCGTGATGATGCATGCCATATTCGACATGCAACCGTAATTGAGCTTTACATTAAATTTGTTGCAAATCTTGTGAAGCCAGCCGTTCGGAGAAAGTGCTTTTAAATAAGATAGAAGAAACTTTTTTCCGATATTTGCTACAACTTCCATTTTGTGTGGGGGATTGAACTAGATGATGCTTCTTTTCCTTGGTTTCTTGTGGTTTGGTGAAGTCGTTGAGTTCATGTAATATGCCATGCATGGTGATAATCCAGCTCTTTTGAAAGCGTAGGCGTATAATGAAATAGCATTGTCAAATCACTCACGGTCACGTGATAGTAGGGCAATTCTGTTGTTTATCAAGTCAGACAGCTGTTTGGTATTAAAAGGTAGGTGGTTAGAGCGAATGCCGATGTAAAGAGGCGAGTCGTTGGATTTGCTGTGTGACCCAAACTTTACGGAGTTGAAGTCAAAGGTTATGTCTAAAAAATCTGTTTGAAATAGGTTGGTATCGGCAGTGACCTTTAGACCATGCACTTAAAAAATGTTGATTAGCTTTTTCTTGGTGCCTTCCACTTCGGGTGCGGGCGCTCTCCTGACTTTGGCGAGGCCGTCGTCGCGATATAATTCAATGTTATCTATGTAAATGATATTGGACAGCTTGCTTGGAAGAAAGAATCCAAAGAGCTCGCAGATTTCCGCTTCGTCATAAGACCCTATTTTTACATCGAACAGAAACCGCTTGGTTTTATCCGGACGCCATCTGTGCTAAATAAAAGTGATTTTCTTGAATGCAGGGTAGTGTAAATGTTGCTGTCTTCAATGTCGACATGGGATTTCGCAAATAATATGACAGCTGTCAATATGTCTTGCGAGATGGTGGGGTAGAAATTCACTATTTCGAAAGATATTTTGCATTCGCTTTTGTTGGGAATGCTCCGGAATAACGATATTGCAGAAGAAGTGTTGCACCACTGGTTAAAGCTACTTAAATCAAATGGTGTTGTTGATTTTTTCTAAGATCTGCTTACTAACAATTCCAATCTGCGATTGGGAGGGATTTATTAGATGGCACTAAGCGCTGCAACCTCTGCCTAGCCAAGAAACTGGCCATTTTACAAGCTGATCAACGTTCGCTCCTAAACAAACTATCTGTGTTCATTTCCAAGTGCAGACAGCGGACCAAATTTAAACTGAATATCATTAATTAATGCGATCTTTACTGATTTTTTATTTGCAGTTTTTCATTTGTGCACTGTTTTGATTCTAAGTTTATTTTAGCTCCTGCAATCGTTTTGCCCACAGTCTTTACCTTTAACTTTTTCCACGCTTCATTGATCTCCCGCCTTGCAAACGCCATCGCGCGCGGCAACACCATCATTCACCCACCAGTTGCAGCGAACAGCGCTTAAGTACAGCAGATCTGTATTGTTAACTTATTTTGATTTTCGGCCTTGTATTTTAATTTGATTTTCGTGCCTTGTATTTTAATTTGATTAAATTTTTGGGTTTCATCCATACTATCTTATACTGGGTGTTCTGTCGCAGAATTACCTCCTGACGAACCGTCTTATATGAAACAGACTCTTGAGATGATTATAGCTTGAATACATTTCATTTTATTACACAGGGTGTCCATAATGTCCCTGTATCATTTACAAATATTTATTGCTAAAAAAACACAATACGTAGAGTCCTGCAGTTTTTTGTAAAATATTTACATGGCTTCAAGTTTTTTTTCAAAATTAAACTTATGTAGGTTAAAATCAATATTAATTATCATTTAGTATTTTTTAATATTTGCCTTATACTGACTTGAAGTACTATGACGACACCAAAAGAGAAGTCCGAATGTGTGTGGTGGTATGTTAAAACTGAATTACCAATTACCATTGAGCGACAATTCCGACAGAAATACGAAAGAGACTCTCCTTTCAAATCTTGCGTAATAAGATGGGCCAAAAACTTCCAGGAGAGTGGTAGTGTTATGGACTTGCTTCGAAGTGGACAATCAAGTGTGAGTGAAGAAATTGTTGGCAATGTGCAAACTGTGTTTCAGCGAAGTTTCAGCATTTCATAAAGTGTTGCGAATGTATACTTAATGCAAACTCGAAGATATGCTCTAAATATAAACTTGAAGCCATGTAAAATAATCTATAAGAAAAGCAGCAATACTATACGTTTCGTGTTTTTCAGAAAGGTGCTTCTTCTTGCAACAAAACATAAGTCAGTGGCAACATTGGGAATTTAGTACGAGTAAACAATAAATAGTTGCTTTTTTATATGTGTTGCGCTTGATTTGGTTTGATTGATCAGACTGTCCAATTTGGTTTGACTATTTAATGGGGACCGCTTCATATTTTGCTAAAAATACCTTGAAAATTATTTGGTCTACTAAATTACAGCTTTGAAAATATGTACAGTATCTTACCTTTAATTTTTTGGCAAATGAAAGGCAGTGATTGAGGATCTTTTCCAATGCATTTAATATATGTTAGTTGTATAATCTCTTTATTTATTGACAACGCTCCACAGTTTTTGTTCTTATCAGCAGCCTGGAAAGGAAGGTCATTTATATTTCCGAAAGATCCATCAACCCACTGGATATTTCCAAATTTTCTCACAAATCCTATTCGGAATATTTTCTCTTCTTTAAAGTCTAAAATTTAAATACCCGATGCAATTTTATGTTTGAAGCTTAGAGCAGTGGTTCTCAAACTGTGCGTCGCGACGCCCCGGTGCGTCATTTCAATTTTCCAAGGGCGTCGCGGGATAATTTGGTTTTGTGTCATTAAATCTAGGTTTTATTGCGTCAAAAGAACTCTGATCGTAGATTCCATTTTTACTTTCTTCTGACATTCATAATCAATTGTATTTTCACAATAGTGTTTTTAATACACTGTTGTAATTGTTGACTACTGATTTATGAATAAAATTGTAGAAGTTTAACTTAAATGACAAAAAATATATAAAGAATAAAGCATCCAATTGTATGTTGGACGAAAACAGGAAAGATGAGTTACAAACTTAGAAGAGCGTAATTTTACGATTGAAGATGACAGAACAATCCAAAATCTCGGGAGCATAAGAACACTTATTTGTGTGGATTATGGGTCACATCTATTTTGCACTACGGCAAACTAAATCTTAGGATGCTGTTTGGTGCGTCGCAAAGTCTCGTAAGCTTTTTTAAATGCGTCGCATCGAAAAAAGTTTGAGAACCACTGGCAATGTTTAAAACATAAAGGAGATCAGGATTTTATCATAATTTGCAGCATAATGTCATATATATTTTTTTATAGTAAAATTGTGGACTGTATCATTTCGAAAAAAATTTTGGCAGTGATAGTAAAGTATCTTAAGACATGAAGTTCATCCTTTTCCTCTCCAAACCGCCGATATGTAAATGAAACAAGAGCTTGCCCAAAAAAATGGAGGAAACAGTTTAGGTGTGACATTTTGTTTTGTATAGAAAGGGGCTTATAGCATAAAAAATAAAAAGTTTATAGTAACAGGGTGAGTTTTTTAGCCCCAAAGCCTCCGTACTTTTACGGTTACGAGACGAAGAAACTATCTAAAAACTTGTGACAATCTTAAGATTTTGCGTTTTACAATGCAAGAAACGACTACTTTAAAGTTTGTTTGTATTAACTAAATTGTAGAAGCAAAATCAACTGAAGAGTCATAAAAATTTTTCAACACTTGACAACTGCAATTGATTTTGTGTGCTGATGCATCTACTTGTCCAGAGGTGGGGAAACTACGGCCCTCGAGAGTATTTAGTGCGGCCCGCCAACACTTGTAGAAACTTCCATAAATTTAAGTTAATATGATAGAGGCGGCCACACTTGTTGTACTAAAAAGCCAAAAACATTATAAGCCATCATTTAAAGAGATGCTACGCAATCAATTCATAGTTTGAATTGACGCATTTCCGTCCAAATAAAGGGTGATAACTTTTTTGGAAACCATCATTTTCAAAGTCCGAAATTATTGCAAGATTTTAAGCACTGGCTCTCGTCCAACTCTTAAACAGTCAATGCCCCCTTGTGGTCAAAACGTTTGCCCACCCCTGTACTAGCCTATCTTTGTTCTCTGCATATTGGGAGCATTTCCAATATTTCTTGCCCTTCTCTATCTTTAGCGTTTTCTAATGGGCCGATTTGGCGCAGCATTTCTTTTATGGTTGTTTATTAAACACGTCTTACTTGCACTTTCTTGAACATCTTCTCATTGGGAAGATGTTTTGTCTGGTTAAATTTTTCGCAGCCTGATTTCACATGCCCGCAATCTTCTCATGTCTTTTTCTCTGAGTAAACGACTTTAAAACCGTGCTCTATAGTAACGTAAACCAAACCGCGGCTTTTTGGGTCTTTAAAAGGGGCTGTGTTTGACTGATGTAGTTTTTACGTACAGTGATGTAGTGTAAACGTGTGCAACTTGCTGTGCAACACGTTTAGCTTTGTGGCTCGTGAAAGAGTGCAAATGCATAATTATGGGTTTGAAAATGATAATCTCCAAAAATAAAAAGATTATCTCCCTCTATTTGGAAAGAAAATGCGTCAATTCAAAGTTGAAATTACGTAGCGGCTCTTTCAATAATGGCCTCTATTGTTTTAAACTCTTTAGTACGGCATGTGTGGTCACCCCTGATCTATAGCAACCCATTTCATATTCAGATTTGTATCATTTTCTTTTGTAATGGGTTAACCCTGAGTTGCTGCTTCTCGGTAAGTCCTTTGAGATTTCCGAAGGAGCCGCAGAAGGATGCAGATCTACCAATGCGCCGCCCCACTGAAAAAAGGGGCGCAACAATCGATTTTGCAAAGTTGTTGACTATAAGAAATTTTCCTGCTTTTGTGAGAGTTTGAAAACATCTATTTCATCGAGTAATTCCCAAAAATTTTGCTGAAAAAAAGGATTCATCACTAACAGGACTATTAAAAACGCTTGGAAAAAGTTATCTTCAAAAGAAAAGATTCTTGCAGAAGTTCCAAAACATCAACTTCAGTTAGTGATAACCAAAAAGTTTGTTGTAGAGAAAAGCGCGCCGCGAAAATGCACATAAACATCATCTATTCTAGAACATTATTAATCTAAAAATAAACATCTTTAGCTGTATTATAATATGACACATTCCAGTTTGGCGAGCAAAAACATCAATGTGTTGTGTTGTTTGATAGGTTGACATAATAATGATGACATATATCTTTATGACATATGACATCTTTATCATAATATGAAAGCTTGTTGCGTCGAGTTTTTCGATTAGACAAATTTAATTCTACTCCAGCACACTTCTTGAAAGAATTTTTGAAATACAGCTCGGGCTTAAAGTAAAATCGAGTCAAAGTTTGAGGGGACATGGCCTAGCGTAATCCTCTGGCTAAGCTTATAACATGGGCCATGAATCTGTTTCCTCCTTTGGTTGAACTTAGGTATTAAATAAAGCCAAAAGTCAGCTTTTATTAAATATCAATTTGATGGTATTTGGTTTTTCAATTGGGTCCTGTAAGAGTAAAACCTGGGGATATCTGAAAAAAAGGGCGAAGCGCGGGTGAAAGAATTGAATCAACAAGAGGATTTCCTAAAATGCATGTTAGTCAATTACCTGTATTATTGATTAGTAAAAAACTTGGATGCTGTATAAATATTTTAAAATTCTTTCTTAGCCCTTTTTCAATACTCTATAAATTGGCCTCAGCATGGCCTTTTATAAGCTCTGAAGCGCTCTTGCAATTTGCTGCTATGCAAAACTACGACAGTCAACTTCGGATATAATAGATCTACCGGGATCATCTCAATTAATCCCTTATAACCAACTGACGCAAAGTTCGATCCGATATTCTAAGAACGCAAGTTTAAAACGCTCAAAACACCCTTTTGGAAGCTTTTTTCACATTCCTCGCAAAGAAATTTAATGAAAACACACAAAACAAACTTAATAAACAATTCGGACAAATTATACTTTGCCAATTACCTCCTAATCCCACATCAATGTTATACTGCACGGTACAGTACTGCATCCATATTGCAACAGTCACTTATTCATATGAAAATGTTCGTACTGTATCAATTGTAGGAACTTGAAGAACTCGAAGTAACTCGAACTTGAAGAATCTCCCGTTTAGAACAGCGCGCCTTCAGAACAGCGCGCCTTCAGAAAAGCCCGCGAAATTGAAATCGGAACGCGCGCTTTTGATTATTTCGACACATCATCAGAACAAAAAATCGATCTCTTATAACCGACTGAAATTACTAGAAAATTATGATCGGGACTTTGGAATTTAATCCCTTATAAGCAAAAATTCCTGATAGCGAATATTGTTGGCATTATTTCACATAAAAATTATTGGGACCATTTGAAATAGTCTTTTATAAACGAAAATCACTTATATCCGCATCTCTTACTCCCGAAGTTGACTTACTCATAACCAACGAGGCGTCTTAGAGAAAACTTTCAGAGAAAAACCAACTGCAAATACAGCGTTACACTTTAAGTTTGATTAAAGTAGATTTAATTTAGCAAACAAAAATGGAAGCAAAGACATTAGTTTTTGCTCTACGGTTTTACCCTGCCGCCACTGGAAAACCTTTCGAGGGTTATGCTGAAACTTCGCTGGGTTTAGAGCCATTCTGTGTGGCCTGTACTTCTGGCACAGCGCATTTCTAACACAAGCCCTGCCACCAAGCAGGAAAATTGTCCAAGAAATCGTAGCGAGGTTTAGACTCACAAACAGTTTTCGGGTAAACGGCGTTCCCACTTGCTTGACCCCGCTGCCAACAAAGTCGAACCAATATTTCAAAAAATACTCGACCAAATTTTAAAGATTGATATGTCATTTTCGGTAGGTAAAACAAGATTTTTCGTTTGTAAAAAAAATTTAGTAATGCACTCTCATTCTAAATATAACTGTAGGCCTACTTTTGATTAAAGTAGATACCAAAGTTATGCTCTTTAATAAGATCTTTTAGAAATAAAAGAAGTGCTCTAGTTTTTACTATAGCCAGATTGCCTCCATTTTCCAAACATATTTTTCTTGCATTTTCATGTAAATCCTTTTCTTGCGTCATCATCACGGCAAACGAATTGTACTCGTCAAATTGTCTAAACCAATTTGGAACTACACTTCCAGCAAACAGCACACACAGAATTAAAGAAGTAAACATCGTAAAGTAATACCTAGCTACTATATAGTAGATCACACAGCTTACTTTAACCAAATTTACCTTCTGCATTGCACGAATCAAATTATGACAGCACAATGAGTCTGGTGAGTGTGTGTGCGTGAAAATGATATTGCAGGAGTAAAATTGGAATTGGTAATATAGTCTTTTGCTCCTAACTTTTTGGGAGCATACGTAATCTTTTATTTCACGTGTTTTGCTATTTTTTAGATAAGTTTTACATCCATTCCTAAGTTACATGAAATAAAATAAAAATAATTTTTTTATGCAGCCTACAACATCGCAAATTTCGATCTTTGATGATGAATTAGGTAAAGTTAATAACATCCAAAAGTTTGATGGGAAATAAAAAACAAATGCAGATCTATACTTTTGTATGAAGTTTTCACTAATTTACTGAAAAGCAGCTTAGTTCTGTCATTTGGTCTATTAAATGTCGATAAAACCTAATCTTTTTTTTTACCTGAAAATGTGTGTATCTTATGTACAAAAAAAATAAAACCTGGTAAGACCTTTTTTTACTTATTGATTTCATCTGAGATAATGGTTTTCCTATCCGAGGTGTCTCACCAATTAATTTCTTTTTATACTCTGAATACTAGCCAGCTCTGCCGGCCTCGCCCGACAAGGTTACCAGTCAGTAGCCTTGTCGGGCGAGGCCGGAAGAGCTGGCTAGTATTCAGAGTATGAGAAGAAATTAATTGGTGAAAAAATACTTTAAGGCTACCAGTATACTTTAAATTCAGTATTATTTATTATTATTGTTATTATTATTATTATTATTATTATTATTATTCATTAAATTCAGTATACTTTAAATTCAGGAAATACTTTAAGGCTACCAGTCAGTTATGTCGGGTTTCAAACACGAGTTCAGCCAGCTTTGCCGGCTTCAACGGAATTATGTTAAGTATGGGACCACTACTTGCTCCTTTCTTGTAATTGTATGTCTATTTGTACGACCAAAGTCTCTGTTTGGGAGCGTGTTGCTTTGTCGCGGCATAAACGCAGCCAGGCAAACAGCAAGCTAACCCGAAATAAAGCATTCGCCGTTATTACAATAGCAGGGCCCCCATCAGTAATTTCGAGGTTGGCAATATAGGTTTACTCGGATGGACCGGCTTCACCCAATTGAGATTTGTGAGAACAATAATGAAAAGTTAAATTGTTGTTGACATTGGCGATTCTCCTTTCAAAATCAAAAGTGCCACTGTTGTAATGAAAATCGATCAAGCCTGAAAAGAAAAACATTATATGGGGTTGCACATAGCCATTATATTTCTGCCAAAGTTTCTCAAGTTCTTGGCTACTTGGAAGATGTTTGCTTGTTTGGTATTTGGGAGGTGAACTTGCTCACAATTGAAACAGCCAAAAATTTCAGAAAGTTTTGTTCATTCAATTTATGAAGTGCATAGAAGGATAATTTTAAAGTTGTGCGGTAGGTAGAGAGAGGTACCTAATTGATTGACATGTATTTTCAAGAATAACCTATGAAATATTTGGACCATTATTTACGACTTTTTACTTATTGTATGCCTATTTGCACGACCTAAAGCCTCTTGCTGCGCATGTGTTGCCTGGTCCTGGCAGAAACGCTGCCATGCAAAGTGCAAACTAACACGAAAAGAAGAACTCGCGTTTAAGCTATTGCAATAGCAGGGCCCCATCAGTAATGTTAAGGTTGACAACAACAAATTACCCGACTAAACCGGCTTTACCCAATTGCAAAAGAAATTGCTACAACATTTAAGAGTATGAAGGTGAACAATAATATTTTGTTGCGAAAGATAAAAAAATGGCAATCTTTATCTTCATTTTTTTAGGGGTATCACCAATTTGTTTGCTTCGAGTAGGCAGCTGTTTAAAATGCTAAGAGACTTTATTTTTCGGTGAATCTTTCTGACAGATGATGTCAAGGATTCATGCTTTTGGAAAAGAACAGTGAAAATGTATCAAAGAACCAACTTTTTCTAGAAATCGCAGTTTGTTAAGTTCAGCCACCAAAACTTTGAGTGCTTTCTACCTGTGGCATGCATTACACAAGTTTTATATTGATTCTATTTGAATAAGGTTTTGCGTTGGTAGAGTGTTTTATGATGTTTGGTAAAATGATATAAATTATTATTGGTAATTAACACTTGCATTTTTATTTCTATCGGCATAATTTTTGGTAACTGCTACTCGTAATATTGGATCTAAAATGACATCTCGGGAATTGGCTGTAGTTCTAGAAAAGCTGGCTAAAAATGAAAAAAACAAGATGAGTATCAGTCAAATTTTTAACTCATGAAGTGTAAATGAGAACGCTGATGCTCCTGCATTTGTTTCAGGTACCAGTAGTGACAAAGGTAAAAAAGAACTGCTTAAAGAGCTGTGGCAACACTTGGCTTTATACATCAAACACAAAGGTGATCCCGACGTGGTGCTACATCTCCCTCGATGTAGTTAGACAGCATCGTCTTCGGTCAAGCAGCACAAGCCATCGTCGAGTCGCCGAGCCCCAACTTCAAGACCGCCTTCCGATTGAAATCTTTGCGGGAACCTTACTTACTTCGTCCGGCAAGCCTCATTCTCTCTACGTTAGTGGGGAAGGCATGTTGCGACCTCAGCAACCTCCTCCGTTCGTTCGCACGTCTCCGCTAGCTGCGCGTGCTTGCGGAGGGGAATTCTTCTGTAGCGACTTCAACTACAAACCACAAACAGAAAGTCGCCAACAACACTTGGCTTTGCACTATAATGGTGGTGCTCGATTGTGTGTTATAACTTTCGCTTGTTGGCATTTAATACATGTCTGAACAAAAGTTCTGATGTCAGACCTCATTCCAAACCAAATAAATCTCTGGCCGACAAGCTTCTGGCTAGCCCGGACTCCAGGACTGACAAAGCATGCAACATATCAAAGATCTTTTTTCAAAAACCAACAGGGACTAGCAATCTAAAAACACCTAGAGGAATGACCCCAAGCAGAGGCTGGTCACAGCCAGGCACCAACTCTTTCACAATATTTAAAGAATGATCGGTCCTCAATAGAGTGATAATTGAGTCATTGGTCTGCTGCACGCGACTCACAGCGGCGAAATCCACAACTTGGATTTCGTTGCACAAAGCATTTAAATCCGGTGGTCGGCTCAAACAATTGGCGACAACATTATTTTTTCCGGAAATATATTTCATATCGGCGGTCAGTTGTGCTACATACGAAAGCTGGTGCAGCTGCCGGGCAGTAGCTTGTTTCATGGGGGATGTCACGGCACTAGCTAGTGGCTTGTGATCGGTAAAAAGGGTAAAAGCGCGACCCTCCAAGAAATACCTAAAATGTCGCAATGACAAGTACATTGCGAGCAATTTCCGGTCGAACACAGAATAGTTGACTTGAGCAGAGTTAAGAGTCTTAGAAAAGAAGGCTAACGGTTTAGCATGACCATCGATAACTTGCTGCAGGACCCCGCCAACTGCAGATGTCGAGGCGTCTACCACCACCTGTGTCTCGGCACCTAACACAGGGAAAAGCGAGTAGGGTCGCACTGGAAGCTTGGTTTTAATGGCAGAAAAAGCTTCTTTTGCCTCCTCGTTTCAACGTAGGGTTTGTTGGCTGTAACTCGTATTTACGCGGGAAAGGTATTCTGTTTAAAGATTGCAAGGTGGCTGCAGCCGCAAGGATAAATCTCCGGTAATAATTCAACATGCCTAAAATCCAAGCAACTATTTCATGTTGCTGGGCTTCGGGAAGTTTTAAATGGCGGTCACCTTGAATTCAAGGGACACCACTCCCTCTCGGTTCAATTTGTGACCAAGAAACACAATTTCGTCAACGTCAAAAATGCACTTTTCCTTATCTAAAATGAGGCCATAATACTGTAATCTTTGAAAAACAAGGGTAAGATGCCTCATGTTCTTCTCGTGTCTTGGAAAAAACTAAGACGTCGTCAATATACGCAAATACATACGAAGGGAAGTCCCCTTAAAACTTCACAAAGAAAGTGCTGAAACGAGGCGCCAGCATTACGCAATCCCATGGGCATTTTACGAAAACAATAGCTACCAAGAGACGTCACCATGGCAGTCTTAGGGATATTTTGTTCGGCAATTTTGATCTAATGGTAAGATTTATACTAGTCCAAACCCGAAAAGTGCTTACTACCAGACATAAAATTCACAAAATCGGTGAGAGTGAGTACCTGCTAGCCCCCTTCGTTAGGGTAACAACAGTTTGGCACTGAGAGGAATGTATTTCTTTTAGCTATTATCGGGTGTTTTTACATAGGGTACAATTTTGTTTATTTGGTTGACTGCCTTTTTAGTTTCTTTTGTGTTTTGTTTTTTCAATTGTTGCGCTTAATGTTTTTGTCAAGTGTGGCAACCATGCCCATTTCTTGGATCTACTTAATGTAACATTAAAAAATTTTGAGATGTTTAACATCAATTCGTTTTGTCACTTGCATTCCTTTTTCGCTCGTTATTTTTATCCGATTGTCAAGTTTTTCGCGTTGAAAAAAAAGAAGCGAAATAAATTGCCAACTGCTACTACTTTTACTACTACTACTACTACTACTACTTTAAAGTCTTCATTTTTTTTATTAATCGTTTTGAAAATATAGATCGATAGTGCCAAAGAACACGCTTACTAGGGAGCATAGTCAAAATGTACAGAAGAACAAACATTTTTTGAAAAATGCAAGTTTCTTTGGTCTAGTAGAAAAATTATTTAATTAAAAATGGAACATGGTATATGGCAATCAATTGTTAATAAGCCCTCATAAACTAAACCTTAGCCTTAACTTATTAGAGTAACTTATTGCTGGAAAGAAAATTTCTTCATATTTCAAATAACATTGATTGTTTGTACCTTATCATAACCTTTTTGTATTAAACTTAACGGTTTTTGCTCAGCTTGCCACTGTTTGGCAAAATAAAAAATTACACTATAGGTGCCAATGTTCAGGTTTTTTACTCACTTGTGTAACAAATAATAGTAAATGTACATGTCATGTATTGTTGAAATTTCTGTAAAATACCCTTTAATATTTAAAAAAGTATTTTACAGAAATTTCAACAATACATGACATGTACATTAGCGAGTAGAAACAAGCAGAAAAAATGACAAAAAGTATGTTTTGAAGACTTAAATTGCTTTAATAAAAAATTTGTTCTTGCATCGTCAATTCAGCTTAAATTGTTGTAGAATTGCTTTTATCGAAAGCACCTTGTTAACAACTCCCAAACAAGGTTTTAATAACTTTTCTACGATCAATATTTTTTTGAGTAATTTAACAAAACAAATTTTACAATTAATTGTTAATTATAGCATCATGTGAGATCCTTAAAAAGTGAAATTTGTTGAAGTTGGTAATTCGGGTACCAGCTTTCTTTTAAGCTGAGAACTGCTTTCCTCAGTCAAGAAATGCAGTTTTTAAAAATATCATCTTTAACTGTGACGTCAAAAACCCTCTTAGGACACTCGCTTCGGGGTTGTGATCAAGTATGCCAAGTTTGACGCTCAAAGGTTCATTAGTTTTGGAGGAGTTGGCGCGCACACACACTCAGAGAATCGCGCTTGATGGCATAGATCAGGGGTAGGCAACCTTTTACGCTTAGATGTCGGCATTGAAAATTATCTTTAATCATATGGCCGTAAAAATTCAGGGTTAGACGACCTTTAACGGCCGAAGTGCCATTTGGACCTCTTTCCCACAGCAATGAGAGCCATCATAAGTCTGCTGAACGTAAGTGTGTTCCAAAAAAAAGGATTTACCTCTAACCGGTGATGATAAACCGAGTATCAGCACACTCAATGAATGCTAAAAGAGCCGCAGATTGCCGATCTGTGGCAATATATTTTAAAACAAAGTGATAGAGCATCGATGCGTCATGCCTGACATATTTAGAAGTTAAAGCAACGCATTTATTTACGAAGCCAAATATGGCCGCACGTTAACTATACAGTGGCTGCCGGTTGCCCACCCCTGGTATAGATTACTAGGGATGGCAAACTTTTTCCATTGAATTGGTCACAAATGGGATTTTAGTGTGAAAAAGAAAAAGTGGATCATAGATTCAACAATTTTGTGGCTGTTACGAAAAAAATAAGGTCTTTACTTCTAACCTTGCCCAGTTTTTCCAATTGTATTGGCTGAATTTTTAAAAAAAGATTTTCCGTTTAATTTCGGCTAAATTTTGAGACTTAATTTCTAAGCAAAGAGGTTCTCACAGTAAAAATTTTAAGAAACTGATATCGTGGTAACAAATCTAGAAGTGCGTCAGTGAAATATCACTTTGTGACCCGCGGGTTAGTGGTTTGCCATTCAGGGTATAGATGATTGAATTGCAGAGGAAAAAGCTTTTGAAGCGTGATCGCCATAAATGGTGATTGCCTCAAACTTATTCCTTTGTGGCAAATATGGTAATTATTTCTAAACTATACTATGATATGAAGAATGAATCCCTACCCATTTTAAGGATGCTTTATATCTTTGTCCCAGTATGCGTTGCTTGATCCTTAAATGTGGTCCCGGTTACGATGTGTATTGCATTGCTGTATAATTATGCTTTTTTGCTTCCTAATATAAACACTATGAAGTCAACAACTGATGATTTCCTTTAAGCACAAAGCAAGCTTGTGGTTGATTGCTTATTTTATATCGTTTTTATGTAATGTTTAATTGATGTGATTTCTCCTGATATACATTGTATCTGATTGCTTTCGTCTGTGAAAGAAGTCGTCAAGAATTTGAATAAAAAGTGTTTTTCAAATGTGTTTAAGGCTGCGCCCTTGTTGTTGCTCTCCACATTCACGAAAAACAAATTAACAATAGATAGTGAGCGGAAACAAACGCTTAGTTAAAATGCTAACCGACGACTAGGCTTGAGATGACCACACACAGTACATAGGCTACGCTTTTTAAGTTTTTGTTCAATTTTGTACGTTTTTTTATGCATATTATTTTCATTACGGAGATTCTCATCCGTTTGAATATTTATATGGTGTTGCAGATTATTTACTTTTGTTGTTGTGTTGTTCGACCTGCCAATCTTGTTTGTAAACTACGTATCAAAACTGTTTTGGAAGTTTACATCCTCAAAAACTTTGGGTGTGTGCTTCACAGACAAAACCACGAGGTCGGAAAACAGTGCATACTCTGTATAAACTATACAAATACAAATATTAATATATAAATATCCAAGTAATAAAAATTTTCCTACAAAACGGATGAGAAAAAAACTCACTCAGCTGAACAAAAACCTGTGCTGGTTAGGCTTACATTAACCTTTATCAAAAAAAAAAGAAAAAAGAATTGTGTTTAGTGAAAAATACATCTCTGCCACAACAGAGTGGGTAGCGCTATGCCCCATATTTAACTCAACACGATTTTTGTCTTGAATTCCTAATCACTTCCAATTCAAGCCCCAAATCTTTTTCTTGCAACAACACTCCCAAAACATTTTCCTCACTTTTTTATGGCAAGTGATAAGGGTTGGTCCATTTCCTAATTTTTTCTGGCTTCAAGCCAGCTCTTGTTAACAAAACCCAGACTGCTTTCCTGTTTTACTCCAATAAGCAGGGTAGTTGTGAGGACTGAATTTAAGACTAAAATTTCAGAATTTTACTCAGCTACATCATATTTCAACAGCGACAACTTCCGCTTTGGATGACGTTCAAATGGTCAGAGGCCAACTATTGTTTAGCTGCGAAATAAATGTTCTGCGACAATTCAAAGTCGCAAACGCGAAGTTGGAAATTCAAAGACAACAGTTCAAAAAAATTAAATATAACGTGTATGTAACTATGGCACTTCACTAAATTCGATTTTAACTTGTCGACTTTGAATTAGCAACTTTAAATTCTCTGGACACCCAAAATAACTTAATTCAAAGACTATAAAAGTAGTTTTAAATTACGGCCACCCAAAGACCAGTATTTTGAGAAGACAGATGTAAAAATCGGTCCATAACTTATCGAGAAGTTTAATTTTATGTTATTCCCACACCTAACTTTAACCGAAACAAAACTCCACCTCTGGTGTTCTTCAAAGTGTAAAAAACATGATTTGTTTGTGACGTCTAAAGGTCTAGCAGGTGAGTTTATAATCTACAAAAATAAAGCTTTCAGAAAAATATCAGTTGGCGTAGCCCATAGAGCTGGTACCAATATCTGGTCTAACCCATAGACTAAAAATTAATCTCAATTTTACCTAATCAATTTCATAAAACTATAAGTAGAAAGTTCTTTGTTTTAAAAAGTGATTTTTTAGATCCAGATAACCTGGAAGAATTAAAACGATGTTTTAGTATCCCTGAGTGAGTCTCATTATTGCGTCTGAGCAAAGAATAAACCAAGTGTTGAAATAAGGCAATTAATAATTTATGCTTTTCCCACTTTTGGAAATCCTTTTTATGTTAGCACAGTTTTTCTCTGGTCATTGGCGGGCGTTGGGCTAACATGTGTGGAATTTTGGAACTCACTGACCGATAGGCAATTTTTCTTGATTCCGAAACTGCCCTGTCCAGAAGTAAAAAAGAAATTTAAGTCTGTGGTCTCGACAACTACGGTCATCATTGTTCCAATTAGTAGTTTACTGAAGAGTAGAAATTCTTGACTTCAAAGTTACCCTGTTCAGATATAACAAAGAAACCTACGTCAGTTGTCTTGACAACTACAGTCATCATTGTTCCAGCTAGCAGTATTCTGAAGAGTGAAAATAAACAAGTAGCTGACGCTGCTGCAAAGACTTGTATTGGTCTTCTATTTTTAGGAGCAGGAAACCATTTGTTCTGCAAAGAAGAGAGCAAAAATTTAACCCAAAAATTTATTTTTTTGGATATTTTCCTTTCCTTTCCTTACTCTTCATCCTTTACAATACATCAAAATTTGGATCATAATTGCGTGTTTATTTATACCCTTGATCATCTTTCAGAGCGCAATAGCAAAAAGGCGAAGGCATAGAACAATTAGCGGAGTTGGTTCGGGTTTTACATGTTGCAATGTTCCGCAAAAGTGCTTGGTATTACTTTTATTAATTTAGGCCTGCTGTTTTTTACACTAATAAACGCAGGAAATCAACGCAAAGTTTTTGACTTTGCAGTACTGCAACTCAGTCATTGCGAGGTGGAGCATGACCATCAGATCACGTCGCTATAAAACGGGACTAGTACCAAATGTTTCTTTGGCACCGAATGTAGCCAAATCTGTCTTTACTTCAGCCGTGTCAAACGCCAATTTCAAGCTTGGTGGTCTTCCAAAAAGAAAAAAAAACGGTAAAGAAAAGCGCGAGGCTTTTGCTTCTGCTCACACAAGTGATAAAGAACTCCAGGCTAACAACTCAATCTCTCTGCATGCTTCGTCCATCATCGCCAAGGCAAAAACATGGCATAAAACATGCTTCTCTCTCTCTTTCGTATATCTGATTCTAAATCAGTCCATTTTCTTTTTTGACGTGCAGCTGGTTCTAACTCTTCTTCTCTGTCTTGTCTTAACTTTCCCAAATGTTCCTTCTCTAGAACATCGGCATTGGTCTAAGTCAAATACCTAAGATTTGTCCTTTCTTTATCTTTGCTAAAAGCTAGTTTTCTGAGCTCCGTCGCGCCTCTTATCGCGAGGAGTTTTATTCCCCTTATTGTTCTTTTTCGCCTCCAGTGAAAATCTTGTGGCTGCCGCCAACTTCTTCTTTTCCTCCAAGGTTGCCTGCTCTATTTTGAAGCGCCCCTGGTTTTGGCGTGAATCTTTTTCTTCACATCTTTAATCTTGTTTGCTCTTTGCATTCCTTTCCTTCTATTGGGAAGCTTTCATCTATTATTTCAATCCACAACATGGAAAACCTCTTGACTCACCTACTTCTTCTTGACGGTTTTTGGCGCCAACTTCCGCATTGGCAGTGTTACATGCCTGCAATCAAAAGGCGCGGCTAAACATTTCATATGTAACATTGAAATTGTTGTTAATACCAATCTAGATAAGAAACATTGCCCTTTCATAAAATTTCATTTATAGAAAAGATTTGAAATGCTGTAATGCTGAACTGGTATACGAACAAAACTTGCGTTTATCATGCTTTACGCATCGACATAACGTCTGCAAAACATGCTTTTTACTGATGACTAAATTGCTTTATATATAGAACAGTTTTCGCGTAAATAGCAATTTCTAATCAAGGTTTGCTCTAAACTCCAGATTTATTTTCCACATTTGCTGCTATCTATAAACCAATGGACCTGCTACATAATAGCCTAAAAGGCAGAAAACGATAAACCCCAGCGCAAAGTTTGTGACTGAATTCTTCATCAAAGCCCAAACGCAAATTACGCAACCGAGTTCACACATGCCAAGCGCAACCGCGAATTCCGCAGCCAGTTTTTAAAGAATTGAAGCGAAATCGAATTCTGAAACCGTGAAATTATACAACAAATGATTAAAGCGTACTCGCAAAAATTTGATTGAAACAAAACATCAGATAAAACCATTGTTGAAAGTAGATTGATTTTCTTACCGGAACTATAGCTTAACTTAAAACTTTCGACAGTACTTATCACAGCTTATCAAGCTAAGCCTCTGGCCAACTTATTATCAGACGGCCTACAACTTAATATTTCAAAATTAAACAGGAATGAAATTTATTCACAAAAATACTTTTTACAATGGTTTTACGTCATTATTTTTTTTTTGAATTATGAATCGAAAATGCCGCTTGATGGGTTAGCTCATCTTTTTTTCTCACTCATGCCTCCAAATATGGTCTTGATCACATTTTTCACCTAGTGACTCTGCAGTGCTATTGGCCTATGGACTAGAATGGCAGCATCTGTTGTAGATATTATATTTCCAACATCGATTGTGATATTGTTAGATTATTGAGTTGAAACAAAGGTTTTAGGCTGTTATTATTCTTTTTTTGCGTTCTTTTATATATTTGAAGACAACTTCTAAAAATCAATAGTTTTACCACGATACCGAGACAGGATATTCACATACCCAACTATACAAGCACTCCAAACCAATATTTAGAAGTTGTTAGCTAAGTAGTTCAGCATGAACCTATTGATCTAAAAATGTCATTTATTGCAAAACACAAATCATATTTTTCGATTTTTTGGTCATAAAAAATGGCACTAATAAGTAAACTCCTTTTGACGATCATCAACGAGCAAAAACTTCGGTTGAGCTTGATTTCATTTTATTTTTACGCTCAACTAAATTCATAAAATTTTTTTAAAAACCAGAGAAAAGAAAAGAAAGTGAAACAAAAATGAGAACTGTTCAAACACACAATAACGGCAGGAGAAAAAATCACCTCAAAACCACATTTTTATTGTTTTTAGGCTATTCTTGAACCCAAATCGAACCTGAACCTCTAAACTCAATACTGTGACAGAGGTGACCGGCGTCATCAATTTCGGAGTCTGAATCCAATGCTAATCTTAACACACAAATGCTAAACCTTGATCCATCTCCTACTCAAAATAAATGAATTGCATTCCTGTTCTGATCCGACTTCAAAAAAATGACATTAAAATTTTTCGGTACACATTTTACATTTATATGCAGATGCGATGGAATAAAACAGTAGTAGAATTTTCCGCTCCTGATCTAGACCTGATGCTGGCAATCCAACAAAATTGCACTCCTAATCCAATCCTGAATCAGAATTTTTCTAGAACCATGCCGGATCCAACTTCTGAAATCTAGATCCTGGCCACGTCTGATTGTTTTGCTCGAGCTGAACTTGAACCACAATTTTGTAAAGCGTTGAGCCGTTAGCGGTAAATTTTGATGAACTTAAATATAAACCGGAGCGATATCTTAATCGATTTGATGCCCTAAACTTTTTACAACGCAATGTATATGAAAATTATCAAAGCAAGACCAAAATTTCTAAGTTTTAGGGCCTTGCTCAGACAGTAGTTGTAACTTATAAACGTCATTTTCGATATTCGACAAAGAAACTGGTTTCGTTTGCTTTGTGCTTACCTCAGTAATTTGATCAAAAAAAAGTGTGTCTAAAATTTTTCTTCTGTGTGAAGCAAATTGCCACATGATTCTTGCTCGCTATTATTGAAATGTTTTAAAAAAATTTCACATCCTTGATAGGGCGTTTTTACAGCAGTAATACGTGGCGTAAATTTTCTTTCTTCGTTTGATTTGAAAAACTAAGAAAAAGATTAAAAGTTGTAAACGACGCTGCAGAATGTGGAGCAAAAATCAAAAAAGTACCAAGACATTTCAACAAAATTTGATGTTGCATAACGTGGAAGAATCTCGTAAGGAGCAACCAGATTTCAAAAAAATAATGCTGACGTCATCATTGGCTTGCCCTTAGCTCCACTGGTCGTTGAAATTGCTATCTAATTAAATTTCTTTAAGTTAAGAAAAATCTTTTGCAAAAAGCGTGAAGGGTTGTACAATTTTTTTCGTTTACTCTTTGAACGCATATCTTAAGGCCGAGACATATGTTTTTGTCTACCTAGTAACTTTGCCGTTTTATATTACCGCTAATCAGATCAACGTAGATTGAATGCCTTTTTTGCTGTTGCTTGCAAGTCTTCACGGTGACGTAATTTTGTTCAATTTGCTTCAATTAGTTGTTTGATTCAACTTGCGATCTATTTGTTGGCAAAGACTCACAGCACTGGACTTATTGTTGACGCCTGCAATGCACTTATAGACAAGCAAGAGATTTTGTTGAAAGGCATTAGCTTTGAAATCAGTTTATGTTTTCCAGAGTAAAGCCTGCCATAAATATTTAGGTTATCAGTTTGTTTTGTTCAATAAGCTTCGTATTATTTTTTTCTACACTGCACAATCCCTAGTGAAGGTTTGCAAATCAATAAAGATTGCCACTTTGATGTTTATTTGTTTAGTCTGCATTTAGTGTATTACAGTTTAGTAGTTTATTTTATTTAGCTCTTCTGGTGATGATAACGTTTATTCAAGTTAATACAAGTTCTTACCGAGCATGCAAAAACTTCAATATCCGTCAACGTTATACAGTACAGCCGTTTTTTATCAGAACAAATAATGAACGAAAGCACGAGTGAGGCAAAATAAATAGTGTGCTACGCAATCGAAAGAACAAGGCAAAACAAAAAGTTTAAAAGCGAATAATAAGCAACTGTAGATTACGCTAAATTATCATAAATTTCAGAATAAAACAATTTTTTTTTATCATTGATTGCATATTCAGAATTATGAAAAAAAATGATTCAAGAAATCGGCATTTGGTAAAATCTGTTTCAAAGGTTAAAATTTTGCTATGATCCCAGTCAACTCGGTGATCTTTGGTGATGACACGTTTAACCAACACCGTTTTTTATATTTAAATTGTTGTCATCAACTTTTGCCAGATTTGCTGGCTTTAAAACCCTTTTACGCTCAGCCAATCTTGTTTTGTAAGCCCGTCCAGTTTCCCCAATGTAGATGCCAGTGCAATCTCGACAAGGAATCTAGTAAACTACACCAGGTCTAGATGACCTTTCCACCGAGTCTTTTGCCTTAGGTAAAATATCTTTTAAAGTTAGGTGCGGTTTGCTACAAACCAAAATTCCTTTGTTTCTTAAAATTTTTGACAAAGCCTCAAAGTATCTTGGAACATAAGGCAGCACAATACGTGTTTTAATTTCCTTGTTGTTAGCCAACGATGAATTTATTTTTCTTTTCAAACTTTTAACTGTGCGTTTTAGAAACCATTTGGGATAATCATTTTTTTTTAAAGCTTCCATAACTTTTGAAGTTTCTAATGTTTTATTTGCCCGCATGGAATTTAATTGTGATTGAGCTTTTTTTAAAAGACACTTTATCAGGCCAAATATTTGACGATAAAATTTACCACGAAAATAGAGATACGTATTATGAAGAGACAAGTTTAATGCAGTCATAATATCAGTCAGGGTCAGATCAGGTCCAAGAAACTTCGGGAGAACATTGCTCTTTGGGGCACCGTGGCCAGGCCTAGACGTCCAATCACTTATGGATGTTGCTTCTAAGTCACACTTCTAACTCAAATAAGCCCAAAACTTCTCTAACTAAAAACCACAAGCAGAATGATATCGCCAACAGCAGTAATGACAAATGGAACGTTAATTACTAAGCATAGTTGTCAGATATAGACCTAGTTATTCAAAGTCCAGTTCAATTCAATAAAATTAATATTCAGATCAATACAGCTTCAGCAACAAGGGATATGCAAGCAGAAATTTAAATACAAAGAAATTCAATAAAAATATCTTTGATTATACACACTATCATTAATTGATTACTTACGTGTTTTTAAGGGTCTCGCTGATCAACAACGAGGTAAATTGTTACCAGCGGAATATCAATCTTACTTATGAACTAATCAGCACCGGCATCGTCGCCGGCACGACTAGCCATATGTTATGTTAGCCTTGTGCGCGGACTTTGCCGTAATAACATTTGTTTGAGCAGTAACGAAAAATTGATTCAACTTGAAAAACTTGCCCTTGTAGCCCTAAAAGGTGATAGACCTTTGACCTGGTTTTGTGCAAAAAATGCGTAGGTATGGTGAGAAGCATGTAGGAGCTATCTGCAGCATCACAAAGCCTCGTTTAAACTGCACTGAAGTAGTTTTTGCGTCTTACCTACAAGTTTATGTTTTCGCTTAAAAATCAAATGCGTTTGTTTAAACAATGGCAAAGCTACCAAAAGATAATTGAAACCAGTGGAGATATTCTGTTCGAAAGATTACGTAATCTTTTTTTTATAAAGTAATCAAATCTCCCATGCCATCGAAGGGACGTGGCCTACTGTTTAGAAACCTCTGTTCTAAAGCGATGCTTCCGAACCGACTAAATGGTTCATCCTGAGGTGGACAAAAAAATTTAAAGGGTGAATGAAGCTAGATAGGTGAATAAAAATATAAATGTGAATGAAAGTTGAAAGAAATACTAGGTGAATGAAACGTACAAGGAAAAGATCTAATTTTGTGTCATAAAGAACAATGTCTTGATTTTCTTCATTGTTTGACATAGATATATGGTCACTCTGCTTCGCATTGTCGTTAGTTCGGTTGATAACTGTTGGGAGGACTCCCGCAATTTTGTAATAGAACCATTGATGTTTTAAACCAGGGGTTCCCAACCTGTGGTACGCGGAAGCTTTCCAAGTGGTACGCGAGATGTTTTCCAAAAATGCAAAAAAAGTATTTGTTTTCACAGAAACTCCCACACAGAGAAATGTAAAATTGTTTTCAGTTCATTTTCTTTTGCTTCTCAAGTGCAATACATGTAAATTTGTGACATATTGTATGATGCTGCATAATGTTAAGTGGGCTGCTAGCTTGCTTGGCGCTTTTTTTTCTGTCTGCAACGTATCCTCAGCAGCAGGAAGCTGCAACACAATCGAATATTCTAGCTAGCGTGTTACACAATATTTCCAGTAACGAGCTCACGACTGGTTAAACCTTATTATGATATAACACATAGGTTCTCAAAGTGCTCCGCGAGGTATTCGTTTGCAGTCAAATCTCGGTTTTCGGTCGTCTCGAAGCCTGAACAACTGGGTTTTGTTACAAAAATTTGGAGATGAGAGCGATGTGACAAAAGCCTTCGACAGTCTTTGTAGACGTATTTTCCGTCCAAAACGAGGACGATGACCTTTCTTTTTACACAGGCTATTACAAGGTCCTGAGCACTGACCTTTGGCCACTGGTGGTTGGCGGAGATGGCCACATGGACATGATGGTCACCACCACCATAACTTTATTTTTCTTTGCTGTTGGAAACTGGTTGTTTAATAACTTTACTTGTATCATATTTGTATGTTGATATGTCTGTTAACCTATGTGTACAGTTCTTTTATGGACAAAACTAATCGTCAAAGTTAGGTGGTACGCAGCTTCAGAATAACTCCATAAGTGGCACACAGCAACAAAAAGGTTGGTAACCCCTGTTTTAAAAGGTGGTCGTACATTAGAGAATGACATTACCGGCTTATTGAATAGCTATTACGACATTACTGAACTATTTTATCTGACCAATTTCGGTAATGATACTAGATGCGTTGGGAATAGCTTGCCTCTGTTTAGTACAAATACTAGCGTTTCTTTTTAGACGAGGAGAGGGTGTTTGATATTATTAGGTATAATTTTTTTTAATTTATACGTATTTTGTAAGAGAGAAATTGAAGGTTCAGTGGCTGTGACCAGAAACACTACTTGAAAGATTGTTGTCCCTGAATATTCTTGATTCGTCCCTGAAAAACCCACTTTATCCATTTACTTTTACAAATGCTGGGTCGCGTCAATCTGGAAACAAGCTGAAAGAATTTTTCAACCTCCCTTAACTGACCGGAAGCCCTTGCTTTTGCGTCACTTATTTCGGCCTTTGAAAGAGCAGAGTCTGCGGTCCTTGCCACGACATTAATCCGATTTTTCGATGGGTTGACGGCCAAGTTTTAAAAACCTATTTACACTTTTGTCAGTAAATTGGACTGGACGACATGAGGTTCAATCGTCACAGCAATGTAATCGAAGCGTTAAAATGACTCAGACCCTACAGTCTTCGTCAGGCTGAAGTACATTTCGCCGACGCAATAAACAAACGTTTAAACTCAATCACTTTCTATTTCTACTTGTAAGAGCTTATCAATTTTCAAACGCGTCACAATAAGCGCAGATTAACTTGTGAAGCTCAACTCTCAGGTACATAACAAAACAATGTTGTTTCTACAACTTTTTTTCTTTCGACAATAACAGCGCAGTGTAAAATGACAAATTTTGCTGGCCTTAGTATTTTTTAGGGTTTTTTATGTCTATTACATTAGTTGTAGTTGCAAGTGTAACTGTGTCAATACTGCTAAATTTAAGATTCTGCTAAATGATATAATTTGGATCGTCATAATATGACGTGCGCAATCAAAACTAATGTGAGCCAAAGCTTAAATTTGGCAATAAAAACGCAGTTACTCAAGCTGTTGTTACAAGAAAACTGACTGGCCAAGTTGGCGCTTTCTTTTACATTCGTATTGACACAGTAAAAGGAGAATGAAAAATGGTATAGATGAAAGAGATATCAGTATTATGAGTTGCTGTATTTGCTTCGACTTGGGAATTGGCACTAAAACAGATATTGTTTTTGATGGAGGAACAGGACGAGTGGCCATAGTTTCATCTATTCTTTTAGGAGTTACCAATCTCGGTGTCCCTGTCAACAATACCATTCAAATAAATAGCAAGAATATTTCTTCATCATTACACAGTAAAGCACAGTTTAATAGCATACTCTTGAAGTAAAGGTTAAATTTACTTTTTCACAGATTACACAAACTCCCAGATGTAAGGTGTTATCTTTTCGAGATTATTTCAAGAGCTTGTGTTGGTCTCAGTTGGCTAATGCTTCTTTAACGAGAAGCGCATTATTATTGAACAGTTAAAGCTAAATTTAACCTAACTGGCCTTCCATGGCTTATGATACCACTGGACACGGAAAAGAAAATGGTCTCACCCAGTTTCCACAATTTTTTCTTAAAAAAGATTTCACCTTGGTTACATAAAGCAGACTGTTTTTGAGGGGTAGTGAGTTACACAATTTTTTCGGAACCTAATGGAAGCGCGAGAATAAAAAATAAATTGCACTGATCCATGCGACATAAAATATTTTTTTTATCTTGTTTTGCAAATAGGGTTTTTCTAAAAGAGTAGACAATCAATGAAGCCAAACACTAAAAATTTTGAAGCAGGTGTGGACGTTTGACAATTGTTTTGTATTTGGATTCACTGAACTGCAAGTCTGTAGGATCGAAAGATAGTAGAATGCTAATTTTGTGATTTTCGCTTGAGACAGCGTTTCAAAACGTTTTTTCAGCATTCAACACACTCAAAAAAGCAAAGAATACTCTAAACTTAATAAACTTATTGTGGAAATATCGATGTTCATAAAAACATTCAAATCTAAAACAAAGCGCCCCGCAGCATTTAGTCAGGCTTACTCTCGGGTAAAATCCGTTCATGTTGCGCAAGCTAGTTAATGGACAAGCTCATTGCTTGAGGTAAGTACAGCTTGTTTTATTTCTTCGTGATATCTTTAAATTAGTGCTGAGATAATAAATTTTTACCTTTAGTGGTTGTCCTTGTAGTTGGCACAGGCAGAGGAATCGGAAAATGTCCATAAGGCACTGTAAGTTTGAGAAAAGCAATTACGACAAGTTTTATCAGAAAAATACAATTGGCCTATATACTTAAACTCATAAGCCTGTATACTTGATCACGTCAAAATGCAAACTAGTTCTTTCAGAACTTAGTCATTCAACGTATTGGTCTGATGGTAGCAGGCTACATGTCTCCAATTCATGTTTATATCAATTTGGGAACACTGCATTTCTCAATGACAATATGGATTGCCGTGTGATGTAAAATCCATTTTAAGCATCTTGGCCTAAGAGTCTTTTCTCTACCAAAGAGAAGGAACAAGACACATAAGCAAAAATTGAGGTCGGTTTTAGAGCTCAGTCATGTAATATTCTTAAGCACTCGATTCATCAAAGATCAATAAAAAATCAAACTTTATTCTGTCGCAATAACCGCAACAGTTTTTAACGCTCGAAATAAAATCGTGACAAATGAAATTTGTTCTCACATAGCTTTTTTTAAACTGCTTGAATGTTAAGATTACAAGAAGAGAATTGAGAAAACAACCTTTTAGCCTTTGGTGTGATAAAGAAGTCGAATTGTTCACCTCAGTCCTACAAGTACATCCAGCAGATAATTTATCCATGGCGCGACAACGTCGACATGGATACATACATATCAACCTGCTATGCCAAAGCCATTTAATTACTAACGTCCTAAGAGCCAATACATATTTTTTAGCGCAGCGCGTTGCAATTGTTGAACCAAAACGTCAAGACAGAGAGATGAGAGTCAACAGGAAGAGGGTCGAAAATATATTTTTTTCTTAATTTTTTCAAGTTTCTTAGACAATTTCTTTGAAGGTCAATATTTTTCCCTCCTCAGATTGTCAATTTTCACGATCTCAATTTTGTAAATTTTTATGTCAAGTTTTTTAGTTGGTATATTTTTCGAAGGTTTATGTATTCTAATTTTGGAAATTTTTTCCTCCAACTTGTTAAAAAATCTTGTCTTCAGAAACTTATGTTTTATAGTTGATTTAAATAAAACACCTTTGCTTCTTGAGTGACTTAAAAAAATTTGGGAGAGCCATAGCTTTTGTGGCCATCATAATTTGTGCTTGCGGTTAAATAATAATTTTGCAAGTGGAAACATTACAAATTAATTGAATAACAAGCTGTGATATTGTTGTGAGATTTTTACGCAAAATATTGAAATTGTTAATAAACAATTTTGTCCACAAACGGATCAAGAATTTGAGAGAACCTTTTACAAATTAAATATAAGTTGCGTAATGACCAATTGAAAAGTGTCGGTGAAACTTTTTCAAAATAAAAAATTTGATAAACACTTTTGAAAGTTGAAAAAATTTGATTAATAATTTTTTTATAGAAAAATTTTGAAAAAAACTTTAACAAATTGATGAATATGATAACAAATACAAAAATTTGTGTAATCTTCAAAACCTAGAATGGTAACTAGGGGTGATTTTTTTCTGATTAATTTGTGGATGATGCAATGCACCCAAGGCTAGGCGGGCTCAAAATCTTTAATGAATGCCTAGTCTGATTTAGTTGGCGGGGGATGTCATGTCATGCTTTTTCATTCGTTTTTTCACATGCACAACATTTTGTAAGAAATTCTCCTGGCCTTACTGTGACAGTAAGTTGTACAGCCTATCGAAATTCTCTCATGGTTAGCTGGAGACCACTGTTAGCTAGCTAGTAACCCAAGAACGCTTATAGGAAAAGGCGAAGCAAAACTGCCATGATAGCGAAAAGGTAATGTAGCTTCGATGGGACTGTACATGTTATCAAATTAACAAAAAGGCTGATAGAACACTACTTAGTATCTATGTTTAGAAACACATAGTTGTGGTGCTGAAACTAAAATTTACAAAAAACAAAACCCCACTTACATGGAACGACTATTTTGCCACTTGCAGAGGTTGACCGTTTAAACCCATGTTTAAAATTACATTAAATACATGTATTATTTTAAATGCCTTGACAGTGATATTGAAGTGAAATATTAATCAGCATTTTAGCTTGGTTTGATGGGTTGAATATAACTATCACGTAATAAAGGAGCAAATGATTTTAGTAGACTTAGCTGCAAACCAGCATTTGTCAAGGCTAGCATGAATCTGTATTGAGTATCGCAATCATATCAAAACTGGAAAAAAATAATCACAAGTCGTAATGCTGTAATCTAATATAATCTAGGGTTGCAATATTTAAGATATCACCCAATCAAATAGCTAATACATTATGAAAAGCTTATGCATAACATTGATATTGGATGCAATGTAAGCAACAAAAATTTTGGATTTATTGGTCATTTGATCAATAGAAACTAATTAGCATGATCAAAGGTTTTAAGGATTTAGGAAATTTGACCAATATAAAATTTTGATACAAAAATCAAAGTCTACAATGGTTTTAGGTAATCAATACAACTTTTAAAGCTATAAACTACCCTAAGCAATAATTAAAATTTTAAATCTCAAGTGTATTCTTTTTAAGTTTTTAGTAACCTCAATAACAACCTACTCAACCCGAACCTTCTCAACAGTGAGAAAGTAGGAGTTTCCTACAGCACTCAATAGCCGAATTGTTGTTATCTTTCATTGTAATCTAATCCAGTTCGCTGGCAACACTATCATCTTATTATCTCTAATTTACAATCTGACGTTGGGGCAAAATCGTCGTAAGCCAGGACCATTTTGCTCCAAGGATTGTAAGCCAGGCATATATTTACTAGTTGTGAACAATAACGTAGTGCACAATGAGTAAATACATTTTCCGTCAACTATTACGCTAGTTCAACTTGTACTTTAATACACTGCACTTTCAATAAAAAATCGTCCAAAACAACTCACGGATTTAATCGCAACCTGCCGATTCTGTTTGAACATTTTTTAACATTTTGGCCAAAAACTGATTTTTGGCTGGGAAACATCCGGGACAACTGCCACGTTGCCAAAAACTAATTTTACAACTTTAAAAGAAGTATACAGATTTAAATTTACAAAAAATTTGATTCCGACACTTAATGAATAAGAAATATTCCAAATGTCCGCTCTGCTCCGCCTTCTCCGACACCACAGAAAACAATATGGCCAGTATGACTTTTTCAAATTAATTAATTAGTTTCGCCAAAAAAAGATTGCTTTTAATTCTTTTTTTGCAATTCAAAAGATATTTTTGATATAAGAATGATTTGATTTACAATATGCTCAACAATAGAGTACAATTTCTCGCTACATTTTTTATATGAAATAATTATCAGCAAAAGTGTTTTATTTCAAATATTTATTATCGGGATAAATTTTCCCAGGGTTACCTTTTACGCCACTAAAATAAAGGGTTACCATTTTAGTGTTGATAAAGGAAAGAATTTCGGCAAAACTTTTACTAATTGAAGAGATTGGAGAGACACTTCTTTAAATTGAAAAGCTTGAGAAGCGCTTTTTGATTTTGGTTCTAGCTTCACAGGCTCTAGTAATGTCGTTCACCTCACCGTCTCCTACTTGACAGATGTAACCATATGGTTTATTAAAGCACTCTGCCATGACCAGCTTGGGATTTTCTTGGTACAGTAAAGCACCACATTGGTAACTTAGCGGATACGATCCAGGACTTCTTTCCCAAAGTTCGGGATGAGTGTAAGCGTTTTTCGTGTTGAACCATCTCGCATTGTTGCTTCCTACCTTTCTTTGAAACCCAATGTAAAATAAAAGGCCATATTGATCTGAAAATAAAAAAAAATCTACCATAACAACCAGGTTTGGTAAGTATAATGAGAAGCCTGTTTTGACTGGCAAAAACACGAAAAGACAACATCGTTATCATTTAGACTTATACCAGGCACGGGCAAATTATAGTTTTAAAAAACCAAACAGGCCGGTTTCTATCATATAAGAGCCTACCTTGGAACATCGAAATATAGACAATTACTACACTAAAGACATTACTACATAAGATTTCCTAAGGCATAGGCTTTACCTTTTTGTATAAGAACCACTTTTAAATTAGTACAATACAACAATAAAGTTTTTTAGATTTTTATCGTCTGTAAAATACTGGCAAGAAAATTTCTATTGAAATAAAATTTAGTTGCGTATCCAAGTAAAACTTGACAAGAGAAAGGAATTTCTTTAAAACATTTTGATTTTTTTTAGCAAATCCTTCGTTTTTACTGTAATAAAGTTTGCCATGGTAAAGCCAGCTGAATAAGCAGTTCCTAATCTCACATAAATCACATGCAGCCAATGTAGCAAAAGTTTAAAAGACTCAAGAAAATAATTGATTGGAATCCTGGCTAAAAAGGACTCGAGTCATCTGGAGTTGTTTAAGTCGAATTAGTTGACGCGATTCGGTGCTCGACATTATCGACTCGAGACTCAATTGACCCGATGATACCAGATAAAATGGATTTGCATGAAAGAGCTCTGCACCTCGTGATTTAATTGTGTTACAAAAAAATAGAAAATGGTAAAAAGCACGTTCCTAAATTACACAAAAAACGTAACGATTATTATCGGTCTTGCGTCATATGAAACATAAAAAAGTGATGATAACAAACTCCTGTCACGCTTTATCACACATCGGTAACATTGCAAACGATTCAAGCTCTCGTGTAATATGTTACGCAGGCATTAAAAAGACTCATGCTTCTGTGCTACAACTTACAAGAAAGCGCAGAAAGAATATAGGAGAGCATTACTTTTCAAATGGTGGAACGAGGCTTACTGATCGTTGCAAAATTTTTTCAGGTCAGTGGCAAAGCATTTCAAAAATGATTTCGTAAAGTTAGCAATAAAAAATAGGTCTTCAAGTTAAAAAAAAAGACGATAACATAAGAACGCAAAAAGACTTCTGCAATCAAAAAGTGTTTCGCGATCTCTTTCGTAAATGTGATTCCTAACAAAACGAAAAAAACACAAGGTTACGTTAGTTGGTAGGGAGTACGCAGGAAAGCTGGGGGACCAAAATTTAATGCGCCATTAATCTTGAGGTACTTGGCTTTGTTTAAGTGTTTGTTTGTAGTTGAATAAGGTTTTTAGTAAATTTTTGGAGAAGCTATATTGTTTTCTATCAGTGTTCTATGTAAAATAATTGGAGGATTTAGAGCTTCAAAAATCTGTCCTAACTTAATTCAGCATTTTTCAAGTTGCGCTACGATAATTGGTATGGTTGGGCCTATGTTACAAATTGCGACTTTTTTCTCCTACGCTCTTAAAACTTTTAATTAAACAGAAACATTAAGTTTTTTCTACTAAATAACTACAATTTTAATTCAAGCCCTTGCAATAGTAAAGGTAACTTGCTATGAAGGTTGCATCACCAAAACTGCTTCAGCTTTTCGTATTGCTCTACAGTATAGTGTGTGATGCCCCCACACTATACTTTGGAGTGAAATTTTAATTATTTAATTTGATTTAGTTTT
Source organism: Trididemnum clinides (assembly GCA_963675345.1). Classification (NCBI taxonomy): domain Eukaryota; kingdom Metazoa; phylum Chordata; class Ascidiacea; order Aplousobranchia; family Didemnidae; genus Trididemnum; species Trididemnum clinides. The sequence goes on from OY776294.1 coordinate 14,166,450, forward strand.
TTCCAATGATAGAGTAGACATTAAGCTCAGTATACATTTTCTCTGCAAGCAGTACATTTCTCTGGTTACCAATAATAAACAATACGAGGCTATCTTACAAACCGGCGCGATGGTGTAGCGGTGAGAGCGTCCGCATCGCAGTCGGTAGGCCTAGGATTCATTCCCTAAGTCAAGTTATACCAAAAGACTTTAAAAAATGGTATTCACAGCTTCCTTGCTTGGCGCTCAGCATAGAAAGGGATAGTGTGGAGAACAAGCCGGCAAGCTTGCTTGTTGTGTCCTTGGGCAAGGCACTTAACGGGACGCCTCCACCTTTATGTGGCAAACAGGTGGCCCTCCCGTACTTCACCGGATTACAATTGTGAATTTGCTATCCCAGCATGTCAGACGACTCATGGGTACCCAACAGTGGCAGTCCGCCTTGTTGGTGGTGGGGCTACCAGTCACTCACGACTGGTTCCAAATGGGCTGCCATCTTTCACCTAGCTTACCGTATTTTTCCTTGTATAAGAGACCCTTTTTTGGTCTAAATTTTTACTTTAAAAATAGGGGGTCTCTTATACATGGGAGTACCGGAGTTTTCCACTTAATGTACTTTTTTCCAGAATTTTTGCCTAAAAATTGAAGGGGTCTCTTATACACCGGAAAATACGGTAATTTCAATTAGGTTGAACGGCATGAACCTGAATTGCGGTTCATGCCATACCTCCATCCCGAGGAAGAAGAGGCGTAACCCCAAACAAACAAACAGGTTATCTTTTGAGAATTTAGTAGATTTTACTTAGTGGGTTAAAAACTCCAGCCGAACATCCTCATAAAGTTATTCTGACTTTAAAGCAGCACACGTGGCATTATAAGGAACTCAGATCTAAAAGCATAATAAAAGTTTTTTGGAAAATATAGCCTAAACATAGGGGGCTACTCTTTGCCGAGGCATTAATAGCGGACAAAAGAGTGACTGACTTCCCTAGTTCTGCAGTTAGACCTTTCACGTGTCCCTTTACTCTTCAATCTACAATTTATGTGCTTTATGCATATTATGAACGTCAGTTTTGTCAGAATCATAGATTTCATCAGCAGTAAAAAAGTCTTTTTTGACAATCTCTATCAAATTGTCATAAAAAATTTTGCTAATGTATTTAATGCAGTCGGAAAACGAGAGTAGCCTCAGGTTTATTAACAGAAAGATGTTTTTTTCCAAAATTCTTTTAGCTATGATCGACCTGCTTGTTGATTTCTTTCTTGGCTAGGCAGAGTATCGATCCCATTAACTTTTGCTGGTTCATGCTTCAACAAACGATTTTACCTTGTCATAAGTCAATCCATGAAATCTGATTGAAAGATCTTTTTCGAGTTAATCGATGAACCATCTATCTCCTCCGTAAGAATTCATGGAAGCCCTTTGTGAAAACCTAACGCTGCTTGTTCCCTAAGCCGCTGAGAGAAATTGTGGGCTCCAAGGCAAAAGGAGCCTTTGGATTCCCTGATCTAAGTTCCGCAAGTAGTAACAATAATTTTGTTTATAGTCTACTCAAATAAAGTTCATTACGCAGTCTTAAAATAGAAATCAGCAAAAGTTTGTAGCAAATTGTTAGTTGGAAATGGCATTCTATTATTTATTTAATTGGACATACAGACGTAAATCAAAACGATCTGGCACATTTAAACCCATCAAATGATGTATTTTTTAAGTAAACACGATGACTACTTTAATACTTACTAAATGGTGCCATGCAAATGACATTGTCTACTCGTAAGATAGCAAAATAAGAAATTAACAATAATTTTATGCCACTTGCACTTCCTAACTTTAACCTCCTTAATTTTCAGATTTACCGATTTATTTTTGAAGCTAAATTAAATTATATCCATGATGCAACTATGCTGTAATTCTCGCATTTGTTTCATAAAATTCCAAAATTTTTGACCGTAAGCAGGTGAGTGTTTGTAGCACCAGTGCTCTTCTGTGTTCCTTATGAGGCCTGGCTTTCCTTCCAGGCCAAACTTTGTACAATTAAATTTTGTTGATAGCAACTTTCTTATTTTTTACTCCGGAAGAACGTAAAATGGTAAAGGCTATAACAGGAATGCTCGATATACACCATCAGATTCCATTCTATGCTACTTTTAAACAGATATCACTTCTTACTAGCATAATACCCATTTTGGCTGCAACTGAAATAATTCTAAGTGCCTATAGACTATCGTAGTTTCCAACCCATGCAATCTAATCTCACTACTTGTTTTCAGCTAACTTTAATCTGTTGATTTTTCTTGAAATTATAGCCTTGAAATTGAGATCACTCAAGCCGTCGAGCGTATCAAAAAAATAAAAAATTCAAGAATTTTTACGCAATTAATTGTTGGCAAACTGACAATTACGTACAATTGTTTAGCGGTTTATTTTAGCAGCCTACTATAAAAAACAAAAGTTGGCCAATGACAGGCTGCACGGCTGACAAGTAATATCTCTAACGACTTGTTAGCGGGTTTCGTTGCGGCCCATGACATCTTGAAGACGTGAGCGTATCTGAAATCTGCAAGATTACGATATAGCAGCTGTTAGAGAAGTTGAGTGTAGCGAATAAAATATCATTGTTGCATCATAGTTGAGAAACATGAATTATTTCTGTAAATGACCATTGTGCCAACGGATTCGACTCCAGAATAAATGCAATCAAGCTTAAAATTGCGCGGGTGCTCTTATGACTAAAGTACTCTTGAACCATTCCCTAATTCATTCCTTGAACTAATTCCCTAATTCTTCTTGAACCATTTCATGACTAAAGTACTCTTGAACCATTCCATTTATGCAACATATTCTGTTGGGCCTCTTAGGCTCGTTGGCCCCGGGGCGCCGCCCCTAATGCCCCCTCTCAGAACTCGTGCCTACGCGAATCCGGATCCCTTGTCTTTATCTGCGAAGACGTTCTATGCACGCCCACAGACTTATATTTTTTGCCCACTTTGTGAAAAGTATTTCTACCAAGAGCTTCTGATGTTTCGTTGCAATAAACTTCGATTTTCAACTTCACCTGATTAGTTTTTTGCGACAAACCTTTTTCCTCAACTTCTAATCAAATTATCGGCAAATGAACCAAACAAAGAATGAGTGCAAATCAGTTAATCAGGCTGAAGCTATTAAAGCTAATGGCTGTTGTTAACATTAATATTTGGATTACCTCTAAAAGTCAAGTAACCATAAATTTCGTTTTCATGGCCGTCCAAATATGCCATAGCCAGTTCGGGATTAAGGGCAGATAACAGAACGAACTTGCACAGCACGTAGTAAAAAGAGATCCTTGACATCGACTAGAAATTCATTTGTTTTGAAAAACTCTTTACAATTTCGGCCTATTAGGGGCACACTTTCGGTTGGGGCTTTTGAAAAAGGTACAAAAGGGTCTATTGGTTTCTGGACTTATTCTAGCCCTGATATTTGTTTACGTACAACTTAAATGTCAATTGGACCACTGCTCAATATGTCACAAAATAATTGGCCCAATGTGTATGCAATAACGACATGCTAGTTTTGTCTGGGCCTCTGGTAAACCGGCAAGAACTGCAGTCAAACCGAAGTTTGCCTTGAAAACCATTAGTAGATATCTTTCATAGAACTGTGGCTTGTAGTTGGAAAATGCTTTTAACTGCTTATGTAAACGAATCTTTCCTGGTAGAAATAATGAAAAAAATGATAAAATCTAACCTTTTGTTGCTCGTTTCTCAAGTAATCACTCTAACTCCACTAGATTTCATGCCATTACGTCGGTGGGAAGCTGGCACATACTAAGCATATCACGTGAGTCAAACTACCAAAGATATTTGAGATAAAGTGATAGCCCTACTTGCCTACTGACCCAACTCTCCTACCTCTCCCTTGTAGGCGCTTATGAAGCACTTACTAACGTTTACATCTTTTTTATTTAGTCTGTATGCCTGCATAGCGCAGAACTACGTGCCCTAGAGAAAATTTCTTTTTTGATCCAAAAAGCGTCTTCAACAACTAAATTGAAAATTCCAAATTTTTTGAAGCCGAACAAGGAACGAAGGTATTTTCTGATAATACATGAAATTGATCTCAAAAAAAGGTCATTCAACGAATTTGAGAAAGCCTAGGACCAAAAATTACATTTTTGTTTCTCGCAAAATTTGCTTCTAGCTTTGCAAATCATGCACCCTCAGGCTTGTAACATGCTGCAACTTTTGCATAAAAAGTGCTGGTTAAATTCAGTGATGAATTGCTTTATTCAACTTTATATATCTTATTTTGGCGACAACTCCTATATTGTTTAAGCTGCTTTAAAACATTTTTAGGTAATTCATTTGATTTGGAATAAACCAATACTTTTGTGCTTATCCGGTTGAAAAGTCACTCCCTGCTCTGGCTTTGCAAAAGGTTAAACGCCTCTGAGTAACAGTAATGGTAATAATCTGCTGCATATAATTTAAATGTTTCTTACTGTGATTTCCTAACTCTCTTGCTATTTCATTCTTGAGAAACGTTACGATTTCTGGAATTTCTAGGATGCCCAGATAGGTTGATTATTTCTCACAGTCTCTTTCTGCATCATTATACGAAGAAACACTTGAAGCTGCCGGCACAATGATATAATACCGGTGAAGGTTATCGTAGTCAACTGATCGCTGAATTTGCTGTAACTCTACTTTTTTCAGCAAGATAACAAGTAAAAAAACATCAAACAAAGCAGAAGTCATTTAGTTACATAGACTGGTGATTTTTTCGTGATAATCTGTTCATCAAGATTAAAACTGTCTATACCAGCTTGGCAACTATGATGTCATATTGATAACTATGATTCACTGTAATTCAAATCAACAACAGCCTATTTCTGAATGGGCTACATCTTAAGTAAAACTAACAATCTTAAGTGACCTGCTGGATCCCTACTCTCAGTCCCAAGGTAAAAATTAGAGAAAGGTTCTTTTATTTCAGTTTTACATGTATGTCAGAAAAAGTTGGACGGGTTTTGAACGAGGCAAAAGTGAGAGTAGTCATAGACCTATTCGACCTATAACTCGTTTAGGTTCCACCAAACTAGATTTATGGTCTGTTTTATTTTGCCTAGTATAAAGCAATCAGTTCTATGCCTACATGTTCTGCAGTTAGATATTTTAATTGATCGGAGAAACGCCTGCATTTTGAAAGTTGAATCCCACTTTTTTCAACGCCTTACCGCTGAAGCATGACTTATTAACTGATACCCAAGTGCATAATTTGGTCGGATGGCAATGGTGTACCGTATGTTAATAGAACTTCAGTGCCTTAAATTTATCATTTTTCAGTTACTACCATGTTATTGACAAACCTGTTCATGATAATAATTGGGGCTTCCTTACCAAGGAGTAGCGCAAAAAGTTAACAACGATCCCGGAGTAAAACGCAAAACCATCTGCTTAGCGGTAAGCTGCTCGAAAGTATTCACACTGCTGATTTGCAGTTAAAAGTTAAATCACTAGAACTCAATTATTAGCTGTTTTAAAAAACAAGACAATTTATACCCATAAATTTAATGCGTGAAGATAGGCACGTTAATTGCTATCGCAATTTATTGAGAAATGCCACTTTCATGACCGGTTTCGTTCCTCTTATAACTCATCAGATGGACTCCCACGGTAGATCAGCTGCTCGTTTTACGTGCGCCGTGCTCCACAGGGCCATCGGCTCACACAACGAATTGTGGCAATTGAAGCTAAGTCAATGCACTCTTGCTACAAATACGTATCTCCTTAATTGTGGTTGTGTTCCAATCTTGAGCGCATATTTCTTTTTCTAAATGCTATTTTACTCCGCAAAAACTTCAACACTGTACAAAATGTCTTTTTCTGTTGATGGTTTGCTTGACATACTCCTGTCTTGCTTGCTCCACAGACCTTGATAGGTGTGTAAAAAATTGTTAAGATGATAGCCAATTTAGCCTACTTCTCACAAATGAGTGTTGCACATTACTGTTAGTCATACTTTTCCAGCAGCTAACTCCATACTCCAACCAAAATTAGTAAGGGCCTGGAGAACCACAATGTCTTTTCTCGCAAGCTTTCTCTTCTCCTGATCCGATGGCGTAGTGGTTAGAGCGCCCGCTTCGCAGTCGGCAGACCTGGGGTTCATTCCCCTTGTCGAGTCATACCAAAAGACTTTAAAAAATGGCATCCGCAGCTTCCTGCTTGGCGCTCGACATTTAAGGAAGGTTGTGGAGAACAAGCCGGCAAGTTCGCTTGTTGTGTCCTTGGGCAAGGCACTTAACGGGACGCCCCACCTTTATGTGGAAGACAGGTGGCCCATAAACCTCGAAAAAGGCAACTCCCAAGCGAGTGCGGACTTCCCGTCCAAAGTGTAGCGATACAATTCGCTTTCTCGTGAATGGAGGATAAATATGGCAAATAAAGCAAAGCAATAAAGCAAAAGCAAATCCCGCGCCGCGTTCACATATTAGCATGTTGAAAAAAGTTAAAGAAGAAGGGTTGACGGTGAGTGATAGATCAATTTGTAATTGCATTTTGCCATTATTTTGTCAACTCATAGCTTACGCAGACTATATATTTCGATTATATTTAATATGTGACGCGCTATTACATTGTTGCCTATTAGACTAAATTTGTTTTCTAAAGTCTGTACTTTTATTTTCTACGATACTGGTCGGTATCGAGTCAATTATATCGGTCTGACGACTTGATATGATTGGAAAATTAAACTTCGACTTTTCTCGTCTTCGCCGAGACGGTTTAGTTAAACTAAAAGATTCTGCTTTTGCTGGACAACTTAGCCATTGGCGACACCTTCAAGGGCAACACAAAACCAGCAAGGACAATAGAAAACTTGTGCAAGATAATCATTGATGATATTCTTGTTGTTCATTGCAGTTTTTTGCTAGCCTTTGTTATCTTATTGTTGGGGGAGTAATATGGCGGTGGAAAAGGGCGTGAGACGAGCTGTCTGGTGAAAGTGGTGATATCTGGGTAACCCTATCGAGTGCTTAAACCTAAGTTACATATTTTTACAAAAGTAAAATATGCAGGTTGCTTGTGTGACGCAAACAAAAATTTAGATTTTATATAATTTCGACAGGCGGAGCATGTAATCTGCAAACGTGACTGTCTTATTCTATTATCTTTTTACGTAATTTTGTTTAAATTGAGCTCGGTATGAATGGCTTTACTTGATCAATTTCCGCTCCGTTATTCTTGATTGGGCTTGCGTTATGATCTGCATTAATGTTTCATGCCGTGTCTTCTTTCCAAGAGAAGGGGAAAACACCACAAATGATTGCTGCAAAAAGCGCGATTCAAACTAGGAGAGAGATAGATATAATCTGCTGATTTTCCAAAAAAAAAATGAAACACATTCTGACAGGTTATACCTTCGCAATAAGAAAACCAAAATTTCATCACAAAATTTTGCACAGAGCAGCCTTATCATATACAAATGTGATTGTGAACAAAGCACAGATCTTATGAACAAGCGTGCTACACATGTTAGAAATTAGTTGTGCGACAAACAAGTAACATTAAGAACATGACAAAAAATAAAATAACAAGTAACAAACAGAACATACCAAAAAATAAAATATGAGAACAAACTTCAATCAATGAAACCCGCTTACATGTACAACTACGCCTGATTACAGGCGACTTTAACCAAGAAATGATTACGTGTTTCAACAAGATGGCGCTCCATCACATGCAAGTGATATAACCCAAGCCCATCTTGGAGAAGCTTCACCTCAATTCATCGAGAAAAATGAATGGCCTCCTCAATGTCCAGGCTATACGAGATGGATCATTCGCATATGGGATTCTTTAAAGGAGAAAGTTTACCGAGGACTAAGAGAAACTAACGATACAGGCGTTCAGAACAGGATCATTATGTTATTGGATAAGATACAGATAGAAAAAATCCGTAAAAGAATATTGTTTGGAAAAAGTAACTTCGTTTAATCATAGAGAAAGATGGAAGCCATGCTGGACACAGATTAAAATGAATGAAGTTTGCTCTTATAATCTATTTTTTGACATGTTCTGTTTAGGGTAATATTACTCGCTTGTTTTAGAAATCGATTTCTTGAAAAGATTAGAAGTGGTACAAAATTTCAATAAAGCTTTTGTTATCGACCATTTTATTGTACACTTTTAAAAAGAATAAGTGAAAACTCTAACGTTTTCGTATAGCTCTTTTAAGGAGTTATCGCTAGAATGAAGCCTGGTGTTAATGACGAGGTATTTATAGCGATTGAAGTTGGTGAAAATTTCGGAACGTTCTGATTGGTTGACAACCGAACGTTTCGTCGAGTCCAAATCAATGATGTAATTTTAGAGTGTAGACGAATTGTTTTTGGCGACAAAGCTCTGGTTTAAGCAATTTGATTAAAGTTGCTTTCAAGGTTGATAAATGAACAAGTGTTCTTCCTTTAACCATAATAGAAAAATGGTTGTCATCGTAGTAAGAGGCGCATTTTTCAGTGTTGAGGAGGTGTTGTCTTATTGCCGAAGCACTGGTAGGATTGGATTGAAATAAGGCACGATCTGGTTGAGTTTGGTTTCTTATTGCTTTTGGTAGCTTTAATCGATTTCTTACATATTTTACGGACTAGTTCATAATATCTGAAGACTGTCTTGTGCAAAACTTCAAGTTAATTTGATTAGGATCTTTTATTGAGAAGATATTACTAGTCAAAAAGTGTCTCACTATTTTTGGATATCCGATATAGATTTTAGATTTTGTAATATTGAAGGGTTCTATAGCAGTTAAAAGAGTTGTAATAATGAGGTCGCTGCAGTTTAACCACTGATTAATTTCTCTACTTGACAACAATAAGAGAAGGGAAAGAAGACCGCACAACCGAATCGTGAGCATAAAACGCAGTTGACAGAAAAAAAAGAATTAGAAAAGTCATTATTCAAAAAAGAAAACAGAACAGGTAAAACCCTATTAGGACCGGGGAAGGGGGGTTATTCGACCCACAAATTAAAACTCTTGTAACTTAGCGACCGCTTGAGATAAATATTTGAAATTTTTTGACTTTTCCTAAAATTTATCTGGCTTTTCGTTGGTTATAAACTGACAAAGATATTCATTGTAACTTTGCATTAAACATAGCAATTTCGAAACCTACTCCGGCAAATTTCTTCATCGACTGCTTTTATATAATAAAGGAGAAAGAGCGAACACGCAAAACCGTGACGAGCTACGTAAACCACAGAACTTTTTTGAAGTAAAACAATGACTGTAAAGCTGTACGGTTTCTCAGAAATCTTTCTTCTCAAAACCTGCTGGCTGTGAATAGCAATTCTTAATTTGACAAGTCAAAAACATCAAAGGGTTTTCAGATACACGCTATTTTGTAACTTTTAGTTAAATAAATAATACCTTCTTGACGCTAAGCTATAACCTACTGATAAAGTAATGCGGGAAAATATTTCGTAATTTTGATACTTGACAAACGCAACAAAGCAAAAAGAATTGTTTCCAAGCGCAAAGCCAGAAAATAAATTTGGCGGCGTGATAATATGGTTTACACTTTTCATAATGATTTGTAATGTTGTTAGCAGTTTAAATTGGGGATTGGTAGATGGGAGAGCAACGAGCGCACTTGCAATTTTTATTGGATAGAAAATATGCAGCAATGGCAAATTAAGGGACCCAGAGGCGACAGACAGCAAAATTTAATTTAGAAGTTTTATAAAACTTGATTTCCCTTGCTTTACGAGTAAGCTGTTAGTAATTAATTAAATATACCGAATTTTATCATCAAATACAAATCCAAAACGCAAGAAGCCAATCATAAATTACAAACCTAAATTTTTTAAGGGAAAAAGGAGCTGTGGAACATCTCCTTAGTTTGTGACCAAAACCAAAATTTTTTTCTGTTGATCACGTGACAAAAGCAATGTGTTTGTATTCTACATCTACACACCTCCAAAAGCAAATGAAGATCTCTTTTCTTTCCGTAGTCTTTTATCCACTTTTATAAAGACGTCTCAGGTAAAAGCATTACGTTGCCTGCTGCATAGCCGAGCAGAACGGCATTTGCATTGAAGCTGACGTTTCAAGCTCAAACTACAGCTTGCATCAACTACCACATTATAAGGTTGAGTGCTGACTCAAATGTCGTTTTGTCATTTCCAATCTTCTAAACTAGAGATGGGCAAGCTTTTTAGTTGTAGGGCCGCATTGACCATTCAAGAGTTGGCCGAGGGTCGCATCGACCATTCAAGAATTGGCCAAAGGCCAGTGCTTAAAATCTTGCAATAGCTAAATGCAATGCAAGAACTTCCAATAGCTTAAAATCTTGCAATAACTTCTTGTACAGACGTATAACAGGGCTTTGACAATGATAACGTCCAAAAACAAAGATCATCACCCTTTATTTGAACGGAAAATGTGTAAATTCAAACTAGGAATGGCGTAGCGGCTCTTTCAATGATGGCTTCTATCGTTTTTGGCTCTTCAGTACAGTAAGTGCGGCCAACCCTGTCCTATTGGATTAAATTCATGGAAGTTTCTATAAGTTTGGGGGGCCGCACAAAATGCTCTGGCGGGCCGTAGTTTGCCCACCCCTGCTCTAAACTACGTTCATGTCACGTTCGATAAGTTAAATTTCTAATTGTTTTAATGCAATACAGGAATAGCTAAGAAGTCAAAAGCAGCTTCGAATGTGCTAGATTGCGTAACTGAAAAACGAGCAGATAGTTTTTATTACCTAAACAGCAAACACACGCTTTTATTTAACAAAAACTTTTAATTGACATTATGACATTGGGAATGCAGCCACTACATTTTAGTTCTATGTTTTTAGTGTTCAAATTGCTCTTTTCCATTAAAATTTAAATATTCTACCGGTGTATAAGATTATGATAATTTTATGATATCTAACTAATCTATACGTAATTTTCTTCTTTCGGACATATAAATGTCGCAAACAAAAGTAATGAAAAATAGCCCATGTCAATGTAAGACCTGAAAAAGTGTTAAGTAAAATTTTGAATAAAGTACCTGATGAAGAAAACGACGACATTGAAGACATAGCCTCTTTAGCTTCCGGCGACTATAAAAATTGTAAGGATCGTATAAATATCACATGACGCCTTCAAAGGGAAACAAAACTGCCGTATTGATGTTATTATGGGGGAGATGATAAAAAAGATAGGCTACGTAGGCTTATCGTTGTTGCACAAACTTGATAATAAAAAGAATCAAAGTTTACAATCGTTTGATATAACAGGTTTTTGTAGCAAATCCAAAACTTAGCTTTGCTTGAGTACTTTTTCATATGATTTGTCACACACACACACGCAGACTTGGACAACTAAATATGCGTAACTGTAGTTGGCTAATTGGGTTAATTATAGCAAAAAGTCGCTAATTTTAATCTGATTTGAAAAACTAAGTCTTTAATTTCAATCTAATTCAAAAAATCCCTAATTCCAATTCTAATTTAATTTCGAAAAAGTTCCTGACCGAAGAGTGGGGTCTAAAAAATAAGACGACCATTTATGTTAGGGATCAGAGCCACCTTTAGAAGACCTCCTTCGGAAGTATTGACACTGATTGGAATGATTTACATGCGAGGCTTACTAAAACAAGCGCATCAAAGCAATAATGCGATGTTCTATGAAATATTTGGCAATCCAGTTTTTAATGCAACTATGTTCAGGAACAGATTTAAATTTTTGATTGCCCACATATCGTTTGATGACCATATAATGCGTCCTACTCCTTGGCAACACAATAGATTTGCAGCTTTTCGCGGAATTTTTGAAGAATTTAACAAAAACTGTGGGAAATTTCTGGTTCCTGATGATTATTTGTCGCAGGATGAAACTCTTTATCCAACGCGAGCGCAAATCAGTTTTAAGCAATTTAATCCGAGCAAACCAGCCACGTGTGGAATGCTGTATAAATCAATTATCTTTTTAAGTGCTGTGTATCCTGCTAAGCCAAAAACAGTGCCGACATCTTACTACAGTTCTGGGACGTCACAGACAGTAAAATACTTAATTCAAACTTTGGAATGTCACACAAATTTAGTGGCAAGAAACATATCATGTGACAGATTGTATACTTCAATACTAATGACGCAATGGCTGCTTGACTGCGAAATAACTTCTGTGGGAACCTCACAATCAAATCGAAAAGGGATTCCAGCTGAAATTAAAGAAATCAAAGACCGAGAAACAAACTCATACGAGATTTATTGGGAAAAGAATAACGGCATATTTAATCTGCACTCGTATGTGGTAAAAACAAAAAGGTCAGGAAAGCGAAATGTTTTATTATTGTCAACAGTGACACCGCTTCTTGTAACTACAAAAGATGACAACAACAGCAGCTCGCTATTTACAAACTATACGACTTTTCAAAAGGTGGAACAGACATTATTGATCAAAGAATATGGTTCTACAGCTGTAAATCGAAATCAAAGCGCTGGACTATGAATGCAATTTCGTACGTTTCGGACACATCTCGAGTGAACGCTAGCACGATATATGCAATGAACAATGATCTGCAGCCTCCAAACATAAAATCTATAGATTTCAGATTTAAACTAGCTATGTCTTTGATTGCCCACATTTAGAACAACCAAGTTTAATTGGCATAAATTCTTCCGTAGTTCGCAAAATTGAGATGGTGCTGGGAAAAAAATATCCTCCAAACATGTAAAAATGTCAAGTGGTTTTTTCCTCATCAAAATGTAAAACGAAAGCGATGCGATGCATGTATCTGTAAGGTTAAAGGAAAACGAGAAAAAGAGAAGAAAAACAAAATTTCTAAGCAAATGAGCCAGTGCCAAAAATGTGCAAAGCCTTTGTGCAATAAGCATCTTGTTAGCATTTGAGATTTTTGCTTGCAAGACTAAACTGCTGTTTGGCTTACATTTACGAATAAAATTGCACTGCCTCAATGGTTTTTGAAACATACGGCGTATTGCTGCTTTTGTCGATGATATATGTGTATTGTTGATATTACCCGTAAATTTAATATAGTGTTTTCATTTTTTCATATTAGACGATAAATTATAAGCAGAAACAGCATGGCCTATGACCGTAATATACCAGCTAGTCCAGAAATAGCCTATTTTGTTTCACATTTGTAATGCATTCTGTTAATTGCAAGTGATTTTTTAATTAATAGATTTTTTAATTAATTTAATAGAACTTGAAACCGCACTTGCAGAGTCTCTTGAAAAGGCTCATACTATATTAACCCTCCAAATAATACGAAATCATTGCCTATCATTATTTCACAGCGACTTCGATAATTTTGATCAGTTTGTCAATAACCTTTCTGGTGCAGGTTCGATTCACACCTGCCACGGGACAATATTACAAAATATTCCTTGCGAGCCTACTGCTGATGAGAACAAGACAGATAACCAGGCAGAAAATCTGCTATCTCTGCCAAGGACAGGGGCACGTTCTCTGAAATCCTTGACAAATGATACCCTACCTCCATGCTATATGAATAAAAGGGACAGCCCAAAAATGACGATTTCTCACCTAGCATTGGTAGAATATGAAGATGCTCTGTCAAAGTCGATGTTGAAGTATTTCCTGTGGTGTATCTGCCGATTGCATAGCAGCACTGTATCTTAGCGTGTACCTGGGTGGGCAGGCTTCGTATCTGAGACTGGTCAAGTTTCAAAGCGCCTTACCACAATAAATTATTATCCAATCATCCTATAACAGACTACTCCACGGTACAAGAGTGCCTTAGAGTATCAAAAAATGCATCGCGAGAGGTAGGTCAGAAGTACGCCGTCACAACATTTGACTTAGGCTTGTGCATGAAGACTTACCCTATTATTTGGAAGAATCCAGAATTCTATGATGATCACATTGTAATGATAGGATCCTTTCACTTGATCTGTGCATACCCAAAAATGATTGGTAAAAAAATGAATGAGTCCGGATTAGCTGATGTGCTGTTGGAAGCGGAGGTTATGTCTGTTGGTTCCACGAATGGTGTGATGTCCAGAAAAAACTACAGTTGTGCAATAAATTGGCACAAAGTCATGGCTGAAAGCCTGGAAAGACCGCTTCTTGACAGATATTGGGAAACTAGAACTTTAAAAAGCCTACCAAGTGATTTGCTACAAGCAATAGATCACATCATTAACGAGAGAAGTTCAGAAAACTTGGATGCTGTAATGCAAAACAAAGCACTTGCTAATTTTCTTGAAGAATATTCTTTGTTCAAGCAACAGGTCCGTGGTGGAAGCCTTGGTAAAACTTCCCAATTTTGGCTGACGTACATGAATCATGTTTCGTTGGTCTTTTCCTTACAGCATGCTGTGAAGATCAATGATTACTACTTGTATGGTGCTTGTATTAAGTAAAATGGTGGATCAATTTTTCAGCTTTGATGGTCAAAATTATGCCAGATATCTCAGCTACTTCTCGTTGTTCTTGGTCAACATTGAAGAAACTTACCCCGGTGCCACCGAGTTATTCAAATTGGGGGCAATAAGTGTGGCAAGGTCATTCATATCAGCCAACAGGTGTGCAGTGGACAAAACCATTGAAGAAACATTCATGCGACATGCCAAATCTCAAGCAGGCCCGGGCGGGCGGGGTGCATTTCAGGTCTCCTGAATAACTATGAAGCTTATCGTCGTTGGGCACGTACGGCCCACGAAAGATCGAGATATGTTATAGTAATGCTTTAGATGGCAAATATGTCCGATGGTGGTAGTGGCAGAAAACACTGTGATACTCGGCCATCGCAGATAAAAAATAGTGAAAAAGCAGCATTTGCTACAGTGGAAGCAATTCAGAATTTCATGGACCCATTCCAAGTAGAGGTGGATGATAAACTTTACTGCATTGCATCTGGTGCTGCAGTACCATTAAACATAGAATCAGACATCATGAATGCTGAATTGTCTGGCTCTGCTGCAAAGGAAGCTTTCATTTCTGGAAGGTTGCGAAAGAATGAGCAGTTTATTGAGCCAATCAAAAAGGCTGAACCAAAAAACATTTGCGGATATAGGGAAGGCATCAGTTGTGAAGACATCAACTAATTGTGAAGTTCAGTACAAGCAGCAAGCAAATGTTGCATTTCAATTGTTAGTGCTTTCCCAAGAACAATCAGAAAAGATTAATATGAGAGAACTGATGAAATATCCACTCATGCCAGTACCCTCATCAATTGGTACTCCCGACAGCTACCTTTTGAAGACCGGTAAAAGCAAAGGCTTTGCTTATCTCACAAAAGAATTTGATGACTTTACCATGCCATCAGACGCAAAAACCTTGAATGTTGAAGATGGGAATGCAATTTTCTACTGCATGAAAGAAGTGCCAGCAACATTTAAACAGATATGCAAAAAAATATACGATGCCAGTATCGTGGGAAAGTCTGATCTCCTATTTAGCACTGACATGTACAAGGAAAATTCTATCAAGAGCTTGAAAAGGACAAGCCGCGGTAGTGGTCAAAAAAGCATAATTAAAGACGAAAGTACAAAAAGACCTGAAAACTGGAAGTCATTTCTTAGCAATGACTCCAATAAACAGCAGCTTGTGAGATTGCTTCTAAAGGTGTGGAGCAGTGGTGATTTCGGGATAAAACTTCAAAACAAAAAGGTTATATTTACATGTGTAGAGAAGGCCTACCTACTTAAAGACAACGGAGCATCAGTGATGATGGCAGAGATTCCCAAGTTGGAGTCTGATCAAGAGGAAACAGACACCAGGGTTGTTCTATATTGCTTTTATGCAGTCGATAAAGAATATGACTATGTTCGAGTCAGAAGCCCAGATTGTGATATTTTCTTCATTCTCCTTTATTATGCATCAAAAATAAACATAACCCTCCTGTTTGACACAGGCTCCAGATCCAAGAGAAGGCTGTTTAATATCTCTCAACTGGCATATGACTTCACGCCTCTTTACTGCGATGCTCTGCTGGGTCTGGATGCTTTTTCAAGGTGTGACACCACCAGTGCTTTTAAAGGTATTGGAAAGGTGAAGCCGATAAAACTTCTTCAAAAGAAACCACGTTATCAGATTGTTTTCCAAAACCTTGGAAAGTCATGGGATGTGTCGGAAGATTTTTTTCTTCAACTGGAAGAATTCACGTGTTCCATGTACAAGCCCAGAGGTCGCCATTTAAATGTTAATAATCTTCGCTATGAAATAGTTTTGAAGAAATGCTGTGGCAAAGAGAATCAACTGAATCCAAACAAAAGCACCGAATGGTCATCCCTTCCATCCCCTAGATGCTGCTTAAGAGAATACATAAAAAGAGTGAACTACCAGGTGGCAATTTGAAACGAGCCCATATTCCCAAACCACTTGTTCCATTGGCAACTGAAGACAATGAATGGACTTTAGTAAACGAAGTCATGGAGCCAAAGTGGTGTGATAGGGATATACTCCCAACTCGTCTCGCTGACATTTTGGACAAAGCAATTGTGACAGAGAATGAGTATAGACTGAGTGATGGGAGCACAGACGAAATATCCAGTGATGACGAAAGTGATGAAGAACCTGATTCTGAAACAGATAATGACAGTGACTAAAAATAAAATCAAAGCACACAAAAATTTACATAACAAAAGAAAATGTAAGTGATTAAGAGGAGTTAATAGGTATAACTTCAGCATTTCCTTAAATAAATCAAAACTTACATTATAGAGTTCTCCAATACCAATATTTTGAGTGGTCACTTGTTTATTTGCGATATTTCAAAACAAAAATATTGCCATTTATGTTTTTCTTGCCCCCCTGAAAATCGTAAAAAAATTTTGTCTGTACAACAAATAAAGGGACTCTAAACCGGTAGTGCGTAAGAGTTTATTCAGTGTTAACATATCTAATATTAAAAAGCACATAAAAACTACCAGAAAAACACAGTTTTATTTAGTGGAGGGGGGTGCACGGTGGGCCTAGTTAGCCCACGGAATATTATCATAGCGACTTACAATGAAGATGTCGGCCCATTCCAGAAAAAAGAGTAGGAATAATGTAATGTTGTGCTCTAATAGCTTTGAGACTCAGGAAGTGCTCTGGAGATACGTGACTTGACAACCTAACGTTTTTTTTAGTATCTCCTGGTCTGTCAATACTTTTTTCGTGTGCGTATCTTCATATTTTATTGTAATAATGTATAGCATGCGCGTCTTTACGGACGAACCAAATAATAAACTGGAACTGAAAGTGCGAGAAATCGCTCGAAAGGAAGATTTTGGAGGTGTTTTTCTTTTTATAGATGGATTGTATTTTTAATCACAGCAATACATCTGATAAGGTTTTAAAAAACGTTAAATGATGGGCATACTTAAAAACAAAAAAATTATTGGATTTTTGTCGCTCAAGCGCCCACAAAACCATATAATCTACTAGCGCTTGAAAGTCGTCTCTTTCTTTAGAGGTACTTTTCAAATCATTGAGTTATTTTTATTCATCTCTTTGCCACAAGTTTTGTACATTACTGCTGCTGCTGATCAGTAGCTTGAGAATGAATGTGAAAAAATCAAATTTTTCTAAGTTAAACTTAAGGCGCTGGCTTGCTGATTTGATGCGACTGAAAACTTGGTATGGTTACTCGGTGCTGTTGTCAAAAACGCAAAAAGAGCTGAAAACTTTGCGTATCTATAACGACAAACTATAGGTAGTATCCGGCAAAAACTCGCATCTGCCGCAGCTATCTAAAGCATCAACATGCTTAAGTTAATTTACTTTATGCAATCACAGTTTATGGTGGTGGTTGTATTGTACAACTGATCATGTGGACGTTGGTCACTCACAGCTACTACTCAATCTCAACGGTACTTGACTTAACTCTAAAACATAATCTATCAGTTGCGAAGTTAGGGCTACCTAGTTAACCATGTGAAAACATAAACTTGAGGTGAAAGGAGTGGAAAGAACAGCTTTGGTATAAATTAAGTTGATTGCCTTTTTAGAAACCTAAACACTATTTGTCCAAATGTCATGTAAGCCGCAGACTGCTGTTTTCGTACGAGTTTTGAGTGTTATCTTTGACTTGAGTAGGAGCGGTGCATTTCAAAAAATTTTAACAATATAACTTGAGTCGCCCTAACGCCAATTTTCTACTCCGGTTCGTGGTAAACTTAGATCTAATTGTTGTACAGAAAATACAAAAGCAACCAGTTAGTCTGGCGAGTTCCTTTTTTTTATTTTTACATCAAACAAAAATGCGATAAAATCATGTAACAACGACGTTGACAAAACGAAAGAAGACGAATTGCTCTCGATCAATGCTAAGTCGCTGTAACAAAATAAAAAAACTGCTGACTCCACTATAATTATGAGTACGGATTTACAAAAATACGACAATAATGAAAACACGTCAACTAAGAATAAACTATACAGTTACTGAATTGCGCAATATGTAAAAATCACCAATTTAAGTACAAAAATTGCAGTATGAAAAAATTTACGTAATTTGATGAAAAAAAAAATTAAAAACCATAAAAACCATTACCCTGTTGGATTAGGCTACATTTAGTAGAATTGAGTAAAACTATGCGTGTGGTTATTTAAAATAAAAGTATCAAGATTAGTGAATTCATTTTCGTACTACAGTAATTTACTAATTTAGTTGTTTTTTTTCAGCAAGAAATTTTTATTTCTTTTTAAGTGTTGCCTTAAAATAATCAGTAACAAACTGGTGTAGATCTGTTTACAATTTTTTTTTCGCATCCTAATCGGTAATGTGGTGAACTAGGTTAAGGGGCTGTTTTATGGCGGCAATAACAAATGGTCACTTGTTTAAATGTCACGATAATCACGTTGTTTTATTTTATTATTTGTCAAAATAAAGCCTTTTGTCGGATGTACATTATTGTTGTATTCAAACCTGCTTTCGAGTTATCTGTACGGCTGGCACCACGAATTTTTCCTCAAGTAGTGCAACAAACCAAGGGATGACGCAAAGTACGTTTTAAAAGTGCACAAAAATGTAGCCATCGTAAACACAATGATTGTCACCATAGCTTATGCTTCAAACCACTCGACGGCGTAGGCAAACAACGACCATCTCATCGCTATCTTTTCGAGATCGATCGTAGACTAGTGGTTTCCAAATTTTTTTTGTCCTTCGAACAGCACCTATGAAAACTTTCGTACGCCATCATCACTATTTACTCATTTTGCAATTGAATGGCTTTTTTTGGAGATAAGCTTTTTGAAAATGGAGATGTGAAACCGTTGTTTAATACTGAAAGTGCATATTTCAAAGACAAACACCCTTTTAGTGATCAACTAAATACAACTATTTTGTTTAATTTACGCGACGCTTCTGGCGAAATCTAGTAGAGTTCACGTTCAGACTCGCTGCGGTAGCATACGACTCTTTCGTCTTTTGTTGTCAGAAACGAAGACAACTACAATCTGGCAATTGCATCCATCACAATAATTGGAAGATACACCGACGCGATGGCCTAGTGGTTAGAGCGTCCGCTTTGCAGTCGGTAAACCTGGAGTTCATTCCCCAACTCGAGTCATACCAAAAGATTATAAAATATGGTATTAACAGCTTCCTTGATTGGCGCTCAGCATATAGGGATAGTGTGCAGAACAAGCCGACAAGCTTGCTTGCTGTGTCTTTGGGCAAGGCACTTACAGGATGCCTCCATCTTCATGTGGCAGACAGATGGTAGGGCCAAGAAGTCTACCCATCGCGGTGGTCCAGTCTGACGAAAGACATGCAAACCGAGCATGAGCTCATACGCATAAAAAAATTGGGATACAAAAAGTGTGATTTTTAAAAAGCCGCAGTGTTTTTTCCTAAAAACGGCAGAACGATTTTCACTTTTTTTGTATTACTTCTTTGTGAAATAAGCGCTGTTTTTCATGGCAGCAGTAGACTGGAATGACTGGCAACTTAAATACGTTACAAGATTCTTTAAATACTTTCCTGTTAGGGATACCACATTTCATAACTGAATGCAAGTTTGTACTCTTGGCGATCAGCTGAACAACGAGGCTAATTCAGTTTATGTCTACTGCAACACATTCGCTTCCTAGTGTCCTTCCTTACAAATATCAATTGTTCATTAATGGAATTTCAAACTGCACATCTTTCGTTTCGCAGTTCAGAACAGTTATCATTACAACTCTGTGACTGTTAACTCATCTAAGAAATTATATTTTAATCTTGGCAGTATTATTGCTTCTACGTACTTACGGTCTACTTCAATTTGCAGAGCTGTTATAGGATTCCATGATGTTTAATTCATGACCTTTCAACACTGCTTTTTGTCGACGTATGTAGTCCATAACTACATAACTGAGGACCGGTATAACAAAAAGCAACACACCCATCACCAAAAAAAAATTTCTTGCTGCAAAAAGAAAAAAAATTGGATCAGAAAAATGGTTGGACAAATAAATATGGCTAGATCTAGTTGTACAAGATTCTGGAAAATTCATCTCTTTTAAATCCAGTTAAGATTTCGTTTTGGGTTGGAACGACAAAAAACACCGGTTTTTAAAAAAATACTTAAATTTTTTTAAAATATTGAATAATTTTCCATTTTTTAGAGGCGAAATGTTCTGTTATAAGATTAATAACTTTTAATCAAAATGCTTGACGAAGCTTTCTAGCCATTGCGGTAGAGTCAGGGATTTAAACCCACAAGTACTTGTAGATTTAGTTTTTCTAAGAACTTACCTCCTTTGGCGAAATTTTTTTCGCGTTTAACTTCATAAGCTGGATCAATTTCGTCCTTAAAGAAACAGCGAGTTTCACGTTTGGTGATCTTGTTATCCCATGCAGCTATTGATGTAAAACGCAGCGACTCTCATTCGTGAGCACAAGATGAAATACCGGTAGGCTTATTGCCTTCTATTAGCTTCTGCGAGTCCCGAAGCAGGTGTTTTTTACAAGACGCTTTAAAAGTACACAAGGGAAGGTATCATTAAAAGTAATTTGAGTGATTAACACCAGCCCAAAGAACGAAGAGAGGCTGGATCTAAATCTACGTTTTTACATGTTGAGAACAAAGTTATAATTTCAGTTGGAAAAGAGTGATAAAATATACTTTGAGGAAATCTGAATATATTAATCCTTTCCTGGAAGTTGGTATGTCTCGCGTTGTCACACAAATGCGAATTTCACAAAAATAGAATTGTGAGTCTTTACACTCTTTCCCAACTGAAATTATAACTTTGCTCACAACATGCAAAAACGTAGATCTAAATCCAGTCTCTTTTTGTTCTTCTGGTAAGTGTTAGTCACTCAAATTACTTTTAATGATGCTTCAGCTTAAGCGAACGTTTCCTCGGCCAAATATTCAAATACGTAGTAAGATATTAAATAAGTTCATCAAATACCTATTAACATATTATACAGGGTGACCCACTAAAAAGTAGCCCGATCTCTCGATAGGTTGTGGCTCATTTAAAAGTAGCCCGATCTCTCGATAGGTTGTGGCTCACTTAAAAGTAGCCTGATCTCTCGATAGGTTGTATAGGTGATAGGTTGATGTAGTTGATGGCCTCGATAGGCTGTAGGCCAATATACCAAATATGCTATCTTTCTCTAATCACTTTTTTTTTGATTAAGGCCCAAAGTTCTTAAAATCAACAGTTAAAATTTTTTAAGGATGGTGTTTTCACTGCAGCAGAGAATAGTGATTGTGGAAGTCTATCTGCGTACTGGATCAATTTAGGAAACGCAACAGGCATTTCTGAAAAATTTCCAGAGATAAAAGAACAAGCAAAACGTTCCGTTCAGAGTTTGGTAAAGAAATGACGCGAAACAGGCTTTGTCAAAAATGTGAAAAAACAAAGACCAAAAGTAGTCTGGACGCCAGAAGTTGTCAGTGATATCCAACAGCGAATTTCAATAAGTTCTACAAAAGTCAACTCGGAGACTATCCCAGTAAGTCGGTTTATCACGAACAACATGTCAGCGTGTACTGAAATCTTTGAGCATGAGAGCATACAGAATAAAATGTGTTAAAAAGCTGAAGTTGCCTGACAAAGGTAAACGTCTTTAGCATTACAGGTGGCTGCTGAGTATGGTTGAAGAAAGGCGTTTGGACCCACTGTTGCACCTTATGTCGAATGAAGGATGGTTTCACCTATCAGGATATGCGAATTCACAGAACACGCGCTATTGGTCTTCTGAAAATTCGCACGTAATTCACGAAACGCCACTGCATGACCTGAAAATTGATGTTTGGTGCGTAGTTTCAGGAACTAAGATAGTCGGCCCAATCTTTTTGAATCAACTGTAAACACTGACGCTTATCTACACATCTTGGAACAGTTTAACGACCAACTGATACCACAAGACAAAATGCAATTCTTTTTCCAACAAGATGGCGCTACATGCCACACGTCTCACAGATCACTGACACGAGTTCATGACATGTTTACGAAAGAGAAAACAATAAGCAAAGGATTATGGCCACCACGTTCCCCGGACTTGTCATTGTGTGATTTTTATCTTTGGTGACTTTAAAACAAAATGTTTATGCAAATAATTCTCACAATCTAGACCAACTAAAAGAGAACATTACCAAGCTATCAGGAGAATCACCAGAGAAGAGCTACAGGCAGTATCTGTAAACGTTGTTAAACGTGCCCAGAAATACATAGATGTCAACGGGGAGCATTTCCAGCATCTCTTATAACATTACAGATGCATAAATGTCAACGGGGAGCACTTCCAGCATCTTTTGTAACATTACAGGTAAATAAAATAATCTTTTATAACACTACAGATAATTTAAAAAATGAAAGAATGTTCCTCTTCTATACTACATTTCTGGGCTACTTTTAAGTGGGCCACCCTGTAGTTGTCTACTATTACGTGAGAAGTAACTGCAAGTTTTAACGTTTGCATTAAAGAATTGCTGATTGTTAGAAAGCTTTTCGCAACTCACTGCATCGCATCAAGCAGGAAAGGACTACAAAGTAGCAAAATATATTTTAAAACCACTTTTTGCATTTTTCTTACCCAAATTTGAGATAAGATCAAACAAAATGTTTTCAGGATATCTCCCCAAAAGACAAAGAATATGTTAATTATTACTTAATGAACTGGGCCCTATTATAAAAAAAAAGCTTTCGGCCATTCAACCTTTTTCAAAGCTACATTAAAAGTTTTGAACCACAAAGATACTTTTCACCTCAAGTTGAACTGTTGCAGTTTTTGATGCTATTGTTTTCATATTTGCTAGTGTTGCTTCTGTTTTCATGACTAAACGTGGAAAAACAAGACAATGTTTTGTTTAACAACAAATGGAATCAAACGGAATATACTGATGTTGTTGTTGTTACCTGACCCCTTCCGAGGGATGGGGGCATGGCGGAAGACCATGGAGCCCCAGTAGCCGGGTAACTCTCCAGGGCCTGGACCATAGATTGTAGAGAGACAGAGATTTGCCAAAGAGCGAGCGGCGCCAAAAGTCCGTAGCTGGACAGTGCAGAATGAGGTGAGAGGTGTCCTTGGACAGGTGTTCGCAGGCGTTGCGGGAAGGATTCTCGATTCTGCCAATCCTACAGAAATAAGAGCTTAACAGAAGACCGTGTCTATTGCAGCGAGGACGAGAGAGAGACCCCTCAAGCATAACGAGGGAACACAAGTTTCTCGGTGGAAATCGAGTGAACCTGTGTGTCAAATAATTTAGATGAAAGAGTACACCTCCAGTCCGAGAAAAGAAAAAGGTGGATACGAGAGATAAGAGAAGAGAGACTACAAGGAATTGCCAAGGGCTCGACTAGTGCTAACCGTCTGGCCAGCTCATCAGGCGCGTCGTTCCCCGGAGAAACGAGTATCCAGGGACCCATTGTAGCCTCATAGAACAGGAAAAAAGACAGTTCCTCTCAGATCTGCCAGAAAGATTGGGGTAAAAGGAAAGATGGAGAGGAGGACAAGATGGCGAGGACAAAACGAGAGTCAGATAGGAGGAGAAGAAAACAGAAGTGGCAGACTTGATGGTGCTGCTGAGACCAGCAAAGATCGAGCTGAATGGCACAGGCCTCAGCGGAAGAACTTGAGCATACTGGACCTGCTGAAAAGGAAAGTGTGGCCTCAGTGGCATAGAGAGAACAGTTGGCAAGTACGCCAGAGCCGCCTTTGCCAAAAAGAAAAGAAAAAGAGCCTTTTAGCCTCTCTAGGGGAAGTAGAAGGAAGCATGAGCGGACGCAAAAGTGGACGGTAATCGGACGCAAAAGCTCTCCAGGAGGATCTGCAGAGTCTTGGTTTCACTCCAAGTCTGGCCAAACCTAAAATGGGAAAGAAGGTTGGGAGACAAAGAGCCCTCTCCTAAAATGGCAGAGTGAAATGAGTCAGGGTGACTCACAGGGGAGGCAGAGACCCCTCCCCTATGAGTGGGGAAGTGGGATAGGGGAGGACGAGAAGAAGCCGGAGATGGCGCGACTAGCCGCTCAATGAAGGCGTTCCAATTCGATGATATTGGTAACGCTTAAGAAAGGAAACTATCCAGGTGAAGCATATGTGAGAAGGGGCCGTAGAAAAGCTTTTTACAAAAGAGAAATAGAAACTCTTTAGAAAGGCCCCAAGAGGAATCAGAGATACAGCCTAGGCCTAGACGAAAGCACTTGACCTTAACAAAGATACATATTTAGAAAAGGAAAGAGTGCTATCGAAGGTGACCCCAAGAAAAACTGGAGAGGGATTAAAACGGAGCCGTGAGTTGAGTAAGAGAAGATTGGGATGGAGGTTAGCTTGGTGGGGATCCACTGAGAAGAAGGCCTCACATTTGCTCGGATTGAGAGGAAAACACCAGTGGTCAGACCAGCTCCACAATCGAATCAAAGCTCCTTGTATGGCCTCTGCCGTAGTAAGGACCGAGGAGGAGGATGACCAAATGACCAGATCGTCAGTATTAAGAGTTGCTGACAGAAGAAGGCAGAGAGGCCGGAAGATCATTAATGAAGAGAGAAAAGTACAGAGCCAAGAATGGATCATTGCGGAACACCTCGACGGACTCGAAAGGAACCACTTTTGTAATTTTAATAAACTACGCGAGCGCGCCTATCAGAAATAAAAGATTGAGTCCAACAAGCAAAGCAAGAAGGGAGGCCAGCCGAAATCGGTTTGTGGAAAAGGATGGGGTGATAGACAGAGTCGAAAGATTTTGAGAAATCGATAGTAGAGAGAATCGTTCCAGGGCTGGGTTTGTTAAACCCATCCGAAATGAACTGACAAAGATAAAGAATTTGATCTAGAGTAGACCGTCCAGGGCGGAAACCGGCCTGGCGGGGAGAGAGAATGAAATTAGACTCAAAAAAAAAGAGCAGACGTGATAGAATGATGCATTCAAAAAGCTTTGATACGCAGGAGGTGAGAGAGATAGGCTGGAAGGAAGTAGAAAAGTCGCGAGGCTTTCCCATCTTATGAATAGAAATAATGGAAGAAGTCTCTCAGATAAAAGGAAAGGAATGCAAAGACCAGGAAAGATTGAAAATGTGAAAAAAATTCATGCCAGAGCGAGGAAGAAGCTTTAGCATGGGATAGACAACTTTGTCTGGACCAGTGGCAGTGGATAGGAAGAGGTTAAAGGCAGTCGCAAGAAGTTCAGCGGGGAAAAAGGGGGAGCAGAAGGACAAGTGAGACTCCTCAGGGCACATGGCTCGGCAGAGCTCGGAAAGGTAGCCTTTGGCTCTGCTACGCAGGGCCTTAGATGAGAGACAGAAAAGTGGGATCTGAGGTAATCGGGGAAGACCGAAGCCGACTTCCTGAGAGGAGAACAGCTGGGAAGTTAGGAGAGGAAGAAGAGCCAGCGACAAAACGAAGGAGAGAGTATACAGATTTATGGTTAGATTTAGGCGAGAGAGAAGAGCAAGTTGTCTGTCATGCCTCAGCCTTGGCCTTAGCGATGACAAACGAAGCATGTCGGGAAGCTGAAATGTAAGCCTGACGATCTTTATCACTTCTGTGAGCGGCAGCAAAAGCCTTGCGTCTTTCACTAACCGCTTCTTTCACTTCAGCGGGCCACCAGACTTTAGGATGGCGTCTATTGCGGCCGAAAGGAATGAAAGATTTGGTTACATTCAGTGTCATAAAAGTAAAGAGAGCAGGAGCAGAGGAAAGAGACGAGTACTTCTCTGCAGATGAACAGTGGGATATAAAGTAAAAAGCAAAGTCATTTCAACGACCTTTCACAAAATCGAAGGAAGGGAGATGTTTGTTGGGGCGAAAGACTGGAGAAAAAAGAACGATTAGTAAAATTGGATGGTGATCACAACCCAGGTCCTGAAGCACCTTCCAGGAGAAAGAAAGGACGAGAGAGGAGAAAGCCAAGGAGGTGTCAGGGGAGGAGCGACTGAGGAACAATGGAGAAGAGTATGTATGTCAGAGTCAATTCTAGGATATGTACCCCCCCAGTCACTTACCCTCCTAGGCAACATAGCCCTAGGACAATTACCTCCCAATATATAGAAAAAATAAAGGTAAACTAATATTGGTTCCAGGACATTTGCCCCCAGGACACTTACCATTGGCCACATACATCTGGTCATATACCCTTCCGGGCACTCCAATCCTAACCCTAACTGTAACCCTAATCCTAATCATAACCTCAGAAACCGGGGGTAAATATCCAGGGGCAATTGCCCTGTTACAGTAGAGTATATGACTGTGGGTAAATGTCTTAGGGGGAGTATGTTACCTATGAGGATAAGTGCCCCTGGGGTATATGACCAGGGGTATGTGACCAGGGGGTAAGTGTCGGGTGGTAGGTTGCTTGATCTGTTAGAGTTATTGAAGGGTAGGAGGTCAGAAGAGATGACCCAATTAAAAACTTCTTCCCAAAAGGGTCGGATGTATCTTTTGAGTCTGATAGGGGTGATGAAAATTGAAGTTCCCTAAAATGAAGAGATTTCTGGAGGAGGAAAGGATGGAGGAAGAAAAGGAGTGTGTGTGTGTGTGTGTGTGTGTGTGTTTACCCCTCTTCTTCCTTGGGATGGAGGTACGGCATGAACGGTAATTCAGGTTCATGCCGTCAACCTAATTGATATTAGGCTAGGGGAAGATGGCAGCCCATTTCGAACCATTCTTGAGTGACTGGTAGCCCCACCACCAACCAGGCGGACTGTCACTGGTGGGTACCCAAGAGTCGTCTTTTACAACGTGCTGGGTTAGCAACTTCACAATTATAATCCGGTGAAGTACGGGTAGGGCCACCTGTCTGCCACATAAAGGTGGAGGCATCCCGTTAAGTGCCTTGCCCAAGGACACAACAAGCAAGCTTGCCGGCTTGTTCTCCACACTATCATTTTTTTATGCTGATCGCCAAGCAGGGAAGCTGTGAATACCATTTTTTAAAGTCTAAGAAAAAAAAAAAAAGGAGTCGGTTCTGCTATCTGTCGAAAAGCAAATAGGGGGAGGTAAAACATTATGGAATGAGAGCAAAGAGGAGTTATTTAGTGAGATGTTGACCCCTACATAATCAGAGTAGGGGTCAAGTGAAGAAAGAGAGAAGGTAGAAAGTTCAGAGAAAGATAAGCCCTGCCTGACAAAAATGATAACGCCGCCGCTAGCGTGCGTGACATCAGGAGAAAGAGTGCCAGACCGGTAATGGGTGTGATTAGACAGCAGAGCAGAGAATCCAGGAATCCGGAAAGAGGAAGATGAATTGAATTTAGATTCCTCGATACAGATAAGGTCAACGGGATAAGACGAAAGAAAGTGTAGAAGTTCAGTGCTCCTGGCTTGAAGACCTCCAGCATTCCATTGAAGAACCCCGAAAAAGTCAGAGGTAAAGAGGAAGCAAAAGGTGTAGAAAAACAGCCAGAAACATAAGCTGGTGGTGAGGGTGCAGAGGGAGGAGATACAAAGTGGGCAGTAAGGGGATAAGAGGTTTGAAGGTGAGGGTGGAGCGGAAGTCACAGTGATGGTAGTTGTGGGATCTTCAGCAGAAGAAGGGACGCAGGGAGGAGTGGGAGCATCACAAGAGTTCTGAATTTAGAGGAAAGTAGTGAGTACTTTAGATGAACCCAATTGGAGCAGATGCAGCATTACACCGATCTACCTCGCCAGGTCACATTTCTAGCGCACACAGAACAAGGAGAGACTGGGCCAGGGTTGGGATAAACGTTGCCGCTCATCAGGAGAAGAATAAGAATGAGGAGACGAGGAAGAGCTAGAGAAAGGCAGGAAAAGAGAGAAGACAGGCGACCAATTTTAAAGAAGCTGCGTGCAGCCCTTCTGCGGTAGTTCAGGGAGCAGCATGGAGAAAAAATGGTTTGCGCAAGGGGAGTGCCCGGGGTAACTGGGACCATCGGGAAGGCCAACAACCATTTCGACCCAACCCAAACGGGGTCGGGGACCACACTACGTTGTTGAGGCGTCTGTTGATTGGTGCAGAACAGATTATATTCGTTTGTGTCGCTTAATTTGATAGCACGGTGCGAAAAAAGAAACCTGGCATTTTTTTTAATCATAATCTTCATTGCTGAGCTTTATCAGCGCATTCAACTTGTCGAGTCTTAACTGTGAACCAATTAATTGGTTATTGAGTTTGATGTGACATAGCTACTGCAATTACTTGAGAATGGTGTTCAAGTTTGCACAATATATCGAATCACCACACAGAGCAAACTGAAGAAATTGGGACGTTATTTCGAACTAGCCATGAATAAAAATTGCACCTTGGACCAATCACTGATACAATTAAAAGAACGCACCTGTTTCAACAAAAATTAACATACTTCTCTCACAAACAAATGGCACTGCTGTGGTACACGATCTCAAGTTGACCGAGATATGGGGCGGGAAAAAATGCACACCTCCACACGTTAATCGAGAACTACGTCTAGGCGGTCTGCCAGGGGCCTGATCAAGAAATGTAAAATCCACTTTCGATCCGTCCCACCAACTTGGAAAGCCATCTTTTGTACTAAAGCCAAGTCTCCAAAAAGTAGCTATTTTCAAACACAAAATAGGAAATTATCAATATTTTAACTCTGCTTCACATTTCACAATCTACCACCATATTCATAGAGAGTCAAAAAGTAGCCAGCCTAATTTGACCAAAGTAGAACGAAGTGGACAGAAACTGGCCTGCCAGCAAAATAAAATGGAGACGGACTTCAGAAATAAGAGTGCATTTTAGACGGGATGAGGTGAAACGCAAAAATAGATTTGAGAAGCGGTAAATAATTATAAGGAACCGGGAAAGTCAAAAGATTTTTTTTGTTGAATGTATAAAAATGCTACAAGACTCTAAAATGGAAATAAAGAATATAAAAATCAAAAGAAACATCAAAAAAATATAGTATTTCAGCACCAAAGGGTGAAAAATGTCTCTATATAAAATAGGCAATTCTCACGGGAGTATTTAAACCAAACTTTTATAATTGAAGACCTTTTTCTTTCTCCGAATAGACGTAAAGACCCTTTCTTATTTTTCATTTTTGAATATTTGGAAGGCGACACCCTTTATTCCCCCTCTCCAGCCCAAAGTGCACCATTGGCGATTCCTTCTGGGTCGGTGGCAGTAGACGAGGAAAGATTGGTGACAGCGTTGTGATATTATTTAGGACTGAGAAGGTAGCACAAAGAGAAGTAAGATTCTAGAGAACAAAAATCTAGAAAAGTTTAGATAAACAGCCTCTGGCCCTGTGGCACAAAAGCTTTTGTATGCGAAATCAAAAAGTGTTTCGTGGTTTGTAAAACCAGTTGCCCACTCAATTTGTAAAATCAGTAGTAAAAAGTTAGCCAGACCAAAAATGACTGAAAGCAAATATGAGAAAAGTAAACAAGAGGAGTTAAAATCACAGAGAGATTACTGCAGAGAGTAGACAATTAGTTGTAATTCGACAAAATAGTAGCCGCTCCCTTGCTACGAATTGTCGACGACAAAGAGAACATGCCGTAAATTAAAAGACGTAAGCTTAATCGCAAACTTGTCACTTCTGTAAAAAATTACAACTGTTTTCTCTGAAAATCACTAAGCAAGAGGTTGACGGTTGATTCGGCCAGAAGCAATGGTTTTAATTGGCTTTAGTGTCAGAAGAAAAAGAACTAAATAAAATAATCAATGCAAGAGATAAAAGATTTTTCCAGAAGGATAAAGGGAATTGAAGCAGGTAGCAAAGCCAATCCGACTAAAGAAGAATAGGAAGACGGTCAAAACCTTGGTCATAAAAAACTTTCCAGGAAAAAAACAGATAGGTCGGAGCAAGAGGGAGAAGTGTGGCTACCAAAGGAACGGTAAAGATCATTTGAGATTATTAGGCGAAATAGATCCGAAAAGATGACCTGATTAAATGCTTTGTCTCAGAAAGCGGTCCGGGCAACTCATGATTCTCGAAAAAAGTCGCTGAAAAGTTTTCCTAAATAACAATTTTTTTGAAGAAAAACTTAGTGCTCTGAAAATGTAACTAATGGAAGAAGCATAAAACTTAAGAAAGGAGAAGGGGAAAGTTAATAGATCGAGAAGTTTTCATGGGCCTAAATATTCATGCGCGATAGGCTTTCTTTTGTCAAGCTCTGCTACCTCAGCTGGTGGACACGTTGGCCCAACCAACCATTTGCTTCATTAAGGTGAGTGAATTCCTGTAAGTGTCTTACCCAAGAACATAATTAGCAACTTGTCGGCTTTTTCTTGACGGCAACTTGAGCGTTTATCAGAGAAACCGTTTCTAAAGCCTTGGTTGTGACTTGTCAAAGGTATTGATCCAAGTCTATCGACTGAAAAGCGGACGCTCTTACCACTATCCCACTGAGCCAGTCAAAAAAAGTTTGAGCACTCCAGCAGAGCTTGGAGCAATACACACCACTTTACGAAGGTACAGGAACGTTAACCTCAAACTGTTGCCATATCGGCCAATGTTTGTTCAAAAGCTATCAGATGACGATTTAAACCGCAGACGTGACGCAAGTGAAAGAATGCTTCAGGAATTTCTGATGGTGTCCAAAAAATGAAGAGTCATTTTTAGTGATAAATGCGCCATATAAAAGAGACCTCGATTGCGAAATATTGTGTTTTGGTCCAAACAAAACCTACGTTATTGAAGACGTGGAACATCATCCTCTACACGTCTTGTTATTGGGAGAAATGAATAGCAAGCACCTGCTTGGATCATATTTTTTTGATGGACCTGTCAATCATTTTAATTATTTAGCCATGATTGAAAATTGGTTCATACCCCAACTGCAAAGCCTTGGGTTTGAAAGTAATGCCTGGTTCCAACAAATGGTGCGCCATCTCATTTCGCAATAAACGTAAAAGAATATCTTAATGAAGTTTTTCCCAGTTGTTGGATTGACTGTGGATCTGCTACCTTGCCAGGTCCACTCGACTGGCCGCCTTGAAGTCCGGACTTGATCACATGTGACAATTCTTTATGGAGTTTCATAAAAAAAAATTGTACAGCTGCGCTACGAACACTGATGAGTCGAAGCAAGCAGTGCAGACACTTTCAATGAGGTTATACCGCAATACTTAAAAGAATGTCTGACAGAACTTGGCGTCGAATCAGTATATGTTATGATAATAATGGGGCACAATGGAATCAATAAACCGATAAATGGCAAAAATTTTGAATTAGATGACAAGACCTAAAGCCACGTTATTTTTTAAATCAAACTTATCATACGTTACGTGTTGTATTAATTTTACAAGGGGGTAACAAGAATTTTGACTCACCCTGTACAAAGCAAAACTCGCAGTGTTTGTGCTAGGGGTTTCTTATTGACCGTAAACGTGGAGATGACAGGGATAACCCATGAAGCAGAACCAAACGGGAGTTAAAATTTGAAGGAAACAAAAAAATGCACCGTAAGTGTACTTATTTTACACAAACGTAGCACATTTTATCGTCCTGTTTCTAAATGTCACATTGCCGGAGCAGTAAGCAAGAAAAAAATAAGAGATTCAATATCATAACAAAGGAAAAAGGTAAAAGAAAACAAAGCGAGCAATTTTCGCAGAGTGAGTGATGCCCTTCTTTGATCGGTCAGAGGACAATTGGCTACCACAGAAAATGATTGACGAGAGAGTACCAATAGTTACAGAGATAGTTGGGAAGCCCAACAGCCACTTTGAACCACCCCAACACGATCGGTGCTGTTATGTTGACGCAGCAGTCAAGTGGTGCAGTGTGTTGTTTTGCCTAGCCTCTCACGACATAACTGCATCAATTAACAATTTTTCTGACCAACTTTTCAGCTCTGCACAAGTAGTTTTAGATAACTTTTAGCACTTATTGTCTTAGCTAACGTGATTTCGGATAATCATTGGAAGACAATTCATCGTTTTCATAGTGCATAAATTATAGAGTATATTGCGTGTGCTCCCAACTGGTGGCATTAATAGAGGTGCGCAGGATTAGATTACATTTTTTATACTAACTTTTTGATATTGAAGCTCGGGCTTCCAACTAGTGCCATCATGGGTTTGCAAATGATGCTACTGCTCCTAACCCACACTTGCCCCCTATCAGTTCGATGGATTCCCCATGAAAACGTAAAATGTGACTTTTAATTTATGCATTAAAATAGTTGCGTACCGTTAGAAGTACCATTTTTAATTATATCCACAATAAAATCAAATTCTTCTTGACTTCTGAGTGTGGCTAAATCTCCTCCACGGTCACGGCATATTTTCCTCGCAGCGTCGTGTCCCGCTGCGTGAGTTGATGCATCAACTTGAAACTCTTTGGCGTCAGAAAAACGGAAAAAATCTTGGGCAGCTGTTCCAATTAGCAACAAGCACAACAACATAAAAGAAATAAACATAACTTGCTCTCACACCTTTTCGAAAAATTGTTAAGTTTTTAGCAACATTTCAATGATCAAACACTTGAAGTTAGTTGTAATTTTTATACTAACAAATAAACCAATTTAATTTGCTGAACATCAAGATGTGGTATTAGGTGCTGAATAATGAGAAGCAAAATTGCTGGACGCATGTAGTAGGAACAAGAACAGCTGAAATGCCAACGGTTGTCATACACTCGTTTTAGTTATTGCTCTTTCTTGGTAAGCTCATATTCTATTGGCTCAGGTTTACTTAGACAAGACCACCGCGATGAGTGGACTGCTCAACCCTGCCACCTGCCAGTCTTACCTCGTTAAGTGCTGTGTCCAAAGGCACAAAAGCAAACTTGCCGGCATTTTTATCTTCACAGCACCCTTTTTTGGGCTGAGCGCTATTAAAGATTTTGATATATAGAACGTTTGGTTAGTGGCACTAAACCTTTTGTAGTCACAGACCCCATAAAACATTATTAGTCATGCTAACCGCTACCTAAATTTTGTTTGGAACTCAACAAACATGCCAATGATGTTTGCTCTACAGCTACTGCATGCAAATTTCTGAAGCACAGTTAATAATCGTATTATAGAAAACCTACACCTGAATGTAAAGCTGGCTGCCCGCGGGCCTAATCTGGCCCGCAGTGTTGCGTTTTGGTTTTGTGGCTTGCGTCACGCTAGTTTTGTGCTTGCTGTAGTTCTAATAGATAACAAATTTGCTGCATTTTTCAAGTTTTGACCGAGTTAAGTTTAGTAATTATGACGTCACAAAGTCACAGGTTTCCGTTATATGGAAGAAAAAACACGAAGTTGTTTAGATTTAAGAATTCATCTTAAAAAAACATTGTAACTGTGAATAATTCATCAATAGCCATGCTATCAAAGAAAATAAATATAGATGACGATCCTCTAGGTATTAAATGTGATCCACAACTTTGGCGTAAATAGCCTTCAAGATTAGGGGGCTAATTTTGAGGTTATAGTTTCTAGCGCGGATCTAGCATGTTGGTTTAGAACAGTGGTTCTCAAATTAAGCGTGGCAACTCTTACCGTCGCGACTTTTGGGGCTCAGCACAAAAAAATGATAGTGTGTAGAACAAGCCGGCAAGCTGGCTTGTTGTGCCATGGGGCAAGGCACAAAGTTGGACGTGTCCATCTTTATGTGGCAGACAGGTGTACCCGTACTTCACCGGCTTACAATTGAGAAGTTGCTCACCCAGCATGTCGAAAGAGGCGACTCTTGCGTACAACCAATGGCAGTCCGCCTTGTTGGTGGTAGGGCTACCAGTCATTCATGACTGGTTCGAAATGGGCTGCCATCTTTCCCCTAGCCTAATTTCAATTAGGTTGACGGCGTGAACCTGAATTGTCGTTTGTGCCATACCTCCATCCCGAAGAAGAGGAGGGATAATCACAACAACAACACAACACTCTTATGGCGTCGTTTTGATTTTCCATGGGCGTTGCAACGACACTCAGTTTGCTGATGAGTCTCTACCCCTGATAAAAGCAGCATAAATATTCAAAGAAAAAAATTTTATCACCAAACTTTTGTAAGAGTACAAAAACTTTAGCAGGAGAAAATCATAACTTTTGTTTAAAAAAAGGCTAGGTCACGAATATGATTTGTACAAACGCTCAAAAAAAGTTGATTTCAAAATAAACCTTCAACTGCAACAAATAGATCAAACTTGCAGAACGGCAAGCAAAAATTTCTGTGCTCTGTTGCTTCGTATCAAAAAAGTTTGAAAATCACTGGTTTAAGAGGATCAACTTTAAAATTTTATTTTCGAGTTCAACCATTCGAAATCAATTTTTTTGCCCATTTTGATCACGTGCACCTTTTTTCTTGATTTCTTTCCTTGCCGACTTTTTTCGGAAAACTATTTGAAAATAATAAATGTTTTAAAAGGTAAAAAATCATTGGGGCTGCATCCCCCCCAGACCTGAAGTAACTCTTCAGGGTCGTTGGAACCGCTTTTTTCTGTTGCTTTCCTTGCCAACGCGATTTTTTTCGTTGCTTTTTCTATCACTAAACATGTACTCTTACCAAGATCAAATTTTGGGCGAGGAAAGTTAAAGGCAATTGGATCCAGATGCTTTTGCATATTTGTCCGTAGAATCTCTTTGAAAAAATCAGCTACGCCCACAATAGTTTCAGATTACAATTTTGTAACTAGCAGTGAACCCCTAAACCAATTTCACTGCTAATAAAGTCTTCATTCAATTTCCTCTCCAGGGACTCAGCTCTCTAACAGGTTGTCATGTCAACAACTTTCTAACCGAATTTTGTCATAAGACAATTTAGAAAGAGCCCGATCAAAAGTTTCGGGAAAAAGAAGCATTGCTTTGGGGGACCACGGCAGTACTTTTGAGGCAATAAGTGTTTAAATTACCAAGAATAGATCAAAGAAATTATTTCTGACAATCGATAAGCCAAAAAAATTGGTGCAATTTAAAAAATCTTTGTGCTCAAGTCAATTAGCAACCTCGAAGCACTGTTTCGAAATGACACAGTACAGAATGGTCCCCTGCAGTCATATAGTAGCGAATTTTTCTGAGAAAGGGCTATAGTGTATTCGGGGAAAGACAGTTTGTAGAAACTAAAAGTATAATTTTTGGTTTTTTTTTTCTTAGCTGATCTTTTTATTTTTTGAAATTTAAGGCATTTTGAGGCCCATATCTAAGCACTAAGTTGATCCATAACTTACTAAATTAGACGAGAAATGTTAACAATGTGAAATTCTTTTTCCATAACGAACATTCAAAATAAGTGTGTGTACACAAATTTACTTCTACGAGCTTACATTTATTTAACTTATTTATTTGTGTTTTTTAGCACATTGCGTGAAATTTTTTGTCACGAGTGAAAACCTTGCTACCTGATCCTCCATTGACGAAGATCCTTCAGGAATTTGTAAATATAAGCCGCTTAAAATGCGAACTTCCACTTTGTTGAAAGGTACTCAAGATATTTTCTTTATCTTCGAATGTTTTAATTTCCACGTCGAGCTTTATCAGTGCACATATACGATCACGTTTATAAATATAAAATCTTTATTCTTCAGGATCTATAACGAAAGCCAAGACCACAAAAGACGAAATCACAAAATTGAGATCAAAGGAAAAAATAAGAATACAAAACTCCAGCGCAAATTTAGAAATTTGGTCACTTTTGGAATTAAATCTTCTCGGTTGTAAAATTGATTTTGCAAGTACATGTAATTGTAATAATGTAGCATTGTGGATGGACTAGCTTGCAATAGGCTAGTACAGATTTAATTTTGTGTGAAAGATCGGTGATTGGCTGGCATATGAAATGCTGGTATGGATTAAGGGAAGTTGAAAATGCTGCTGAGGCATCACCATATTTAGAGAAATTATAAAGATTTTTTTAAAAACCAGTGTTACGAATGAAAAATGATAGCTTCGTCAATTAACAACAAAAATCGAATAGAAACAAAAGAAACTGCGAAGACACAGTAAGGCTAGGTTGGTTAGAAGTGAAGAGCAGTAACACTGGAGCTCAAGAATCCGAAGCTGTTTCTATCTCATTTCAGATACCTCATTACCCTCATGCTTATCTGATGACCCATGTGACCATTCTACAGATGATGGTTCACTTTGTTAGTTTGAGCAACCAAATTTTGCAGTATTTGTTATTAATTCATCAAAAAACTGAATAACATCGCAGTGATAGCAACACTAATTGGTATTAGTGACGAATAAGATGCAAAGCTGCTTTCAGATTTCAATCAAGATATCGGATTAAACGTGGTTGCAACACAAAAGAAACTTCGAAGACAGTGAGAAAAAATTCGCTATGATAAACTAGAATATTTTTAAAACCATGTTGTTTATGGAACCTACTACTGTATGAAAATTCATCATCGTAATCTTGCAAGAAGCAATGCAAAAAAAAATGCTTGAAAATGGCACCACCTGTTTGACACAATCCTAATTCCTAAACAAAAAATAGTTTCCAGAACTCACAACGCAAGTTGAAGAAAATCTTTTCTTATAGCGCTTAGCATTTGCATTAACTGGGCGCCCAAGTCAGGTACAAGTGCACAAGGTGTACAAATCAACTGTCAATTTTACAGAAACTTCATTAAAAACTCCCTGCCACTGCTGCTGGTTGATCTTTGCATCGGTCTTTGTTTATATGTAACACTCACATCGCATGATACAGTTAACAAAGTAAGAAAATTGACCAGATTCATTGTTAGAATATACTGGAAAATGCAAATTAGCAATAACCATAAAAGTTTACTTTTGCATACATCTAGTATCTTGATGATGAGCTAAATTCTATCAATGCACTTGTGTCAGCACCAGCAGAAAACATTTGTGTGAAATCATACAAAAAAATTATTGTTTTTGTCATTCTAAAAATCTTTTCCTGGCTATGTTAAGAGACGATGATTACCGTTAGAACTGGACCGGTGAATATAATAAGAAAAGTCATAAGTACTGCAACACCAATCTATAATATTGTTCCAATAAAAATTTTTATTTGCCAATAGTTGATGTTAATTCCGAACAAACTCCATCAAAAAAGGGGAAGAGAAGCGGTCTTTTACCGGATCAACAACAAAGGTTTTGTCCCGCTGACGGACCTTAAAAGGCTTCTTAAATCTCAATCAACACCTTTAATCTGAACACACCATCCGTTCGTGAAGCCGTGAAGCTGACAACAGAGTTAGCGGCCGAATTGCTGAAAAAAAGTCAAATCGGCAAAGCTCTCTGCTCAAAATCCATGAATTAACAAAGATTGCCGAGCACAGCGAAAGATATTGAAGCAGTGAAGCATATTTCATAGGGACTTGAATCACCATGGTTTGCTGCAATTGATTTAAAATTTTTAAGAAGTAGTTGGACAATAGTTGATCAACGGTCTAACTATTACACGAATATTTGGTGGTGTCACGTCGCTTTGCTTTGCTGTTTTCTGTCTGTCTAAGTGCTTCTCCAAAGCAATGCAATATACGATGAATTACCGTAAGGTAATGCAAATGATACCGCTCCATACAATGCTGTGAAGAAGCATTGAACAATAAGTTCCATCAGTGGAGCCTAAAATTGTAAATTCGGAAGTTGGTTAAATAGCTACATAAAGGTTACCACCATGTTTGTAGTAAAAAACATTTGAAATGTGAATGCCTATGTGCCATATCTAGCTTAAAAACGTAACATTCCAAAAGGATTTAGACGTCTCTGTTTCCCCAACACGTTCGGGGACCGGAGGCAGCGGGTGAACTGTGATCAAAATAAAAGAAATTTCAAGAAGTTTATTTTAAGGTTTACAATATTCCCAGGTAGTTTTAAAACTCTTCCAAAAAGAGCGCGCCCTTACCCTTTACCCTAGCTACTGCTGTGTAGATACCCTCATTGTTGTGCAAGATCATTGTCTTTAACAAAGAGCAGAATGAGCTTTAACGGAAAGTTAAACAAACGAAAATCTTAAAAAGGGTCATCGACTAAAAATCCAGCCTTGCCTCCTTTAAATCCAAGGCAGCATCCTAAACAAAATTTTTTGCCGTGTTTCAAATACTGTTTTGGAGATCAGCTTTAAGCAATCGCATTTCATGCTCTTTGTACAAGGTGGAAGAAATATGACAGAATATCCCACGGGTTTTCTTAGAATTTCCGAGTCCTGGTCGATGTGTACCCCTTTAATTTCCTTATTAATGTTACTGGCCTAGATGGCAGGTGCCTTCTCGCAGCCTGGGCCGTTAGTACGTCTTTCAGAAAAATTAGACAGAAATCGAACCTGCCAACGTGGAATAGCAACCCCTGATCCCAATGTTCAGCCTCGGCCTACTGCTCGGCAAACGCCCTTTTCAGGGAGGGGCGATGTGCCTCTGTCAGGGCACACCGTCAACAAGTTCCGAAGGCCAGCAGTCTTGCAGCTGAACATCGAAGGCTTCATTGCAAGCAAGATGAATGCACTTTATCATCTCGCCGTGCAGTATGAGGCACTTGTCATTCTTCCCCACCGCACTTGTGCAGATAAGCTAACAATACCAGGCTTTGCATTAGCTGGGTCTTCTTTAAGCAGGAGGCATGGCCTTGCCACATTTGCCCATGACCGGTTAAAATGGACCTTTGTTGATGAGTCTCTAGCTACATCGGAGACTAAGTGGTTGTGCGTGGACGTTGATGGTTATAGAACCGTCAATGTCTACAAACCTCCACCTACGCGACTGCAAGCATCTGATCTTCCAGTGTTCCCCCACCCCGTTCTCTCTGCTGGCGATTTTAATTGTCCACATGTCAAATGGGGTTGTCGAACCAGTGTCGATGGAGTGTGCCTTGTTGCTTGGGCAAGCCTTAACGGCTTTGTCCCTCTCCACGACCCACAGGGTGTTGCCACCTTTCATTCTGGCCGCTTGAACACTGGCACCAACCCTGATCTGACATTTGTCAGTGTTGGTCCAGACAGCCGTGTACCTGACCAATGTATCTTAGAGAAGGTCCCTAGGTCATCCTAGGTCACAACATCGACCCTCGTTTATTGTTCTACCAAGACTTGCTCTGCCT
The DNA here is from genome assembly GCA_963675345.1 of Trididemnum clinides. NCBI lineage: Eukaryota > Metazoa > Chordata > Ascidiacea > Aplousobranchia > Didemnidae > Trididemnum > Trididemnum clinides. Next base: position 14,205,715 of record OY776294.1, read on the forward strand.
GTTCCGAGCAAACCTGTTAAGCGATGGAACTTTCGCAAGGCCAACTGGAGCCACTAGAATACATTGAACAACAAACTTGCCAAGAGTTTGTTGCCACCAGATGTGGATCTTGCCTACCAGGGCTTCTGCAATGTCATCAGAACAGCAGCCAAAAATTCTACCCCACGCGGTTGACGAAATAACCACATACCGTGTTGGGATGCTGAGTGCGAGAACCTCTACTGTACATTTCTGCAGTCGCCTGAAGGAAGCGACTCTAACAGGGCTGCCACTGCCCTGCTTCACAGGGTCTACAAGAAACGCGGAGATCGATACTCCGAGGCGGTTCAGACTATCGATTTTTCGCACTCTAGCCGAAAAGCACGGAGCATATTGAACAACCTAACTGGTAGATCACAGCGCTCCCCTTGTCACTGTGCCGTCTCAGCTAATGCGATTGCATCCCAGCTGATTAAAAACGGCAGGTACGAGAATATTGACAGTGATTCATCTCGACTCATCTCGCAAGACGTGTCAGATCTTTGGAGGGCCACTCCAACAAGTCCAGTGAACATCTCTGAAAGTTTTACTTCTCAGGAGTTTGCTGCTACCCTCAAACACTTGAAACCAGGAAAAGCTCCAGGCCCAGATTCTATTTGCCCGGAAGTATTAATCCATGCTGGAGTCCTGGTTGTGTGGCTTCTTCTCTTCCTGCCTGCGCTACCTCAAAATTCCAAAAGTCTGGAGAAGAGCACTGGTAGTGGCGATCCCTAAACCCAAGAAGCTTGTAAAGGACCCGAAAAGCTATTGTCCCATCACCTTGCTTTGCGTTTCCTACAAGATCCTCGAGGGGCTCATATACACTCGTGTTGAGCCGATTGTTAACCCACTTCTCCATAGGGAGCAGGCTAGGTTCTGACGAGGAAGGTCAACAGTGGATCAGCCTGCTTGCTTACTCAAAACATCGAGGATTCGCTTGAGGCCAAAAAGTAGGCTGTAGCGGTATTTGCCGATCTGACAGCTGCTTACGACACTGTCTGGCACCGTGGTCTCACCTGCAAGTTGCTTAGGCTTCTACCGGATAAGCACGTGGTGCGGATGATCATAGAGCTTGTCCAGAATAGAAGCTTCACGCTCACTACTGACAGCAAGCAAAGCAGGTTAAGACGTTTGCGAAGCGGCTTTCCTCAGGGATTGGTCTTGGCCCTCCTTCTTTTCAACATCTGCACATAAGATCTGCCTTCCATGACTTCAGAAGTATGCGAATGCTGATGACTAGCATTGCTGTATGCTTTTCGAGATTGGAAGGCTGTGGAGGACACTCTAAACCTAGACATGACTACACTTTCAGCTTATCTCCAGATTTGGAGGCTGAAGCACAGCAGTACAAAAACGGTGACGATGGCCTTTCATCTTAACCACAGAGAGGCCAAACGTGAGCTTGATGTTTACAACAACGGCAGCCTATTGCCACCTTGTCTAGCCCCAACGAATCTTGGGGTAAAGCTGGATAGGTCGCTCACTTTCCGTTACCACCTTGAGGCTTTGCGCAGGAAACTCTCCACTCGAATTGCTGTTGAAGAGACTTGCGGGATCTAGATGGGGTGCAGACGCCAAGACATTGCGCATCTCTGCTCTTTCCTTGATCTAGTCTACTGCTGAGTACTGCGCACCAGTTTGGTGTCGTAGTACGCATACTCTCCTCATTGTCAGCATTCTCAATGATGCTTTGCGCATTGTCACTGGATGCTTGCGGCCCACACCAACTGAGGACTTGCCTATCCTCACAGGCATCCAGCCAGCTGAGCTTCGCCGATTACGAACGACACTCTCTTTGGCAAATTGTGCTATCCATGATCTCGACCATGTACTGCACGGACAGTTGGTTGGGCAGCAGGATGCGCACCTGGGGAGACTTAGATGAAGACGCCCATTTGTTCCTGCTGCGTGGAAACTATTAGATAGTTTGTCTAAACTAGACATCAGCGTGAAGCAGTAGACGAAACATAAATGGAGGGAGGACTACTTGAAGAGTATTTCAAAAGTCCGTGCTTTCATTCCCACGATCAGTTCAAGGCCACTTGCAATGAGTCTGCCCATTACATCTTGGGTGGAGCTCAATTGCTTGCGGACTGGTATAGGACGTTTTTACTCGTCCATGTACAAATGGGGGTCTCGCTCCATCACCGAATTGCAAATGTGGTGCAACTGAGCAAACTGCAGATCACGTCATATCTTTATGTCTCATACATCATGTGCCAAAAGGAACATAAGGTCTGCAGGTTTCGGATGACGCAACTCGATGTTGCTTAACACCACCGCTGCCAGCATCTAATCTGGGCAACATAGCAGCCTAGGGTGGTATAAGGATAGACCCTGGGCCCTGGCTTTAATCTGTGCTGGCTCGGATTGAGTTTGGGTGCTTGACCAAACGACGACGAAGATTAATGTTACTGAGCACAACGACATTTTTTTAGAAAGACACAAATAATTCAGTCAAAAAGGGAGATTAACTCTTTGAACTCCGCAGACCGAAAAACCGGCCTTACTGAGAAGTCATATAGACCCGAAAGACCGGTTAACCGGCCTTCAGGTCTATCGTCATTACCCTGTAAGCCGGTATACCGTCCTGTGAGCCGGTGTACCGTCATTTCTCTGTAAGCTCGGGTTAAAGGCGGGAATGATCTGAGAAACTATGGTTCAAAGGGTTAAAAATCAATTGCTGGAGAAATGTAACTTTGCTTCCTGACTTTTGCGTGCAAACGAATATATGTTTGGAAAGATGAAGCATGTGCATTGAAAAAAACCAAGCTGTATAAAACATTTGAATTTACTTACAGAGCTTAAATCTTCCACAAAAAGACTTCATGATTACGCGGATCACAGGTAAACAACAGATTACACCTAGTAAGCATTGAATAGCACTACCACTTGTTTTTAAGAGTTCGAACCTTATCCCTTTGCAACCACGAATTTGCAGAAAATCAAAACTAAATTTATAGCTATTTTTTTATGCTACCACACCGCATACCAATTTAACAGACATTAAGTTCTCAATAGATGCTGTTGCCTGCTCATGTAAGTGTCATATCTGCTTAAATAGCATGACCTCCCACATAAATTACCCAAAAATAGTAGAACAAAAAATAGAACTACTCAACTAAGGATCTTGTTCTTGAAAAATCTATTTGAGCAGTCTACTTTAGTAAAACTACTTCGTCACTGACCACTTCTGATAATCACTAACCTGGTACAGTAGATCGTCCTACAAAGTAAAATCTTAGAATAACTCATGGTTGAACAATTTTTTTCTATTTTGTCATACTACACTGTAACGATAAGCATTTTTGTTTTACCACCATCTGATCATGCTGTCTGCCCAACAGGGTTGAGTAACGTTTATTTAAGAATTCTTTCCGTAACAACCTTTCAGCTTACTGGTAAAAACGAACACTATTCATTGCTTTGTGATGGTGACTTTTCTCAGCAGTACAAGCATATGCTATACAAGGAAAGCATTGTTATGTCATACGCATGAATAGCGTTTCACATTTTCTTACCTTCTTTCACGAAAAAATAAACTGTTGAAATTTATTACTTTTTTCCTCTTTTATTCTGGCAATGGTTCGGAGCATGCCAAAATAGAAAAGACAAAATGTGCCTCAGAAACAGCATTATGTGGGGTACGTCATGCATGCAATTGAGTAAGTGTTAAAATACCAGCAAGCAAACTAAACGTTTTAATTAGTCGGGGCGGGCATATCTTTGATTCTCCTAATTGTGATGCTTCATATTTAAATCAAAAATGGTCTTACTCCCAAACACTTAGTAATTTCACAAATTTCTATTGTTTTTTTTTCAATAATCATGGAGTGCAACAAAGTCAAATTTGGGGATGGCTTTTTACTGATGTTGGTAACAATTATAGAAATAAGCAATTAAGTGGTAGGCCTAACCCAGGACGGGGTGCGATTACTTTTCCAATATTATTTAAGAGCTCTCGTATCTGACTATCAATGGCGCATTAAAAGAGGGGGGCTGTCAGACAAGGCTGAAACGTGGTTTCCCGAAAATTAGAATTCCGCAAAATTTAAGAGCTTCACAAAATTTTATCTGTGTTGCGTTTCATTTCCAGTAATTTTATACCGAATTTTTCTGCAAATTCTCAACGCAAAAGCGCAGCATTTGGCATTGTCATGTGAAGCGGGCAGCAGCATTGATTGAATCGTTTTGATGCGTCAAAATGAGGTATTTTTAAGCAAGCTACTCGGCGAGTCTACTTTTGATTTACAGCTGTGAAAACGACAGTGCTGGTTGCCGGCTTGTTGATGTTGGCATCATACCACGAGTAGGTAAATTGATCAATAACCAGATGTTGCTTTTTTAGTCGTTGGCGCGATTGGCGACTGCAATCGTCTCCGTGTAATTCCTAGTTCGATCCCCACTTGACGTAGAATTAACAATATATGAAAAGTGAGGACAATAGATCAGTAATACGTAGCTCGATTTACGTTAATTGACTTGTTATGTGATCCAGAGTTTTATATTTTTACATGTTTTTTCTAAAACACAAACATAATTTACAATCAATAAGTAGAAGCAAATAAATCAAACGTAAATGGTTTACGCTCTGTTTAAACAGCAGCATTAACTACTACAGTGATGAAAAGAAAGTAATGAAAATGTCAAATACATTTGTTATGCTGTTTTGTTATCATGGGAATGCGAAATGAGAATCCAAGATTGCAATAGCAGTACATTGGAAAGAATGGATCTTTTGTAGAAAGCCCCAGCCACTAATGCAAAAATGTGAAATTTGAGAAAAACACCCCCGCCACGTTATGGTTGACGAATAAGATTAGAGTTAGGGTTAGGGTTAGGCTTATAGAGTTAGGGTTCGGGTTCGGGTTAAGTGGTGGGGATGTTTTTTTGGCGGGGGCTTTCTACAAAAGATCCAAAAGAATGAGTTATTTGAACCAGTAGGTCAGTTAAATAACGCCATCCCTGCTTTAAATTTAAAATATTGATTTGTTTTTGTGCCACCTACGGTAGACTAAAAGTAATACAGTCATTGTGTTTTCAAATCGGTTTTCAGACATGCTAGAGGTGGGTTTGCTGAGAAGGAAAATGTAATTTTGCCACACAAAAGATATGACCTTAATATGCGCAGTGAGTGCAATTGGCAACAGCTTTCCTACATTATTTGTTTTCCTGAGCGTTTACTTTAAAAAACATTTTGTTAGAAATGGTCCGGTTGAATTAAATGACGCAGCAAATAAATTAGGGACCAATGAGAACATATTTCATTTATTTTTACACAATTTTGTCCCAAAAGCGTCTTTTTCAAACAGAATCCATTTCTACTAATTTTTGACCATCACGAAAGTCATGTTTTAATTCTTTCTGTAAAATGTGCTAAAGATCAAGGCTTAATTCTACTCAACCTTCCACCACATACCTCTCATCGATGTCAAACATCAAATAAAACGGTATTTGGAGCTTTCAAAGCTAACCGCAGTAAAACGGTAGATGGTTGGATGCGCACAAATCCGGAGAAAACGATTACATGTTACAATATCCCAGCTCTTGCCAACAAGACTTACTAGTAGCGCTTGTGCCAAACATAATTCAGTCAGGTTTTGAATCAACAGGAATTTTTCCTTTCAATAGGGATATTTTTCCAAATGCACGCTTTGCTCTAGCAAAAACAATTATTTGACCCATGGCCTCAGAAAATGATTTACATGCCAGTTCTGTTTCCCAGGAAGGTGAAGTCAATCAAGTGAATGTTTCAACGCCCTGTGTGTTTACAATAAATATTTCGACAGAATCATATTCTACTACCTGCATGTTTCCCTCTAAGGTGTTACCATTTTTTCTTGCTAATCTACGCAAAACTACCCTTTGCAATCGAAAAAAATCTAAAACCAGTATACTTACCGACACCCTTGAAGAAGAAAAATTGACTGCAAAATAAAGATGTCAGCATTACGGAAAGAGCAATCTGAAAGAAAAACAAAAGAGAGAACCTCGAAAAACAACGAACAAAAATCATAACCATCAAAGAAAAGACCATTAGATCGCATATATTCAAGTGAAAGTGATTTTGGTCTCAGCGTTCATTTTGAAAGCGACAAAGATATTTCCGACTGGGAGGTAATTGTATCAGAAGGAGACTTTGTCCTCTTTAAGTTTTTTTGAAAAACGGAAAATGTTGGTCGAATTCAATTTTCGGATGACACACAACGAGATGCGAGGAAAGATTTTTTAAAAGATAATAGATGAGGAGTTACAACAAACTACTTTTACATTTAAAAATGGAGACGCATGCTTGTTTCCTAAATCGGATATCTTTATCTCACTGCCAAATTCAATGGCAAGAAAAGAAACAAAACGATTTAAAACCTACTTATGTTCATATACTTTCAAACGATGGGTTGATGGATTAGAGTGGTTTAATGTTGAATGCCACTTTGAAGACGGACACAACAAAACTTTTCTAGGTGTTTAAATATTGTTTCGTTGTCTGTTTTATTCGTTACTTGCTGACAATAATGCAATTATAATTTTGTGACGATTGCCGTTTACTGTTGATGGTTCATCTGACCCCAACAATGGGGTAAGTTGAACCATTTTTTTGACGTTTGAAAAACGAGTAGTCCTACTAGCTTTGAGAAAAATAATGTAATCCACGCTGCATTTTGAAATGACGTATTGCAGCTTTCTTTGCCTACATCCTAAATTGAAATAGATCGCGCAATTATCTACAAAAAAGTGATTAAAAACCAAAAGTTGTTTTTTCTGACCTGACCCTCCCCTACAAGCAATCAACTTTAAGAAAATAAGCGATGAATGCCAGGGTAACTAATATATGAGAGACTTTCGGACAGTTCGCTGTGTTTCCTACAGAAACTTATTAATATTGAGCTCAAAGTGCATAGGAATTCTGTCAATAGTCTAAAACTGCAACTTATTGAACTAAGAAGCAATTTCGTAACCAACTTCAGACCATGAAAGAACAAAACCAGTGTTTAATGTAGACTCAATTAAATTTGCGACGTGCTGGGATAGGATTTTCTAATCCTCTGTTAGCAGTGAGCAATGATATAAACTGAGTAAATGTAGGCCTAGCTTAAATTCGCAACGTGTAGTTTACCTAAATTGAACAGCTTAATTGGAGTTTGCATAGCCGTGTCGACTCATAAAGTAGCAGATAAAACCAAAACTTAGATAGGCCTATTTATTGTTGAAAGCTTTCGTGAGCAAATGCTCACTTCTTCAGGCAAAATAGATAAAGACCAGACTGAAATTAATACGAATAACTGCGGAAATAAATGAAAAGTGAGGTATATGAACTGTGACATCACAAAACAATATGGTAGGGACCAGAGGTAGCAAAAAATAGGATCTAAAAGAAAAAACGAAGAAAAGAATAAAAAGCGGAAAAAGGTAAGAAATAGTGCGGGTAAAAACATTAAAAATCGAGAAAATAAATAGGCAAGATATAGAAAAGAAAAGAAGTGAAAAAATAACTACGGAGGAAAGAATCAACAGAAAGTCAATCATTGTTTTTTCAAGTGAAGTGATAAAAAGCAAGAGTCCTTGTTAAGTCCTTGAATACAGTTGCATTTTGATATGTTCATTCTACATTATAGCCACTACAAATTCCAAGATATATATTATTTTTAAAAAAAAGCACAACAATCAGCACTCCAGTGGCACCTCAATACGTAAATATTTTCATGGCTCACCCGGAAGAAAAGATTTTGGAAAAATCAACTCATAAACCAAATCGTTATTTGCACTATATTGATGATATTCTCATGCTTTAGAACCATGGTAAAACAGCATTTGATACTTTCTGTTCACCATTCAATTTAACTGACCCCAACTTCTAACCTAAAACGAATTTTGCTAAGGATCAATTGTTTTTCTGTATACCACCATCAAAATCAAAGACAACAACCTGGTCACTACACTTTACCAAAAACCCACCCACACATACAACTACGGTCACCCTAAAAGCTCCCACCCCTCATATCTTTAAATCGATTGTTTTTTGTCAAGCATTGCAATACAACCGCATTTACTTGGTTAGAAATGACCGTGAGTCTCATTACATTCAACTTAAAGATAACTTTCAGGAATTAGGCTTCGACACTGAATCAATGGACAAACAAATCAGCAGAGCTTGGTCAATTCCTAAAAATTCATTTGATCAATACAAACACAAGTTCGAAAAAAACAAACTCCTTTAGTCCTAACTTATCTACGACAGATTAGATTTGTAACTCGGATTGCCAAAAAGCTACAGTATGTTGTAAAGAGTGACCCTCAATTGCAACATCTTTTTCTTGTTCCCTTTTTAATCGCTTTCCGACAACCAACCAACTTCAAACGTATACTCACCTTCAACTTCACCCAAATACTTCCAGATGCCAGCTTTACAAAGAAATCAGTACTGATGACATTGTTACAGGACCCAACAATGACAAATCACTATTCGAGAAAGATGAACGTGTATTTTGTCTAATGTCATTTATCTACACTCTTGTCTAGTTTGTCCCAAAGCTATATACTTTAATACAATTTCAGTAGAGAGGTGACTTTTAGTATTCAAGTTGCTATTATTGCTACTAGCAATAATAGCAACTATATACTTTATATTCGAGAAACTGCAGATAGTATCAAACAATGAATAAACAGACACAAAAGTGATATCTCAATATTTGATACAGTTTTAGGTAACCCGTTTGAGATGTCACCGCTTTCACGTTGAAACCCTACTAGCTTTGATTATTTGTAAGTTGGCTAGCTGATTTGTATTGATTCGTAGTAAATATTTAACCACAAGTTTGAGCCTCTTTATATCTAAACAACAGAAATTTTTTAGTCAGAGCCCATGCTTGTGCTTTCAGTTATTCCAGAATTTTTTGAATTATATTCTATGCTTTCATCGTTTATTGCCCAGTAATCACACAGCGCGATGGCCTAATGGTTATAGCGTTCGTTTCGCAGTCGGTAGACGTGGGGTTCATTTCCCAATTCGAGTCATATCAAAAGACTTTAAAAAGCTGGTATTCACAGCTTCCCTGCTCGGCGCTCAGAACATAGGGAGAGTGTGGAGAACAAGACGGCACGCTTGCTTGTTGTGTCCTTGGGCAAGACGCTTAACGGAATGCCTCCATCTTCATGTGGCAGACAGGTGGTGGGGCCAAGCAGCCTACCCGGTGTAGTGGCCTAGTCTGGCGAAAGACATGCAAATCGAGTTTGAGCTCATATACGTAAATAAAGCATTGTGATTTACCCGAGTCAAGTACAACCTTGGATTTCAACTATTATGGCACGAACTCGTCTTGTCATCAAAATAAAAGGCTTCTGAAGAGCTTTTAACGAAGTGTCAATGCAGCTGTTATTTCATTTTTTATGCTAAGTTAGTTTTTCATGGAAATGTGCTTTGTTCGCAGATAAATCTTTTTATTATCGCCACTTTATTTTTTTAACTGGATGTATAGCTTCAACTATATGTACAGAGATACCTGTGGAATCTCTACATATTTTCATGTTTAGCGTTTATTTTCTGCTATGTAACATTGTTCTTGCGACTAACTAACAAATTTGGTAGCCTTATGTGATGGTTTGGCAGCGAGCGAATGTATATAAATATCAGATTGTTGAAGAATGCTTATTTTTCAAGCCTTTCGCTAAAGCGAAGAATCTCAGTTTTAAATATGATGCTATTCAAAATTGAATTGCTATCTCCTTCCCTTCAAGATCAAAGTAAGCTGAAACAAACTTTGATCATATTCTATTTCAAAACATTATAATGGAATATTTATCCTGACATTTATCATAAACGCTGCTATGACAATTGATCATCAAAATTTTAAACATTGTGATTTTCATTAATCCTTGTAGATTTTTTTCGGAGCTCATGTAGCGATACTTCATAACGAGTAGCTTTAGTAGGCTACTCGCGTTTATTGATTTGAAGACGTGACAAAATAATTGACAGGGTATTTGTGTGCGATGTAATGGAAAAACAGTACTTTGAAGGTGCCCAATGAACACAGCTGTTTTATGCGTGGTATTAGATTTAGTGCAATAAGTTTGCAGTTCGTTTGTACATGATATTAGCTAGCATTTCACAGCGTATAGAATTGCTTTATACAGTGCATGATTTCTGGAAAACCAGCTTGTTTGTGTTGTGACTTAAGAACAGTTGTTTTACATACTTGATCAAAAGTGAATTATCTGGTTGAACAACGCTAACTAAAATAAATATTTGGAAGTATCGATAAGTCCTTTAAAGGGTTTTTGAGGTTTTTTGCTGGTGGAATATAAAACCTTGAAAGTTTTTTGAGGTTCTTTGTAGGATCAAATGCTAATCCTTAAAAGGTTTTTTGTTTCCTAAATCTATTAAAGATCTTTTCAGAAAAAACTCCAAAAGGTTCTTTTACTTGAAAAATCCTATTTACTGTAACGCCCATTAAGGATTTTTTTGAACCTTTTACGTTTTCGTGATTCAACCCGTTTTTGATATTAAATTTGCCCATTTTGAATTTGAAGATTCTTTTTTGGTGAACCACCAAAATCAAATTCAACTATTTTTGTTCAATTTTCGCGGCTGCCAATTTGGGAAGAGCTGGAGGAGGATTTTTTGAAACTGGTAAATCGCAACACTAATTGAAGTGGTTGCCGAAGGCTGTTTTCTTTTTTGGACGTTGAAGTATAGAAGCCATGAAAGCAACCAGTGCGAACTCTTTTACAAAAAATTAAAGAGCTGATAAATTAAATTACTTTATTTTTACATCAAAATACTAAAACACTGTAATATCATTTACTAATTGTTGAAGTTGATAAAACAAAATCCATCAAAGAAGCCATGGGAGATTGATGTAACTTAGCTGCAATAAAAACATAGCAAACAGTAAAACGAGAAGTTAAGTCCTAATCACCAGGGTTATTCTGTTTTCTATATTTTTTGTCGACAAAGTTGTCAGCCAGGGTATAACAGGGGTCGCTTTGTGAGGTCGAAGATTTCATTGTAGTGGGTTTAAACACGACATTAGAAACAATTTTTTCGATCGAAAAAGCTTTTTCTGCATATTTTACTGTTTGTTTGAATTTTCTGGGAGAACATATGGCACAACAGTGATGGGAAATTTTGTCATCAAGAACTGGTGGTAGCAACAATTTCCTTGTATGAATACTTATTTCTTGCTCACATAGCGACACTGGTTCCTCCGAAGCAGGTCGAAACACAACTTGTTCCATGCTTTGTCGAAAAATCGTTGCCAAATCAGAGGATATGTTAACTCAACTGCGTAGTCTCAGACATTTCTACGCTCACATACTTTTTTCACACTTGCTAAACAATTAGATCAAAGGACAGCATGACATCATGATTGATTTCTACAGTTTTAAATCAGACATTGGAATAGGGGGTGGCGTTCTTTTTGGGTACTTTACACCTCGCTCGACATCAAAGTTGTGTTTGTAGCTTGGTGAACAAAAGACGTCTTTATTGCCATAGTAATTGATTGGTTTAAAACTCACGATGACGTAGTAACTGCGCTTTTGAGAAAGACACTACTTGATGTTTTCTTTTGCTTGATAGATTTAACTAGTAGTAAAATTACTGAAAGTGCTACTAAATAGTTTAAGCATAATTTTAAAGCTTAAAAATTTAATAACTTGATTTTCAACGATACTATCGCTGTCCTACCAGTCTGAAGAATAGCAATGCAATACATACAAACGCAATATTCTACTGATAAGCTGTTGTTAGAATAAAATCGTATAGAAGCACTACTGGTATGTGTGTTTACTTTGTTGCAAATTATGCGTAGCTATAATTGGAGTACACAGCTTTTGGCTTCTGGAGTTTTGATCTTTTCTGGTTTTGCTTCATGCAGCTAGCAGTAAAATACACGATTACTCCAAGAACTAAGACGCCTATCAGCAAAATAAAATTTCTCTCTAAAATAAAATAATTTGTTTCGTAAGAGCCTTTTACAGGATCAAGTATTTTTGCAGTTTTGAGTTAAATTTTCAAAAGTTTTGAAAAGCTGTCAATGCCGTATTTAAAGGGGAAACCAAGGCAATAGAACGAAAAAGCCATGTTTCCTATTTACTCTTGAAATTTTTGAAGGTTTTTGACATGAACTTCTACAGTGGTGTAACCAGCAGCATAAAATCTCCTTGCATAACAGAGATAGTGGTGGTTGGAATTAGATAATTAATTTTTTGTTGATTTAAGATATAGTGGTCGTTTCAAGAGATTTGATTTTGGACTTAGGCTTTTTCTACCCTCAAGTGGCAATATTACACTTTTGGAATTCTTTTTTGTGCCATTTAGCAGTTTAGGAAACAAGATAGCTTGCGTAGAAATCAAAGGTAGGGATATCTAGAATTAATGAATGTGCCACTGATTTTTGCATCTAACAATAGAAAGGCAGTTAAAAACATGGTAAAAAAATATGTCAAATAAAGTGTTTATCGGTTTTCAATGGCTCCTTGCGAAATAACACTACCACAATGCTCAATGGAGGCAATTTTGCATTTTATTTAGTACTAGGCTAATTTAGTTCTGTACATAAAGCCAAAAGGTACAAATAATAAAGTGGCAAAAGAAAATAATACTGGTTATTTAGAGTACTGCAAGAACAGGAGATGTGAGCTGAAAGTTAGCTGACGATAACGAACTGAAAACAATTACACAAGAAAATTTCATGCATACTCGAAAAGTATTTGGGAAATCGTTGGGAAGGCTTAGGTTGCGCTGTTGCTAAGCAAGATGCTATCATTAAATAACTGTTTATCATATTGAGTAATGAAACAGCATATTTGACATAGGCCTACCAAGTAGCACAAATACTACGATCAATAATAGGCGCCGTTTAATTTGCAATTGGCAGATCTGCTTATAGGTGCAACCCTACTCAATATTGAAATTGACCAAGCATTATCTGGCAGACCAATGGTGGATTAAGCTACAAAAACATAGTGCACACAACACTCATAAAAGCCCTCTCAGTCAAAAATAATAACATAGCAGGCAAAAGACTTAATTGCTAGCAACCTTTCTAACTCTCCTAGACATCATGGCAGGGGGGTCTTATTTTCTAGCAATATTAATTCAATTCTTGCAAAACATTTAAACGAGCATTTAATAATTAATTGAAAATTTGAATGGCCTTGCACACACTTGTCATTTATTGCATTTACCCGTTATATATATGATTGTCAGCAAAAATCGCTACAATAAAAAAAATATTGCATAATGCCATCACCACTTTGTCAGACCAAAACGCAAAGAGACTGTATTAAGTTTGTTTATGGGAACCAAGCAAACAACGTCTTCTTAAGTGCCACAAGTTGATTGAACCATAGACGTCAGAATTGTTTTGGCTGGTATATTTATTTATTTATTTATTTAACAGACCCGTTAACTTTCAGCATTAGTCCCGTTAACTTCTAGCAAAAGTCAACATTAGTCCAGCATATATCACACAATTACCTTCAGTTTGCCAAATAAAGCTTCCATTACAATGTTCAACGCGCTATGCTGTGTACCCTTCATCTATGATAACTATGCGTTCTTTTTAGTTAAGTTGGAAATACGCTGTTTTGTAAACTGCAAGTCTAAATTCCTTGCTTCAACAGTAATGCCTCTTGACAGTATATGCAATTTACTTAATAAGGACAAAACAAAAAAAGTCACGAAGTCTTCTGTATAAAGATGTGCCAGTTAACTGCCAAAGAAAAGAAGATACTAAAATGTTCATGGAGTAACTTCAAGCCTTTTTGTAAACTTGCATTAATTCTAATAGCTTTATAACAAACCAAATCAAGGGCAATGATACCGACCAACTGTCAGACTCCAGTAGAGCTGAGTAAAATGCTTTTAATCAGACAATTGAATCAGCAATGCTTGCTGGTAGGTGATATTCAAAGCACATTTTTTAAATAGAGCTTTACAGAATGCCAAGATATTGCATAATTCACTTACAGTTGTTAATTCATCGGCTTTTAGAACTTGCCCGTAATAACTTTTAACTGCTGGAGCATTATTTACATAGACCCAAAAGTTTCAATGCTTCAGAAATTATTAAGCACACTCGCAATTTTGGTGCTATGAAACCACCATCATTCCACTAAATAAAGTAAAACTCTGCGAAGCAAGTGGAATAACCAGTTGGTAGAGTTGCAGTAGACAGTTTTGACTTTAATGATGTCAGATCATCTCATCTCTCACTAATCCTCAACTAGAAAGTCATTATTTTTTGCAGTTGGTGTCGGTAATCTACATAATGTCTTGCTGTAAAAGTGGATAAAACAGTGGGATGGGAGAGTATATGATCAGCGCTGAGATATTTCGGCAAACTTAGGAAAACATGAGGAATTGCAAAATCCTTCATGCATAGTCTTTTCAGAGCAAGTGAATTTTGGCTTTGACGATGACCATTGATTTTGTCAGAAGATGTTCTTATGAAATCTTCTTTAGAAAAATGTTTGACACATACACAATGAGGTTCACTTATTGTGCTATTGGCTCCAGGAATCGCTTTCAACCATTTATTTCTGCTCTTGCCATCTTTAGGAAATTTAAATAAAGCAATTTTTTCAAAATCATTATTGGACCTCTGGCCACTTTTACATCCTGGTACACAACAGACATTAACAATTTTTTAACTTCACAAATTAAAATATTAATTTTTCTTTTTTTCAAAAAAACTGGTAACAAAATGCAACTAGTAATCTAAAACAGAAAAATAGTGATAACCATTTTGATCTCCATCTTATTACAGGCCTAGCCCAAACCAGATTGGTGACTTTGTTAGATATCTCTTGACTCTGAGCTACAATAACTAACCAGCCTTTTATTAACGGTATTTCCTTTAACCAGATGCCAGTAAGGAAGAAATTTTGTTAAATAGCTTGACTCTAGGCTATGCCACTGGTAGCCGATATTGAGTCTAGCTTCAATCTGATACCAGTAGGCAAGAGATTTTTAGGATATACAGGGTGGCCCAAAAGTAGGTATACAGTTATTAAAAGTAGGGTTTGGGTCCAAAAGTAGATTTGTAGTTCTTATGTAGGCACTTTTAAACCTCTAGAATGATAGTTATATCTTAAATGGAAACTGTTTAATCTTTTTAGTGCTCAAAATGTCCTTCTTTACATCTGTTCAAAACACTCTGACATACCGTGCAGCACAAATTTCAATTTGCATCAATTTCTCTGAATGCGTCATAAATGCAATCTTTTAATTCATTTACTGTTTTGGGATTCTTCTCCTTGTTCTTTACATACTCCTTGTTCTTTACAACACCCCAAAAAAAGAAATCCATTGGTGTCAGGTCAGGTGAGCATGGTGGCCATTCAATGCTACCTGTTCTTCCGAACCAACGTTGTGTAAAGACTTTGTTAAGGTAATCTCTTACTCTCAACGCATAATGTGGAGAAGTTCCATCTTGCTGAAAGAAAAGTTCATCAAAGTCAGGTTTAGTTTGAAGTTGTGGCACTACCACTTCACAAAGAATTTCCAAATAGTTCTCTCCATTAACTGTATGACTACTTTTGGGCCACATAAAGTGCACTGCTGGTAATTTCAAAGCACATAAAAAATAGTTTAATAACTGTATACCTACTTTTGGGCCACCCTGTATGTTGACTCTGAACTAGGCTAGCCTACTGGTATGGTGGTACCGGTAGCAGTTGGCTACCGTCAATAGGTAGGTTTGAGATTTTTTAGATATATCTTTATGCTACTCTGAGCTAGGCTAGGTTTTATGATCTTGATCTATTTGCTTACTGAGCATATGAACTAGTTAGTTATAGAGCAAATGCATTATCTTATTCATCTGCATCAAAAGTAAGTTCATTTCAAAACCGATACTTAAGAGGATACATGTTTCATTTCAAAAAGGATACCAAGCTAGGGTGTCCACCTTAAATTAATGGCAGTGGCTATTTTGCCGTCGACGGCAATTTGACCTTGGAATCTATTTTGCCGTAGTCATTCACGTGTGTTTATGTAGCGGTATTTGCTACACTTGCACCAGTTACACTGTGGTGTAGTGGATAGTGCGTTGGTCTTGAGATGCCATGGTTGCAGGTTCGAATCTCAGCTGGCAGGACATTACAAGAAAGGCAGTGTACACTGTAAGGGCTGGCCCAGTATGTAAACGTATGGGGCAGTGTACACTGGAAGGGAGTGTACAGGGTGGAGGATAGAGACCTGGGGGTGCAAAATTGACCAATCAGAAACGACCAAAAGTCACATGTTTAGTACGTCATTTAGATTGACCAATCACAAATAACTCATGGCAAAATAGTCTCTGAGGGTAATTTGCCGTGGACGGCAAAATAGCCACTGCCTAAACTAATACTTCATGGACCAAAGCTCAAATTCAACTGACTCTAACATATAAAATCTGCCACTAAGTTACTGTTTTCTTAAATAAATTACTGTTGTAACTACGCGTATTTTGTTTCTTATCAGTTTTCGATCATTTTTTCATGTAAAATAAAAAAATCTGCATGCAGAATTTAAGGTCTGACTTTTGGTTATATAAAACGACCCCCAATTTTTAATAGTGTTTTTTTTTTACTTTAGGGTCGTCTTATACGCCGAAATATACAGTACATTATAGTTTTAACAACTGATGCTCTTCCACCTCTTTAACTACTGCACTTCATAAATATAGGAAGATGGCATGCACGTGACCAAACGTCATCCAAATGTGCTTTTGAAGAAAGTGGCTGACCACTTTCAGTGTTTTTGCATTGAATTGAATAGGAGTGAGATTGTTTTTTGCCAATTGAATGGATTAACGTGACAGTTGTTAAATGAACATTAAATGTGTTGTTTTGCTCATGTTTATAAAATGAATCTGAAATCAAAGTACCGGTAAGGTAAGAGGTGCTAAAAGTTGTAGGAAAGTTGCATATGACGTTACACATTTCGCGCAAAAAAAGTGGCTGTCCAAAAATAGTATTTTATGCTGGAAAGGTATAGGGCGAACATAAATTATTGTGAGTTGAATCCTCTAAAACAAATAAATTTGATCAAAAGCAATTTGGTTGAGATTAGGTGTATCAGTTGGCTAGTCTAAACTTAGTACTGTGTGCCAATTAAAAAAAATTGCCCCTAAGAGAAGTGCCATCTAAATCCCATTTATTCCTCAGTTAAAAATAACTCAATACCAATTAGATACTCGTCGGCAAATTACTCAGTACCAATTAGATACCACTCTAGATACTCCGCGATGGCGTAGTGGTTAGAGCGTCCGCTTCGCAGTCGGTAGACCTGGGGTTCATTTCCCTTGTTGAGTCATACCAAAAGACTTTAAAAAATGGTATTCACAGCTTCCCTGCTTCGCGCTCGGCATTTAGGGGAGGTTGTGGAGAACAAGCCGGCAAGTTCGCTTGTTGTGTCCTTGGGCAAGGCACTTAACGGGACGCCCCACCTTTATGTGGAAGACAGGTGGCCCATAAACCTTGAAAAAGGCAACTCCCAAGCGAGTGCGGACTTCCCGTCCAAAGTATAGCGATACAATTCGCTTTCTCGTGAATGGAGGATAAATATGGCAAATAAAACAAAACAAAATCTTCATACTAGGGCAAAAACAACCATTATTTGATCATTACTATCGGTACTATAAGCTTGCCGGCAAGTTTGCTTGTTGAGTCCATGGGTAAGACACTTAACGGCATGCCCCTATCTTTATGTGGCAAGCAGGTGGCGGAGCCAAGCAGTCTACTCGTCGCGTTGCCCCAGTCTGATGAAAGACATGCAAACAGAGCATGAGCTCATACGCATGAACAAATGAATCGGTACCGTAAGTTTTTAATTACTCTTGTTTCATCACCCTAGACAATAGCCCAAAAAATTGTTTATGAAGTAGTTAAGGTCACAAAACTACATTTGATATGTCAATACGACTGGTCTGCATGCACTATTGACAAAAAATTACTGATTTTATCCATCAATATTTAATCCAGCATATGACAAACGGTACATATGTCTGCCCGGTCATTTAGGCTACAGTATAACTTAAGTTTACAACTTTTTAGTATGCTTATGCAACTAAATATACTGTATAAGTTTCACATTACAATTAACTTAAACTCAGCATTCCCAAACACGCTGATTAATCAAATTTGAAGCCCTCAAAGAAGCTAGCTACAAACAAGCCTGCATGTTTAGCCCATAAAATTAGCCCAACTATTAGCAATAACAAGCAAATCTTAGCACCTATTTTCTTAATTTGACTTCAGATTCATTCCTTAAGGGAAATTCATTCCCATCCCACCCTATGCTCAATGCAATGCAATTAAAATTAACATGTTAAAAGTTATCCAAGATTTAGGAAAAGTGAGGTAGTTTTAGTGTTATTGCACGCACCTAGTCAGAGATATAGACGATTAAAAATCAAAAACGTTCAAAATGACCGCTCCGATAATTCTAGTGTTAATGAAAAGGATAATTTTTCAATCCCAACTAATTTCATAAAAAAAGTACAGTCTGCATTATTAGCAAAGGGCATCAAAGTGGGTGATATGACTGTTTCTCGCCGACTGACATACGATTTTGGATCAAAATTGCAGAAAACCCCTAAAAAAACCACAACTAACTAAATCATGACAGCCAAGCGTTTAACATTTGCTAAAGCACATCAACATTGGACCACTAAACATTAGAGTAAAGCATTGTTTGTGATGAATCAACCATTCAGCAGTTTGCTGCAAGAAAGCAAAACTTTCGTAGACCAAAAGGAAAGAGATACAATGAGAAGTACACAATTTAAACTGAGAAACATCTCCCAAGTCAAATGTTGTGGGGGTTCATGTAACGCAATGGGCCAGCTTGTTTGTAGTTTTTACCTCCAGGTAAGACTATGAATTGCAAAAACTACTTGAAGCTACTAAAAGATTAGCTGAAAATTCATATCGCCATTTATCAGAGTAGAATTTTTATGCATGACGGTGCCTCATGCCACAGGTCAAAAATTGTATGTAACTTTTGAAAAATTAAAAATTGCAAGTTTTGCTATGGCTTGGACACAGCCCGATTTAAATCCTATCAAAAATCAATGAAAAATTTTTAAAGTTGAAGTGGGAGAAAAGCAACCGTCATCTGTTAAACAACTTGTGGATATGACAAAAAAGTTTGAGTCATTAAAATAGCGACCGAGTATTGTCAAACTCTAACACAAAGCAGGCAACGACGGTTACAGGCTGTAATCAAAAACATAGGAGGACATACCAAACACTACTAGCCAACAAAATTCTGCATGTTTTCTTATTTTAGAACTACTTGCAATGTTACAAAGTTCACAACGTTATAAAACACAAATTTTATGTAACTGATTGCAGTATGTATTGCAAATAAAATCCCAAAACCCAAAGTCTGACGAGACCATCCCTAGACGTGTTTTGTCCTTTTGGCCTCCTCAGCAGGGCCTGTTCCGTCCAGCTTTTTTAAAAGCAAAATTGCATAAAATACTCGGCTTTGGCAGCTAATGTTTATTGTGTTGCAAATGAAGGGTTTTGCTTTTGCTCTACGGACAGGCCCTGTTGAAAAGTTCAAAAGGACAAAATACTCGTCAAATTTTGAGTTTGGGGATTTTATTTGCAATACATACTGCAGTCAATTACATAAAATCTGTGTTTTATATTGGAGTGAACTATGTAATAATGTGTTCCTCAGTCAATAAAATTAATTATCTCCACCATTCATGATGTGAACAGCGATGTGAAATGACACACTTATTTTGTAGAAGACCCGATTGCCTCCATTAAGTTTACTGTAAAACATGCGTTTTGCACGCTTCCTTCGCTTACTAGGCGGGTTGCATTTTTTTGCATGTTTTATTGATTGCGTTTAAAGAAAAAAGCAAAATTGCATAAAATGCCCAGCTGTGGCCGCTAATGTTTCCTGTGTTGCAAATGAAGGGTTTTGCTTTTGCTGTACGCGACAGGCGAAAGGACGAAATGCGTCCAGGGATGGGCTCGTCAAATTTTGGGTTTGGGAATTTTATTTGCAATTCATACTGCAATCAATCACATAAAATTTGTGTTTTATAACGGAGTGAACTATGTAATATTGTGCTCCTCAGTCAATAAAATTAATTGTTTGTAATGTGTTGGTGCATAAATTGCGTAATTAATGTTGATAGTTTGAGAATAAAATGTTTGAAAAACAAAATTATTCATTTTTCGCCAAAATCAAAAAGTGATACCAAATTTTTGTTAGGCATTATTTTATACATTGTATTGATTCACTAACGTAATTTCAGGTCCAAATTTGCTTTATTGTCTTCAGCTCCGTGTTGAAAGTCATTTATTATGACGTTATCATATTTTCTTCCCACAACAACAATATTCTCTAAATAGCAGAATTTGTATAACTACAAACAGCTGTTCTTGAATTTTTCCATTAAATAGGCGCAGTATATTGTCATTTATCGTGGAAGCAGTGATGACTTCTGAGTTCAACTATTGAAAAAAATAAGCTTGATATTTACTGTTGGCATATGATCAGCCACAAAAACATTTTTGAAAAATAAATACAGTATAACTATAAAAAGGTATTGCTTTTGTGTTGCAGAGTACTGCTATAAAGTTGTTACTTTATACCCTTTTGTGCAGCTGCAATTTAATTTTTGTTGAAGATCAGATGTTAGTGAAATTTTGCTTTCTATTTTGAATGCTGCAATTTGGAATAACGAGTGCGACGTTGCTTAGCGGAGAATGATGTCCGTTAAAGTTCCAAATATAAACACTGATTGAGACACTGATGACGAGTTGTCAACTAATAAAGAGGATGCAGTTATCATCTTCCATTTCACCAGCAGCTAGATCAGTATTGATCACCAAAAGGAGTATTGAAAAAGATGGATTAGATGATGAAAGTACTGGCACCACAAGCACCCAACATTGCGGTTCCAGTACTTTTATCATGGAATTTATCTGCATCTTGTGATACAAGAGCAAAAACGAAACAATTGAACATCCTCCAAATCGCACCAACAGGTAGAATTCTGTTCTTGAGTACATTTTAGTGTTTTATTCAATATCAGTACATCAATCAACGCTTGGAAGATGTTTATTTTTGAGTCAATATTGAGTTTAAAAGCTAAGTATACCACTGAAGGAGCTTTACGCAGCAGAGACGTAGAATTTTCTCTAAGCTTGGACGGATCTAAAATTTTTGTAGCTCTTCAATCGGCCAGGAGGCTGTATCGAAAAAAAACACTCTGCATTTTTTTGAAACTGAAGCTCCAAAATACCAATTTTCATGGAACAATGCCATGTAACAAATTTATGATAACATTGAGTTATTGTGATTTGATGTCAAGCAAAACACTGTAAGAAATGCTGAAGCTGGCAGGTTTGCACCAACACGAAGTGATTTTAATAGTTCTATTTTCATGAGTAAATCCAAGTATAGCCTTCATGCCGTTTATCTCTTACGGTTGACAAAGAACTCATGTCTCTGAAATCACGTTGCTTTTTTACTATTTTTACATGGTACATATTTGGTATAAAAGTTTGGGTTTTTGTCAATGTCTAATCAAAATATGATGCAAATACTTTTTAGCGATTAGGTACACAAGGAAAGGAACAACGTGGTAATGTTTTGCTTGAAACATCACTTGTGTTTAATTTACGGAACTTACTACGACAAAGTATACAATATTAGCAGCGACAACTTTTTCGTCATTACTATGAACTTTTTTCTAGCGTACCAAATGACGAGTCTTGTTGCTATGTACACCCAAACATTTGTGAACGCGTTGCGCGTTTTTCAATAAAAAACAATGCTGGCCAGAGGTTTAAATGCAATAAATCGCTATTCAAGTACGTTTTTTCGTACTTGAAAAAATTTGTCAGCAAGAATTCTGTGCTACGTGAACAAATTTAGTTATTTTACGTAACCTTGCTAATTTATGGACTTTTTTGAACAACAATGTAGCAAAGATACGATGGTTATTTAAGCTGCTAAAGATTGTTTGTAGCTGGGCTCGGTACTAGTTATGAAAAGATTCACAGGCACTTAAATCGTATTGCTGATAAAGTTTAACATCAATGCAACTGCGTCACAGCTACAGGTTACTTAGCTTAAACAGCTATCAGTAAAATAATCAACGTTAATTCCATTAGCACTTGCTGGTTCTGAAAATCCCAGTGAATATTTGCATTACCGGTAGTAATATTAAGATATTTGTTGTTATGGGTTAGGCCTACCGCTGCATTAATTGAATAGCAAATAACGTTTTAGTGTATGACAGTATGACAGCGAACTTATGACAGTATGGCATGGAAGTTGTTTCTTTCTCTTCTCCATGTCGAGGCATTTCTTACATCAACGTTTGTCACGTTCTCTCATTTCACTGTATTATCCAATGAGTGGGCTCTTCGTGTGGTCTCATCCTTTCCTGTAATAAAATTTGTCACACAGAGTAAAATCAAAGCTAATGAAGCGTTGTCTTTGCGCGCCTTGTCTCCCTTCGCGTGACAATCTTGTAATTTGGAGTGGTGGCACTGTCCCTCACTTTTTCACAAACAGAAATTCTGGAATCCTTGTCAAATTGTCACACTATGCTATAAAAGTTCCCTTTTCAATCTAGCCACTAGCGTTGGGTCAATTTTTCTGGTAAACCTTTCGCTATTCTGCAATCTCTTTATTCAATTCTACCGTTTTTCCTCGATGTGTCTTCTCTTTTAGACTCTTGTTTTTCTTTCATGCTCTTCGGCACATCTGGCTAGAACTACTCACGCTATTGGTTTTTTTTTCTGCTATTCACATGTTTTAATAGGAGCTCGGTTAACTATTTTCACGTGCAAGGCCACAGCAAATAAACTAACAGATACTCTGTCTTAGCCATCCATTTCACAGTCCGGGGCTGGCTCAATTCTTTTATCCACTTATCTCTTTTCTCAAATTGGAAGCATACTACAACAATTAAATTTTTTGATTTACAATCTCCATTAGTCTCCATTAAAAACGTAACGTGGTCTTCGCGCTTGATGTATCAGCCTCTTTTGTTCATGGAGTTGCAAAAGCAATATTTTTTGATGCTGATCTCTTTTGGAATGGCAGCATCAAAAATCCTCTTAAGTAGCCTGCGGTTCCTTGACTTAGGACATATCTTATCACATGGTGTTTTGTACTGCTGCAGAATATTCACGGCACTATATCTTCGGCTGCTTTATTATTTTACACAATCTCTAATCCTAGCGGTGGAAAGTTGGTTCACTCCTGCACCTCCTTGATTTTCGCGATTTCATTTCGAGAAACCGGTAATTTGGATTCAATATCAGTAACAACAACATTTCTCAAACTTATGCTATCTAGCTTTTCTGGTAATGATAACGTATATTTAAGTTATTACAAGTTTTTATCAAACATGCAAAAAACTTAAATATTCGTCAACGTTTTAAAAAGCTATAGAGCTATTTTTTATCAGGACTAATAATAAACAAAAGCACGAGCGAGGCAATATAAAGTGGGCTACGCAATCGAAAGAAAAAGCCAAAACAAAAAGTAAGCGAATAACAACTAGTGGTGGATTTCGCCAAATCATCATAAATTTCAGAACAAAAACAATTTTCTTTATCACTGGTTGCAATTTCAGAATTATAAATAAAAAATAATTCAAGAAATCGGGGTTTGGTATAATCTGTTTCAAATGTTAAAATTTTACTGTGATCCCAGTTAACTCGGTGATCTTTGGTAATGACATATTTAAACAACGTCGTTTTTTTTAATAAAATTGTTGTCATCAACTTTTGCCAGACTCGCTGGCTTTAAATCCCTTTTATGCTCAGCCAATCCTGTTTGATAAGTCCGTCCAGTTTCCCCAATGTAGATACCAGTGCAATCCCAACAAGGAATCTGTCAAACTACACCATGTCTAGATAACCTTTCTCTCGAGTCTTTTGCCTTTGGTAGAAAAAAAGTTAATTAAATCCTTTAAAGTTAAATGCGGTTTGCTACAGACCATAATTCCTGCGTTTCTTGAAATTTTGATAAAGTTTCAAAGTATCCTGGAACATCAGGCAGAACAACACGTATTTTAATTTCCCTGTTATTGGCTAATGATAAATTAGTTTTCTTTTTCAACATTTAACTGTGCGTTTTAGAAATCATTTGGAATAATCATTCTTTTTCAAAGCTTTCATAATTTTTGAAGTTTCAAATGATTTATTTGCCTGCATGGAATTTAACTGTGATTACTTTACCAGTCCTTGGTTCAGACTCGTGGAATGCGCTGAGTTAAAATTTAGAAATCTGTTATAGTACGTTGGCCTTTTGTGAATCCTTGTCATTAACCACTCCCCTGTGGCTTTTTAAGTAATACAGATATTCAAAAAAGCAATAGAATTGCTGGTCTCATGTTCTGTGGTAAATTTTTTGCATATTTGGTGAAAACTTGTATAACATGAATAGACTTTGTCATTACCAGAAGAGCTAAATAAAATGAATTTTCCAACTCTCCAAAAACTTCAAACCTAAACTTTTCGTAAGTTTTCGTGGCCAAGCTTTTCCAAACTTGAAGGTAAGTAGGTAAAACTGATTCACCTTTTTTGTTTTTTGATTCCATTTTCTTTGCTCAATTTTTTTATGACAGCCAAATTCCGAAAACGTACAGTACTTTACACCTCTTACTGGCTTAGTAAACTAGTAATAAAGTTAAATCTTTCTAAGTTTTTAAGGTTTTTACTATACTTACGGCCTTTTGTGAGCTTTATTTTTTCTTTGACGTCATCCATTAAATCAGTTTTAACCTAAAATTAACAAGTTTGACGTTTGATAATTTAATGAGCTGTTAAAGCTATGCTTGTAACGTAGTGGGGATCTTTCATACCCACGCATTGTGATGGACAATTGGAATTAGAGCGCCATCTTTACAATCTTAACCGCTGTGTTGTTTCTGTAGAAAAGTGACTTGGCGATGATTTCCACTACGTTTTAACCCTTTGAGAGATAATGTAACACATATGTTACATGATTGTAATTGTTGTGTCATCACGACGTAATAACCATATTTCTAAAATTTATTGTAATTTTTTTGTTTCCTAACAATTAAGGAATTGTCTCAAATCTTATGAATTAGAATCTTATGATCCTCAAAGGGTTAATTTGCCGTCAAACGATAACGGATTGAGCACTTACATGAATGCGTTGCATTCAGCATGGCCAAGCGGAACAAGCGTTTGCAAATACATTTTTGTTACAGCAAGTATTACCTTTCAAGTCGTCATGAGTATCGAATCCGGTCTCTCTTTGCCTAGCTTTATGTTTACTTCGCCCGGTGTTTCTTATTAGGTGTTGTTTCTCGCACGCGTCCTCGTTTATTAATTGATTTGCAGATAACGTCATAGTCTTTATAAACCAAGTTTTTCCCCTTGCATCCTTTGTTCTTTAATTAATCGTTGTTCCTTCCCAATATAGCTCATCGTTTTTGCACTCGTGGTCAGTTTGGAATTTAATTGAATAAGCTACTCCTTTCTGTACGTTTATGAATAATGTTTAGTCGTTTTTTAGAGTTTAATTTCCGGTCAAGCTAGAGTAGCTGAGTGCTCCAGTGAATTCATGCTTCTTTATTTGTATTATGTGCAATAGTTATTTTATAAAAAACCGTACCGCATCGTAGTGCAGAATATCGTAGTCTACATCCTCTAATTTGACTATCACCTTAGTAGCCCCTCCTTTTGAATTTCTTTCAATTACATGTCTGTTTGGAGCCTATGGTACGTGTGATTCTGGGAGACAACGTTAGGCGGGATACCTGTAACAGCTTACGCTATGGATTCAAACTACGGCTTGCATCGAGCGCAGTAACATGTGTAGGCAACTGCTGACTCAAAGATCGCAACGACATTTTCTCTGGTTTCTAATGTCTCCGTTCATCTTGTGTTCGAGACTTTTATAAGTTGTCGGCTCGGCAGATTCTAACAAGCTTTACGTTATAAGAACCATAGTAGCAAATTTAAGGTTGAAACTTGAAAACTTCGAAGCAGGCCACGACAAGCTTTTTTACAACGATTTCAGAAGATTTTTCACACAAGTTAAAATAAGCAACAATTCTTTCGTAATTATCAACGAACGTATAATTTTGGACCGAAGCTGTTGCTGCAATCAGTCAATAATGTGTGCTCACGCTTTAATTGAACAAATCAGTTTTACAATCAACATAGCATCATTAGTGCT
The DNA here is from genome assembly GCA_963675345.1 of Trididemnum clinides. Taxonomy (NCBI): domain Eukaryota; kingdom Metazoa; phylum Chordata; class Ascidiacea; order Aplousobranchia; family Didemnidae; genus Trididemnum; species Trididemnum clinides. Next base: position 14,231,924 of record OY776294.1, read on the forward strand.
TTATGGATTCTGTTTGAATTAGATCATCGATTGTTGACTGGATTCCAGCTATATCTTTGCGAACAAGTCTTTATAAGGCCAAGATAATTACTATTTTCCGTTCAGCAACACCATCGTTGTTTTACTAGTCGGAAAAATAAAATTATCTGTAGTTACGAGAAAGAATACGGTAATTTGCTCTTCTCATTCTTTGAAAAGATCATTGGTGCAAATATGTCCCATTGCTATTGTTTCTTTTATCATTATAATGTAATAACCACTTATTTTAAAAGCTATTATATTCCCGTTGTTATCAAACAAGAGGAAATTCATCAAAGAGGTCAGCGATGCACATTGAGCGTACTGTAAATTTATATGATTTTAACAGCATATGATTACTGTGACAGTACTGTTGTTCTAACTGTTCTTAAACGTAGTGAACCTTCGACAACTGCCACTTGTTCACGAGTTATACGGCTTCGCAGAGTACTGACAGATCATTCAACACAGTGAACCAAGTTTAGGTCCCACTAGTATCACGGTCAAAGCCAGGGCTTCTCAAACTTTTTTGTTCTGTGACCCAGTTTTGCAAAAATATTTCTATGCGACCCCATTATGGGCACATTCACATTAATGAAATTGAAACGTTACTTTCCGCTTCGAATCACAAGTGAAATGTTTGTCTATTAAGACTATAACAAAATAATGCAAATACACACAATTCACAAATCACAAATCACAAAAAATTTTGCTATTTTGACGAAATTTTCTGAATGACTATCTGTACAGAAACAGTTATGACAATGAAAAATGAACAAAAGCAAACCACTTAGATAGTTAGCAACCACATTTAATGGGATGAATGCGCTTGATGTTTTTTGCACATTCGTGGAATGATACAAGACAAAGCGGGGCGAAGAGCATCTTCAACAGTTTCCAAAGAGGATCGGTTTTTTGACTTGATGGCGGTCAGTTTTGAAAATGCCGCTTCACATAAATATGTTGTGCAAAAGGGCAAGAGTTTATCAAGGGCCAGGTCAGAAAGGGCTGGGTATTCATTTCTTTTCCTTATCCAAAAATCACATAAAGTTTGTTTTTAAAACAGAAATTTCAAACTTTTGTTGCTTGATAAAGATGCAAACTTGTCATGGGCTTTTAATGACAGGTGTGTGACATTTAATAGTTTGGTTACAAATGATTTACGAATCCAACTTTGTTTTCCTGAATCAATGTCTGTAGAAAAGTACTTCCGAAAGTGTGCTTGAGGGCTATTTAAATGATTAACTATGACCTTGACCATAGTTTGAACAAGTTATTGTCAGTTAAATAATTACCTGTATTTGCAAATTGCCATCTTTTGCCCTATTTTTCCATATTGTAAGCTTTTTAATAAAAGTTTCAATTTGATAATTAAAAGTAAAAATGTTGTAGTTTTTCCCTGAAGAGATATGTTCAAGTCATTCAATTTCCGAAAATGTCAGCAAATAGCTTAGCTTAAGAACCCAAGCATCATTGCGAAAAAACTCAGCAAAAGTAGACTTTTGTTCTGTTGACAACATGATACGTTCATCCTTCAAATGCAATAGCTTTTTTATACTGTAGCCTCTCGATAGCCACCTGATTTCCACATGCATTAGTAAGCTTGTATAATTTGAATCATATTCTTTGCAAAGGTTTGTAAACAAACGACTGCTAGCAGCGTTGCTTATAATTTAGTTAATTATTTTGCCACCGTCTAGAAGAAGAATGTCAAGATCAAGTGAGATTTGTTTGGCTGCTAGTGCCTCCTTATGAATCATGCAATGAGTAAATGTAACCCGTTCCGGATTTGCATGTTCTTTCATTTTTGCAAGAAACCCAGCACGCTTGCCCACCATTGCCCCTGCGCCATCTGTACAGATACCAACGCAATTTTTCCGTTGTAGACTTGCAGTCGTAAAAAATTCATCGAATTTAAGGAAGATATCTTCACGTTTGATGTGACTATTCAAAGATCGACAAAAACGCAATTCTTTCTCAACGTTTTCTTCATGTACATACCGCACGTAAAGTAGCGGCTGTGCATTTTTTGATACATCTGTCGTTTCGTCGAGCTGAATTGCAAGCTTTGAAGCGAATGATCAGCTGCTCAAATTGGTCTTCACCAATTTCAGCAATTCTTCTGGCAAGAGTGTCATTGGATAAGGGTATTTTGCAAATACTTTTTTCCGTGTACAATTTCTGACATTTTAATAGCTGCAGGTGAAACCAGATTTTCACCAACCAAAAAAGGTTTAGGTGATTTTGCTATTAAATAACTGGCTTCATAATAAGCACGCATATATCTCTCATTTACAGTGTAAAAATCTTCTGTAAACCGCTTCTGTTTCTTTGAGGACTTGAGAAGTCTTTCAAAATATGGTATTGGCTTGTTTGAACATTCCGCATCCTTAGTGTTAATATGCCTTTTTTAATTTTGAGGGTGTCATGCTTTTCGCAGACAAAATGTCATTACAAATTAAGCAGAGAGGTTTTCCATTCCATTTTTATAACTGCAAGTAAATCCATATTGCAAAAATGAGTCATTATATTTTCTTTTTCTCTTTGACTTGTCAACTGTTTTCTTTCTGCTTCTATTGTTACCACATGACTCTACTAAATCTAACCACTGGTCCATAGTGAAATCTATTTTGTAACTGCTTTAAACTTTAATCTACCTCTCGGAATAGTTAGCTTTAGCGAGCTAGCAGCTAGAGTGACATAATAAAAAAGGTTTCTTCACACATTAGGCTACTCTGAAATCGTAATGCGAGCAGTAAAGTTACTTTTGGTCCGCTGGTTACAGCAATGACGATGCAGCAATGCATCGATTGTTGTGATTGGTTATACATCGTTGTTCGATATTTCAAAACAGCAGTTGCGGTCAATCCTTTAGAGCAGGGGTCTCAAACTCAAATTGTTCTGAGGGCCAAATGAAAACTTGCAAGTTAACCCGCGGGCCGCAATACACAATTAAAGGTAAATAAACAAAACACCCATTAAAAACCAATAAACAAAAATAAGTCGTGAGTAACGTAAATTTATTTGGCATTACAGTTATATTTTGTTCTGGCTATTTAGCTGGCAGCGTTTCGCATCAGCAAGGAGCCCAATATTAGGTTTGAATTCGTTAGAGGTAGCCACTCTCAACGTTGCCTGTAAATGTAGAAACTTCACCCTGCTACACAATTTCCAAACTGGTGCCCAGACCCGGGACTTCCAATTGACAACGGATATCCATCTGAACGGACTTCTTCCGAGTTCAAAACAGAACCTACCAAATAAAATCAACCACCAATACAGGTCAGATCGTTAATATGCCACTATTTAAAAAGAAAAATACTAATAAAGAAAAGGCAAAACGTGCCAGCCTAATTACAAAAATTTTAGATGATAATCGCGAGCTAACTAACAGCCTTAAGGAACATACCAAGTTGCGAAATACCTTAAAAAATCAAATAGAACAAATGCGACATGATGAAGACGTAATTCAAAAATTGAAGCCTAAACTGCAAACGGACCTCAAAATTTTGGAGAAGGGCTCGAAACAACTTGAGAAAGATGAAAAGGCCTTAGAAAAGACCTTTGATAAATTAAGCACTAAGGTAACGCCTCCTGAATTACAAGAAATACACCAGGCATACCACGATACCGAGCCAACTGCACCCTCAAATGTCGATGACACATCTTCTTTGCCTCCTTATGAAAAAGTAACATCTCTCTACCCCTCTCTTTTACAACCCACCCCTTCCTTTGTAATAATGGACGGGATAGGACAAGAGGAAATCGCACCCGTCCCCTCTTATGTCATCGAAAATGACAGTGAGGAAGAAATACGACCTAAAAGGACCGGACCCGCTGCTCATACTCGTTCAAAACAAATGAAAACTCTTACGAGAGATATTCCAGCACTGACAAAAGAAGTACAACAACTCTCAAGTATATTGAGAGATGTACCACGTGCATCGGGTGCCACATCATCAAACCCCTTTGCCTCATCACCCCTACAACACCCCGCGTTTCCACCAAGAAAGACGCCACCAACTACAAAACAACAGCTACCCCTATTTGATGATTCCCTTCTGGAAGAAGCAGATGATCTAAGTTCCCTTTCAGACTCTCCAATGACAGTAATACCACCTAGGGAACCAAACCAGAAACCTATTCCTCTACGAAAATACTCTGAATATTTAGCTGCCCTTCCTCCTTTTTCGAAAGGCACTACTGTCACGAAATGGATCAACCGCATTTTGCAAATGGTTCCACACGGTGATGGAAGCACTCCCCATGATCGACTGTTGTGCAATAAAATGATTCAGCTCTTAAAAAAATCGGGTCTGCCTAAAGGAAAAGAAGTGGCCGAGGCTCTGGCTACCCTCTTACAAACAGATAACCCCTCATGGCAAAATGTTCTTGAAATGATTTCGCAATCTTTCCCTAGCGGGATAGTTGAATTGTCCGACCAGATCATCTCTTGCATACACAAGTTCGATTGGGAAAAGGATAACGCCACTCTTCACTTTACACCTGTCTTCATGGAAGCAGGTATCCCCATGAAGGACAAAATGATTTCAAAAACGGACCACGGTCTTGATTATCTGTCACGAATACGCCGACGATTGCCCGAGGCAATACAAGTAAATCTTTTAGGAGCGGAACAAGGCTCCTGGAATGGTTTCTTCAATAGACTCCAGAAATACCAGAACATGATACGCGGTGACAAACAACGCTATCTCCAGGATCCAAATCCCCCACCTGTCTCTTTTCCTGTTCAACCCCAACCAAGAAAGAGCACGCGAAACGTCCAGCCACCCAATAGATATGGCCAAAACGTAGGATATAATCACTCGCGACAACCGAGAACATCATCTACGTCTATGTTCCGATTGAACAACACCTCTTCGCAATCCCCCTCCTTTCAGTCTACCCTCCAGAACAATGAAACTGCAATGGAAAAAGCGTTGCAGTTGCCTACAGGACAGATATACCAATGCTATACCTGTGGTAGACCTGGACACAAGAGCTCAGAATGCTTGGTAAAGGCTGTTCTCGACCAATGCGGAAAGAGACTGGAGGTTGACCCCAATACAGGCTACGTAACAATCATAGACCGACTTCCTATGACCACGACCTACAAGTTAAGGCATGACAATGAATGGCTCCCTTTCTTGAGGGGACAAAATGCTCTAAAAAAGAGAATCATGTCTCTGAGAGACTTGGACACTTTGATGAGACAATATAGTGAAAAATCTTATCGCGAAAAGCGCCAACCTTACCAACGTTCTAGTAACAATTCGTGGCAGAGAACAAAGCAAAAGGTTAGAGATCATGCATGGGTTGTTCCTGGCCAGAACCGCAACGTTCAGGTAGCAAACCACTCTGATGATGCTCACTCATTGACCCCCCAAACTTCTAACACCTCTCTGTCTTCAAATTCGACAGGAACCTCTGCCCCGATCTTTCACCAAGTGCCCGAATATCCATACTCTTTCCCGAGGCACACCACGAACTCCAATCCCTCTCCAGAAGTTCCTCCGGAAAACTAGAAGAGGAATTGGATAACCCGGTAACCCAATTCCTCACCCCTACACATACTCTAGTCTCCACATATGTAAATAAAGTCACACGACATCTCTTTTATGATGCTTTTTCAGGAAAACTTTGCTATTTTACGCATACGCCGACTGGAGTAACATTTCTTGCTGATACCGGCAGCGTTCCCAACCTTATTAAATTAAAAACCCTTAAGAAGTTCTGGCTTCGCGCTTTTGTTAACAAAACTACCATCTCTCTCCCTATACAGGGGGTAGGTGGCAAAAAAATCTTGTCATCATTTGTTTATATATCATTTTGTGACGTAGTTGTACCATTTTGTGTAAGTGAAGATGTCCCTTTCAACATTATTGGAATCGATTGGATTCCAGTAATTGCTAATTTGCCTAATTTTGTTGTTTCCTACCAACGACCTTCTGAAGTTTCCACGGCCTTGACTGTACTACACGGGATGGACCTGATCACTCCTCCCTCTTTTTCTAATTGTATGAATGTGATGTGTGAATGTTGTGAACCAGGGAAATTTATTACCAGGAATACGCCGCTTCCTGAAGATGTGCACATTACGGAGGACCCGGTGGGAGCCGGACAACCTACCGATGGGGCAAAAGACGTGCTAGTTTGTAACGTACGCACGCAATTTCCGGAGTATATCCCCTCCGAAGAGGATGGAATTGTTGTAGTCAGTCCATCCTGCGTCCAAGACGCACAAAACTCCAAAGGGGACAAAGAGGTCACCCAATGCGAGCAGGGGGGTAGGACAGTGTGTGATGAACAAAAATATGCGGTGGAAGACGTGCTAGTTTGTAACGTACGCACGCAATTTCCGGAGTATATCCCCTCCGAAGAGGATGGAATTGTTGTAGTCAGTCCATCCTGCGTCCAAGACGCACAAGTCTCCAAAGGGAACAAGGAGGTTACCCAATGCGAGCAGGGGGGTAGGATAAAGTGTGATGAATGTGATGAACGATATTTCTTTGTAACTGATGAAAAACTCCCAGCATCTCAAGCTGATACCCTATTGCAAGACTTGATCTCACGAAAGAAAAACGTCGAGATTTTGTCAAGTCAAGAACCCTCTAAAATAGATTTACACTCCCCAACTAACACAATCATCCCCCGTGAACAGTGGTATGCTGTTTACGAACCTTTTCATTCTCAACTTACTGATTTGAAAGGCCATCTGCGCGGGCCGCAGACCCTTCCTTATCTCTGTACAGTCAACCTCGTGGATCCTAAAACCCCTCCATTTACTTGTCCCGCATATCCTATGCGTCATCCTGAACAAAAAAAGGCGTTGGAGGATAACATTGCTAAATATCTCGATATTGGCATTATTGAATACGGCCCATCTTCATGGAAAACTTCACTTTTTGTTGTCCCTCAAAAAGTTAATGAGGAACAACGACAGCTACCCACTTATCATCCTTCACAGCAATGGCGAGTTGTCCAGGATTTCATTCCCTTGAACACCAAAGTACAAAAAATCGAAAATACCCTACCATTGATTGCCGACGTCTTTCAGATCGCCTCTGAAAAGGAAATTTTCTCCTTATTGGATTTGAGTAAGGCGTTCTTTCACTGCAAAGTGGCTGAAGACGATCGACAATTCTTTGGCATATCGCATCCGACTAAAGAGATTCGCATGCGATGTATGCCAATGGGATTTATCAACTCCCCCTCTATTTGGCAGAAAAACATGAATGCAGCTATTTGGGAACCTGTACAGCAACTTTTCCACAAACAATACCCTGATGAAAAATCATCCTCTCATTTAGCCATCTATATGGATGATATTTTCATCGCGACGAAGACGGTGGAACAACATTTGTGCCTTCTTCGTATCCTCTTTGAGCATCTTACCAAATACTCCTTGACTCTTTCAATCGGCAAAAGCTTTATCGGCAAACGATCTGTTTTCTTGTTGGGAGAGGTGATTTCACCTCACCAACGCCTCATTCAGCCCGAGAGACTACGAGCATTAACTCTCTTGGCTCCTCCACAAACAGTCTTCCAGGTTCGCTCCTTTCTAGGAGCCTTACGCTACGTTGCCGAGCACATTCCAAGACTAAACGAACTTCTGCATCCGTTCGATGCTCATACTGGAAGTGTTTCAGCCTCCCAAGCTCCCCATGTATATATCAAATGGACGCCCGCGCTACTGCAAACATTCGATGCTGTAAAACAAATTCTACAAAATCCCTCTGTACTCTCACATTTTGTGCCCACGCGACCTTTGTACTTGGAGACGGACGCATCTAATACCGGTTATGGTGCAGTTCTTTTCCAAATAGACAAAGAACCCTTGGAAACGGCTCAAGTTTTTCCTCTGGCCTATTCTTCACAGGCATGGAAGACTACATCCGAACGTGCCGCACACCCTTGTCGCAAAGAACTTGATGCTCTGAAACGAGTGATTCTTAAATATCACTACCTTTTGCGCATTTACCCCTTCATGATAATAACGGATAACATGGGTGTCTTCCATTTGGTGCAAAATTTCGCACAAGGAAAGCCTCCCACTGACCTCATCTTGGTCAGATACTTACAGTCAATTTGTCTTCATCCCATTTTGGGGATAATGCACAAACCCTCGCGACAGGTATTCACTTCAGATGCACTATCGCGAATGGCATGGCAACAGTTAGCCATCTCTTCTGATGACCCTATTGCATGGCCCGCGCTATTCATTGCCCCCTCTTTGATGGAGGCAATTTCTCGTCAAATCACGCGCCATTTGCGCCATTCCAAATGTAAATACAGCAAGCAAGGCAAACACCCTGTTGATAAATGCTTGCGTCCCCTGTGTGCTGGCCTAAGCAATCCACAATTTCAGCTTCTTCTTCGAGAATTGCAGAATGAACCACGATTGAATTTCTCTGGACAATGGATAATGGCTAAATATGGCCACAGTCATGGTGGAGACCCTCTCCCTCCGGACCTTTACGATGGTCCTCCCCTCACTCTTTATCACGTCACTACACTTGAAGCATTGCCCTCTATTAAATTACGAGGTTTGTCTCCCATGACACGTTGGTACATTCATTTTACTTCCATTGCTCCCCCACAGCTCTATGATACGCATATTTACCAACGAGCACTCCGTAAAGGAATCCCCAAAGTGTTATCGATCAGTACGCGTCTTTTGCTTGAACATAATATTAACATTTTTCAGACACTATCTATGAATATATATCTTGTATCGACTACTATTCCGTATCACCTGTTTACTCCCATCGACTGAAGTATGTCTTTGTTTACAGGATGTGGATTTTGCTTCTTCTGACCTTTGGATATTCTGTACACGCTCAAATATCTGATCCTACTTTAATACATGTCAAGGTTGGAAACCAGCCTGTTAATCTTACTTCCCCTGGTTTCCCTACCCATAACTACCCTTCAAATTTAAATAGACAATATAAAATCAGTACAGATACACCTGTTAATACCGCCCTTAAAATGATAATTGAAGATCTTCATCTTGACACAACATGTAATGACTATCTCCAAATTATTGAATTTAATCGCCCGATATATACTTTCTGCGGTATCATGTCCTTCAGAACACCCTTCTATTTCACTTCCTCGCACTTGCTATTAATCTTTCGTACAAATTCGGAACATAACTTCCGCGGATTTCAGTTGACCTTCGAGCGAACTTCAGAAATACCATATTACCCCTTGGGACGCTGTGGCTACCAACAAATGGCCACCTCTCAAGACCAAAATCTCTATTCTCCACTCGCTCCTTACCCATACCCCAATAATGTAGCATGTATGTGGACAATAGCAGCACGACGAAACTATTGTATACATGCAACAATCGTAAAATTCCGCGCTAAAGCTCAGGATAGTTTGGTAATAGAAAGCGGAAACCAAAACCCACTAATTTTTAATGGCACTAACCATATCCCTCCCATTATACTTCCTCTTTTTTGCCCAATAGTTTATTTGCGCTTCACCGCGCGCAGTCCAGAAGTCGAACAAGGATTTCAAATTGTCTATCGGGAACATCCCTCCCCAAACACCGTGTATGGACAATTAGCATCGCTTTCTAACCTTGAAAAACAAATTTCCTTAGTATTGTCCCCTAATACCACCTCCTTTTCGAAAGTATTCCATCAATTAGATACTGTCACAGCTGGAAATTTGCTTACAGCGAATCAACTTGAATATGTCCAAACTCAACTTAACGACAGACTGGAAGAGTTTTCCTATCAATTAAATACCCATGTAAAAAACGTTGCCAATATATCGGATGCACCCAGAAATTATAAACTTACAGCGTATACCCCTCCTTTTCCCTACTATGAACACGTTATGCTCTCTTTAGCTGGCATATCTATTCTTTTTTCTGTTTTCTTCGCTTTTCTTACCTGTTGTCTTTCACGACGACTGTACCACTTTTATCTTATTGCTGATAAAGATCAACTTAAAACCCCTACCCATGAACCACCACGTTATCAACCAGGAAAGTACGCGCGCACTATGCAGCATATTATAATGCTTGCATTGACCTTGCCGGCTTGCGCAAAGCCCATACCCCCTCCCGAAAATATGCTTCTGGAATTATGGAAACAGAACCAATGGGAACACGACCATGGTGTTCTTTTTCCTTTTCTGCAACATCAGGAATCCGAAGCGCTTTTTCAATCCATAGCTCTTGTTTTTCTCATGGGTACGTTCATAGTGGCACTCTATCCATGCATTTATTCCCATTGCTTTCCTTCAAAAAGCGGGGGGAAATCGCCCTCGTCTACCAACTCGTCGATGAAACGTCCCAAATCACCTATCCTTCGTAAAAGTTTATCACAAATATCTTTAATCACACTCGGTTATTGTGGAACGGGCGCAGAAGCTGCCCTCGCCCCAATAACACAGGGCACTTTCCTTCATCCATCTACTCCCATTCCAGAAAACATGCAACAGATACCAAACGCGACTTGGGAACACATATCCTTTGATCGACTCTGGGAACCAACCCAGGAAGATTATGCATGGACAAATCCAATACCGATGTATTCCAAAATCTTTGGATACGCCGTAGCTGAAGGAAAAACCTTCACACAGAAATACTATCCCAAATCCAAATACTGGGAAAAAATAGATGTTATGGAACGAACCTGCCTATGTGCACGAGAAGTAAGGGATATTGTTCCTCACCTAACCAAAGACGCTTTGGCAGTAAACATTCCAATCACGCGCCAAACGGGTCATCTTGCCCGACACCGTTGGAAGATACAAATGAATAGACAACCAGACGTATTTGTGCAAGAAATCTGGGATTTCATCCTTCCTGAAGAAAGAACCTTTGCTTTATTGGCAGTATATAAACAACGAGTGATATCCTTGTTGGATCAATACGCTGTGGTACAAGCAAATTGCAAGACGGAAACGAAACAAGCGACATGTGGTATCTCTAACTACGAGTGCTTTGGAGATATAACGTATGACCCAAATAAAAATGAACCTTTAATTAATGCAAATCAGTACATAGCGGAAAATGGAATCTTCTGGCAACAATATTGGTTCTCAAAAAACTGTACATTAACTCCCACTCACCGATGGATATCAGTATGTACATCGGATGATAAAGGATGTCTTGAAGTAAACCCTACGGATAAAAACCTCCAATGCTGTGACATTTCTTATGCCCTTAGCTATGGAAAAGAATCATGGGAATACCGGTCAGCATACTGGTCCCCCTGTTGTCAAAATGGAGAAAAATGCCACAACTGGGACACACAGACTCTTAGGTATAAACGTAAAATAACATGTAATATTAAAGGAAAAGAATTCCCCTTCGAACCTATCCTCACTGATATTGTGGTCCAAGAGCAATATGATAACTTTACGGCCATGAACCTCATACAAAAACACCTTCAAAAAATAAACAATGACCAAAAAATGCAGATACCGCTTCCAGAACGAGTAAAGTTACTCCTCCCCACAACAAATGATAAAGCCAAAGCCTATAGAGATGGACCCCCTCTCTTGTCCAAGGTCCAAAAATATTATTATGAAACTTTCCCTAGCATGGTAACAAACGACGTCAAATGTAATCAAAGAATTAAGAGTAAACCAAAATGCCATGTCCTTGTTGGAGGTATCTACCCCAAATTAGCCTTTTACCAGCAAGTTAAATACGACCCAGCGCATAATTTAACTAAATTTCCAGGACTCCCCTTAAAAATTTTCGGTTCCAATGGACAAATGGGAAACCCGCCTGAAGACACAAAAAAGAGAATACATAAGCGACAAATAACAGGAGGAGTGGTTCTGTTTGTATTTCTTACTAGTCTCATTAGTAATGCTATTACTGGCATAACGACAGGCTTGACCTTGCAAGAAGAAATTAATGATAAATTTATGGAATTAGAATCTCGAATCAATGATAGATTTGAACAAGATGAACGAAACATACGAGATCTCTCTGACCATATAAATTCTTTAGAAGCTGTAAACACGGTGCAAAATCAAGCCATCATAAGATCACTCACTCAAACCTTAACTTTGCAAACTTTACAGTCCACGACTGACGACTTTTTACAGTCAGAAATTGATGTGAATCGAAGACTATTGCTAAATAATTTAGGCGCTTATCTTAAATCCATACAAACCTTTCGCGAAATCTCTACAGCTGAAGCAGAACTTGACCGCCTAATATTAAAACAAATACAGAGCACTAAAGGAGTCAATTTATTTGACCCCTCCAAAATTTACTTAACGAAAATATCGCAAGGAAACTTATACTTAAAGGTTTTGGCACAGCAAATCGCTAATGAAACAACCGAATTAGGCAAACAAATCACAACAGATGATAAAAAATTTCAAGAACAAATGAACAACACTAGAAGCTGGCGAAATCAAACGGAATCTATAAAAAAACTAATAAAAATTGCAAATGATAGCATCCCTGCCTACATTAATATTACCCTTAAAAAATGGCATCCATCAAACATATCCGTAAATTTTTCAATTGACGACGTTACCCCCTCAGAATTTATAAACAGCCTAAAAAAAGGACTTGGAGTAATACCAAAAACTGTTGTTGATACTGTGGGAGATGTTGTCACTACCGTTGGAAAAGACATTTTGAAACCCCTCTTGCCATACCTGTTACCGGCTCTAGCTGTTCTCATTTTGATATTTGGAGGAACATGTATCTGCAAATACCACCCAAAGTGCAAGAAAAGAAGCCCACCAGAAACCTTTAACAATGAATCCCTACAAAGAATGATGAACCCCACCAATTTGAGACAATGAACTGATAAAAAGTAATAGACTTTGTTTTTATGCGCTATGTATTGCCATATTTTTGTGCTTTTGCTATCTAGTTTTGCTGCAACCAAAAGAACTATGAGCTAAGAATTATAAAGTGTAAAGTTTGATTTGAAATTGAAAATGTTCATTGCAACTTTATCTTTGCTATTTGTTTCGCAGGAAATTCATTGCAAACTGCAGCAGACTTGCAAAAACAAAATTGAATGCTTTAATTGCGCTGATTGCACCTGATTGCACTTTGCAATGGAAAAACACCGGACATTGCACTCCCACTTCTTATCAATAACAGACTTGTAAAAGTTTGTGATTTCCTGATTTCCAAAAAAGGAGACACTTGAACCTCCCATTCTGATAAAAAAAGGATTTCAAGTAGATACATATGGGAAATCAATGTCTGGTGTGCTTCAAATGTAGAAAGTCATGTGCTGAGTAAAGATGTATGAAAGTTTAAAAGATAGAATGTGAAATGTTGAGGGATAGTCAACTTTAAAATAAATTAAAAGACAGCTTTAGACAGAAAAGAATGATGAATACTTTGTATTTTAAGAAGGACATGTGTACCAGAGCTGATGTTCGCCTGGACTTATGCACACTGTTCACGCTTGATACAAAGGCCTCTCCTTTGGAGAGCAATTCATTTATTCTTAAAGACAAAAATAAATAATAAAAAATAATTAAAACATCCCTTGACATCGCGCGTTCAAAATTTAATCATTAAAAACTTGTCCCCTTATTACAAATCATCAATACCTTCATAAAATCTATACCCCACCGTTGTGTTACGCCTTAAACAAAATGAATATGATAATCATCGATCCATTAATGCATGATAGATAACTTTTTGATAATTAAACAAAATATTTTTAATAATGGCCCTCTTTGAAGAAATTGTCCGAGATTTAATCGACGATACTTATGACAATTATTATGCCATCTTTCGTCGACTTTATGGCATGGGAATGGAAATTCATAATCAAGACCCCGATGAACCTACTCGTAGATGGATTCAAACCATTTGCAGACAAATGGAGATAACTTTAAATAGACAAATCATAGACTGTTTGAACGCACTCTCCAGCTCTGCTAATATGCCCGCCTTGAATATCGAGTTAAGAAAGTATCACCATGAATTAACTGAACTGTTACACGATCTACGAATGTTGTCATTATATGTTTAGAAGTGATTCCTTGTCGGTTAAAAAGTGTAATGAATTGTGAATTGGATACCGTTGCAGAACAATTATCACATCAGCTTAATGATATTATTTCGTGCATGCAAGCGCAAGAACGAACGCTGGATAACAAAAAGAAAGATTTTCAAAAATTACACGACCTATATTATGATATTCGCCATGCCAAGGTGACAAATGAGACATCTTTAGACCCTTCTAATAAAATAAAAAAAGAACTGAAAGCTATTTATTCATATTTAATGCTTACCATAAAATGCATGCATGACAGACAAAAGAAGAGGCTATTGCACATTTATAATAAACAAATGACGGAAGAATTAATACACCCTCAGATTGACACCCCACAAAAAGTGAAACTAAAAGCTTACTTTTCACGCACCACCCTATTTATCCAATACATTGAAATATTACTCATATGATTCGTTTATATAGTCTTCTTATGTACCCCTAATGATGACTTTTGACGTCCTGGGTATGACGTAAAACTACATCCAAATGTCCAGACGTGTAATGCATTTTCTTTTGAAATTGTTTTATCGTAATGTCCTGTTGACAAGCAAACTGTAAATATTCTTCACAGTTGCTAAAAAGAGATTCTTAATTAATAATGAGTATAGGACAAAAAATCACGATAGAAATACCTCCCATGCCAACCTGGGACGTCATGGAATGGTGTGTCTTACACAACCTAAAAATGGAATTAACAAAGGAGAGTACTGTCACAGTGGAGGTCATGAACACGATAACATTAAAAATGTGGGACATTGAGGAACGCAATCTGAATTGGAAAAACGACATAATCCCTTCTTTGCGACCATATCGTAAAAAATGGGATAGAAGAACGAGAATCACCCCCATAGACACTTCGGGGGGATATATAACACAACTGTCTGTAAAAATTCTACCCTTATAAACAATGTTTATGAAATGAATGATATCTTTTGTGTTTGAGCGTCCTGGGTACGACGTAAAACTGCATCCATACTCTCGAAATTGTGACCAATCCTGGTCCCCCTTTATTGATGTCAAATTTGTGCGTCCTGGGTACGACGTAAAACTGCATCCAATATTCGGACCTTGTACTTACATCTAAAACGAAGTTTTGCGTCCTGGGTACGACGTAAAACTGCATCCAAGCGTATAATGAGTTTGTGTGTATGGCGTCCTGGGTACGACGTAAAACTGCATCCAAGTGTATAATGTATTTTATGTATATGACGTCCTGGGTATGACGTAAAACTGCATCCAAGCCCATAATGTAACTTCGAATGTCGCTTATCACGCTTGTATAATGATTTTTTTTTTCCTGTAATCATGCTTCATCATGTATTATCGTATAATTTTCAACCTAAAGTTTTGCCATAATAGTCGATAGGGTATCATAGGTCACTACTGCAACTGCTTGTGTTGCCCCTTTTGCTATTATTGTCGTCATTGTTCCACATATAAAATTTCTTTATCAAGTAGAATTAGAAACATGTAAAACAAAAAAATGGTTAGTAAAATTTCAGTCTATAATAAAAAATTTTTTTTGAGCTATCGAAGCATAAGACTTAGCACTTGATACAGGAATATTTTCGTGTATTTTCTATATGACGTACTAATGCTTATTTTTTATTTGTATTCTATTTGAATAAGGTTTTTGTAACTTTTGATAAATTTGATTGATGAAAATTGAATTCGGAGGAGAATCAATTCTTTTGGAATTCCTGGGAAATCAATACGTGTGGAAGTAAAGACGAGCCGCGGTCGAGTTGTCGTAGAAACTTGTTACTTGTTACGAGACTTGTTAGCCTTCATGGACGAGAAAAATTGTTCACATACATATGTGCTTCCAAACATTGCAATAATTCTTGCAGTAGCAGAGAGTAATCTCGGAAACCTTTCTCGAGAAAGAAATGAGTGGAATTTTGGAATCCCTACATCTGCATGTTTTTGTTTCAAAGTAGTATCGTTCTGAAGTTCTGCTAACTCCATTTGTAATTCCTCTGCAACATCGTCAATTTGAACCGCAAAAGGCGTTGAAAAAAGTTGAAATTGGGGCTGCAGTGCTTTAAATTCTGCAAAGCGTATATCAAACTGTTGAATTAAAGTTGACAACAAATCAGCATATTCTTTCAAGCATTTGGGTTCAACTTTTCCTAATGACTTCAGAGTTGAGAAATGAATCATATTTCCCTCGTGTAACTGCTTTATTTATAAGCCGAGTTTAACTTTGAACGATTTTACATGATCGTACATCTGCGTGATAATATGGTTTCTACCTTGAAGTTTCACTTTCAATTCATTTACATGATGTGTAATATCTGTTAGAAAAGCAAGGCTGCATTGGAAAGTAGGATTATCCAACAAAGGAATTGCTTTATTTTTCATTTTCATGAATAAAGATATTTCATTTCTAAGTGCAAAGAAACGCTTCAAAACTTTTCCACGACTCAGCCATCTTACTTCAGTATGATAAAGAAGCTCACCATATTCGGAGTCCATATCTACCAGAAAAGATTTGAATTGTCGATGATTCAGCCAGTGAGATCTTATAAAGTTGACTGTTTTAACTACTAAATCCATCACTTCCTTCATTTGTAGACTTTTACTGCAAAGAGCTTCTTGATGTAAAATGCAGTAAACACTAATGAAGTTAGTTTCATTTGCTTCAAGACTGTTTAGTTTCTTTTTCACTAATCCAACAACGCCTACATTACTGGAACACATTGCTGGTGCACCGTCAGTGGCCAAACATACAAGCTTATCCCATGGCAAGCCATGTTTTTTCATGCAGTTTTCTAAGGCTAGAAAAATATCACGTCCAGTTATAGTACTCCTCAGTGGTATTAATTCCAGAAATTCTTCTGTTATGTTTAAACTGCAGTCTACACCCCTGATGAACACAACTCATTGTGCTGTGCCTGACACATCTGTGCTTTCGTCGAGAGCGATTGAAAATGCTTCAAAGTTTTTTGCCGTCGCAAGTAATTGTTTCTCAACATCGGCAGCTAATTCTGTAACCCTGGTTGCAACTGTATTAGGCGACAAGCTTATGCCTTCAAACAGTTTCTTTTGATTAGGGCATAAGATGTCACTTGCTTTTAAAAGACATCTTTTAGGAACAAACCTTCCGCGAAAGGACGTGATGACTTGGCTATCATCTATATATATAAAACTCAAAGTCTGTCTGTCTGTCTGTCTGTCCGCTATAGAAATAAAACTGGAGACATTTAGATACAAACAAACATATGAATCTTATATAACTTTTTCCAGGGAAGCCAAGTACGGTATTTTGATTTCGATCAGAATCGTCTATGGGGGGCTACGAGCCTATATTTATTCAACCTATATTAAAATATGGTTATTCAATGTAAAAATTTAATCAGTCTTTACATTTTACCCGATCAACGACGGGTAAATCTGCTAGTTTCACCTAAAGCAAAACTTGCTCTTACAGCATTTTTGTTAGATAGATTAATGTTGGCGAGCATACTTCTTTGTTTGCACAGTGATGGTTTCATTCGCTTTAGTTTTTCTTTCCTAACTTTGCCCTTATACCCTTATACCCGTCATATTCATCTTTGTGCATTGTTTTGTAGTGCCGACGCATGTTATACTCCTTCATAAGAGCCATATTTTTCTGGCAAATAAGGCAATGACTTATATCACCGACCGCAGTGACAAAATACAACTCTTCCCACTTTTCTTGAAAAACTCTCCTTTCTTCTGCAATTTTTCTTCTTTTGGAACTGGAAGACATTATATAAAGCTAAATTTTAGTTTTTTTAAAATATAGCTACACTAATTACTTTTGCTTTGCAACTCAAATTGCCTCTTTCGCTTTGGTTCTGAAAAGAACAAATATCTACTCTTCAACTACGGCAATAAACTTAACCACCTCAACTAGAGGCTAGACTAAAAACTTAGTCCTAGTAGAACTAACTGACTGACCATCTTTACTCAAAAAATGAAGAATCGAAAGTGTCCTTTCAAAGCGATCACAAAACACAAAATTGCGCCATCAATGTTGCACGCAGCCTAATGCAGAAACATAAAAAGTACGAAAAACGAGCAAGAGGGTAAGAAACGCTGTAACTTCTAGACCGGATAAAAACAAAACAATCGAACAATTCTAACGTCATAAAGCTATGTTGCAGGGTGAGCAATAAGAAATGATACTATTGGCTATGAATGCTGATAAAAGCATGAGGCCATGAAAGAGATTAATCATTTATGTGAAAATCCAAGGTGCGTCGCGGGCCGCGTGTTTGAGACCCCTGCTTTAGAGGCACACATTTTTTGGAAACGGATAGCTTATCTACTTGACGTCAGAAATGTCTAAGTACTTTATTATGGCCATGCAACAACTTCGTAGTAGTAGTGTTTCGCGACCCCAAAATTTCATTACGTGATCCCATTTGGGGTCGCGACCCATAGTTTGAGAAGCGTTGGTCTAAGCTATGCTTTAGTGAAAGCATTTAGTTACTGGTCGGTCACCAACAGCACTGAAGAGATTTGATGGGTCGAAACTTTATCACTGTTTTCACTGTCTGTAGTTCGTTCAAAGACAAAATTACTTCAAACGTAATCTATTAGAATTTCATCATTTTTAAAGGGTTAATCAGTTCTTCAATTATGCTTTAAAATATTTTTAGCTCAAAATTTCTAACTTTTTTGTTTGTAGTTGAATTACCAAGGTACAATTAAGAAAAAATTTTGGAAAAATTTTGATCTGATTGAGTTGATATTTCCTAGAAAAGGTGCTTTGGTGTCACAAGCTTTGAATTTCTTCTGAACCCTTTTTGTTCTCTCTAATAGAATTTACACCAAGCCTTGCTGACAGCATTTTAAATACTGCTTAACAAATTCATGCGAGACATTGTAATCTTACATAATAATCACTTTGTTCTGTTATAAAAAAAACTATTGCTCTTTGCTCTTAGTGTATTGCTCATCTGCGGAGACATTGAGTTATACAAATAAAAGCTTTAGGGTGAAACGGAAAACTTCTGGAAACTACGGAAAATCACATATTTCAAAAATTTATGAAACGTTATGAAGTATAGCAAAGTTGTATAGCAAACCAATTACCATGTTATGAGCAGATGCTGTTTGTTCAATCTCAGCCTTCGATGTTGCGTGTGTTGTTGGAGTAGTAGTAGATGTCGCTGATGTTGTTTCAGTTGGTGTTGTTATCGTAGTTGGTGCTGACTTGGGATCTTTGTTTTGGTAAAAGCAAAACCAAATTAAAAACAATATTTGTTTGCACTGAAGAGACCTAATAGGCGGAAACAAAGTCACTGTCTGCAGGATATTTTTGGTTTTTACATGCAAGTGATTTTCCCAGCTACACCCACTTTCTAAGTAATTTTCTTTGTCGGAATGTTGCTTTGATAGCACTTTTACAAGTGTAAAAAAGATATTCTCGGTATTGGTGGATTGAGAATTTTTGGGGTTTGAGGCAAGATTTCATGAAGAGCACCCCATCGATTCAGTACTCATCGAATAGAGAGGTACTCCCTAAAAAGGGGGTTAGAGGCAGCTGTTTCACACTAAATCCACCATCAACCCTATGTTCTAAAGAGTCATTGTGAAACGTGAACTGTTATTTCTAATCAGTATATTACTGAGACACAAACTTTCGAATACGCAGTTTTCGTAGATCTGTAGCAATGCACGGGGAAGACTACCTTTATTTTAACTTCTAAACCATTTATCTCCTTTTGCACTTGTATTCACTCTTTCGAGACCATGTACTCTTGTCTAAGACTTTATTTTTAGTGACTCAACTGCATAAGTTGGAAGGATAGGTCGGGGCTACCAAAGCAATTTGTCTCAAAACAATGCAATTAATCTTTCAGCAAGTCTTCAGTAAACTGTTGGTTGTGATTTCAAAGTTTCTGGTGACAATTTTTAAGTCTGCCCTGCGGATATCACGATTGCGGTAACGCAACCACATTGAACACAGATGTTTCAATAGGAGGCCTACCTACTTAATACTAATATGTTGTAATTTTTCATTTTGGTTTGTGAAAGGTGGTAAGATTCTTGCTGTTTTTTTCACATTATTATTGCAAGAAAACCAGTTCTGAAGTTTAATTTGCTAATCAAACTTTGTGGATGTTTACCCATAGCAAATATTTAATAAGTACATGTTATAAGAATATGCAACAAAAGCATTAGGTTACCTGCATTTACAGCAACAGGGCAACTAATATATTTTTGATTGTTTGTAAACTATTATTGTATGCTGAGACAAAGCAACTTACCTCTTTGACATACAAATGGCAGCTGCTCTTCACAAGGCTTGTAAAAGATTACAATTGGTATAGATAGACGTATTCCGCCACAAGGATAAAAAAATCCTTCCGTTGTCGTATCAAGAAAAGTATAATTCAAACGTGTTCCATCCCACCATCTTGGCGAGGATTTACCAATATGTATCCTAAAGCCAATTCGCAAAAAAGGAGGTGCTATTTTACCTAAATAAATCGAAAGGCAGTTACACTTCAAAATTTAGCTATACATTTTATGGACCGGTGCTGCTTTGCTTTCTTTTAGTTAGTTTGGTTAACTTTACTAATGCTGTTTTGTTGAGGTAAATCAAAAGCTTATGGAAGAGGGACCATAGGTACCATAATTTTTAAATTTGTGAACTTGGCGCATGGAATGCTGAAGTCTTTATCAAATTAAAGCTAAATGTTCATCCAAAGTGAAGACGAAGATTTTTGTTTTGGAAATCACTACTCTCATAGCAGCATTAACAACAAACTGTTCAAATTTGGCGTGGGTAGACCAATCTTGTTATGGCTATCGCTATTTTTGAGATGTAAGTGATTGGTTTTCCATTTAAAAGAACCAAATTTTAAACGCTGGTCACATTAACATCCTTTTTCAGGTTAAACACTTTTAGCCTAGGCGATTCAGACAGCGCCACACTTCATTTGCGTTGAAGTCGGAGGGAAGGGATTCGGTAGATTGAATTTTTATGTCTGGAAAGAGTGGTAAAACAATCAGTTTTGGCATACTTTCAATTTCGATTATGCCAGAGATCAACACAATGCAAGCAGTTTTTCCCAACTTTAAGCGAAATAGCGCTGATCAAGGGTTGTAGAGCATGTAAGATGAGCCACACGTTTATTTCAATTACTCCTGTTTACTCATTGCTTCCTTTTTTTCTTCAGAATTGCAATGCGTGCTAGCAAAATAAGATTGTTGACGCCAATTGGTTTTTAGCTGTCAATAATTTTTACTTCAGTTAGTATAGCTATGTTCCTGGAATGTTTTTACCTTCCCTATAGTGCAACAAATTCATCAAAACTGTATTACTTACGAGTTTCTTCTCAGTTACGTTATTGAACCTCGCATTTTTTGCACTGTAAATTATAATTCGAGTTGGCAACACTGCTGCTTGAGGCACAACCCAGTTTGTGTATAGAAAAATTTGAAATAGTTTGCCATTGCTTTGGATTTTGTTTTAACACATTCAAAACGTCTCAGATTAGCATTTAACTACAATATTGCGTTGGATCTATTTTGTGAAGAATTGTTAGTCAGCTAACTGCTACTGGATGTAAAGAATTTAACGTTTTTGATGGGATCATAAATGGTAGTAAGATAAACGCGGTGCAATATTGCCTGTATCTCAAGTTTATAAATCCCTATGTAATTTGTTACCAATTATTTCATGAATTAATTAGTTCTTTATGACGCTATTGTTTAATTTACATTAGCAATTCGATAATATTGCACTTAAGTGCTTTGTTCTATGCTGTGCTTTCACTGGGGTTTCTTGAATTTGTGATAATTTACAATAAACGAAGCAGCAAGTGCAATTAACCGTCGGCGTCTTGCAGAAATGTTTCGAAAAAATGAAAGAGAACAACCAAATAGACATACTGCAACTTGACTTTAGAATTAATTTAAAGTAAGATTTAAATGCTTAACAAGTGCCAATCTTCCTCGTACTGAACAACCATACTCGGCTGCCAAAATTAGAAAAAACAAGAGCGGTGTTTTGAAATACAAATGGAGATGAACACTTCAGCTCGAGCAAGATTTTAAGGTAAGGGTACCACTTTAATTTCGAAGACAACTCAGCACCAATTTGGAGGGGGGGTGATTTGCATAAAATTTGCATATTTAAAAATTTTTTTTATATTTAAAATCTTCAAGAAATGGAGATTTTAATGATATATGACACTTGATGTAGAAGTAAACAGATGAGTAGTGATTTACAAACAAACTTGGGAAATATAATTAGAATTGATTATGACAAATTATGACAGTTTTTCGCACTGCCACCTTACGAACATTTTTTCGCTATTCACGCGGTAGCAAAAGAGTTAATGCAAGTTTTAATTAATGATGTCTGCTCGTTGAATGTCAAAAATCATCGAGTGTGATCCCAACGAATTAGATTGTCCATTGGCAGTTTTGTAATGAGTGAACTTTCCATTATATGTTAACTTTTAGTAGAAAGCAAAGACTTATTTTAGCTAGATTACCTTTGAGATAGTTTATTGGGGAATTCGCTTAAGAAAAAGACAAAAATGTACAACTTTTATTTAATTTAAAAAAAAACACATCATTTCTATCGGTCTCTGTCTCCGTTTTTCATCATTTAGAAAGATCCTCCGCATATCATTTTTACTTTCTGCTTCACAACGTACACTTGAATTTTTACTGGCGGAAAGCTTAGTTATTGTAAAAACGGCGTAGTTTGCTGTGGCTTAAGCTACCCGCAGTTACTGATTCCGCTTGTACAACTAAATACATTGTACATTTAGAAGTGATCACCATTAATCTGTGTCATCAAATATTAATGCATTAAAATAATAAATATATTTGAATCTACCTATGGATTCTATAACTTTCAACATGTTAAATAAGAGATTTGAATCTCCATTTCCAGCAACCGTCAAACGTTGGCCATTGCTTCTAGGTGTAGAGCATCACTTAAACCTGAGTCAGCGACACAACCGATTCGGACTGACTAGATCGGCGGTTGATGTAGCTAATTCTAATCCATGAATTAATGAAGCGTTGTCACCTAGATTGGCATATAGTGTTTAAGACATTTCATCCCATTATTACAAAAATCCCAATCTTCTATATCAATAAAAGGTACAGTAGGCAGTAGCCTAAGCCACAAGCAGTTATTAAACCAGTTTGTAAGGCAACATGTCTAGTATTTTTAGTTATTAAACCAGCCCCTTAATGATGCATATTTTGAGCACGTCTGATGAGCCTTTGAGTGAGACAACTGCTTTGCGAATAAATTCAAAATTAATGTGAAATACTTTTGTGTTCTTGTGTACTAATAATTAGACCTAACCGTGGATCTTATAATTCTCAGCGTGCCAAAAACAATGCAAAAATAGAATTCACCCACCCAAATCTCCACCAACCGTCGAACAATGGTAATGATTCATAAGTGTAAGGCATGACTTAACCGGAGTCAACGCCAAACGCCTTAAGTAATTTGCTCATCTCGCGTAGAAGTAGATTCAATTATTTATTCATTATGGTAGTGTGATACGGATTGATTGTGATCAAGTCTAAAAATACCAGACATATGGCTATACAGGCTTACAGCTTTAGAAACTGCTTGCAGCTTAAGCTGCAGCAGGGATTCTCAATCTTTTTATACTCGCGGCCCACGTCTCAAAGTTTTGTGTACGTAATTGTTGCTTCAATCCCGCCCGAACTGTGATACTGTGGCCCACCTATTGAAAACCAGGAAACTACAGCAAACTGTACCATTGATATGCATGAAATAGTGGGTTTCTTGTGCTGATCGCTTAAATGGTATAAAGACCATATGTCAATCAAGATGAAAGAGTCCCCTAACTCGTGTATTAAAATAAGTTATATTAGCCGCCGAGCGGACTTGGGCGTATCAGTTAAGCCATGCAGTACAACTGCGAGCTATGATCATTATTTGACGGTTGGTGTAGATGAGCGTTGGTTAAAAATTACTCTTAGCATTGTTTTCAAGGTGTTTGGAGTTCCAAAACATAAAGTAAAGCCAATTATTTACTTTCTTGATTCGTTAATTTATTATAAATAAATATGTTTATCGCCTTCCCTTCAAAATGGATCACGGTCATCAAATTAAAACACTTATAATGGATTAAAATTCAAAAAACCTGTAAATGCTTTGGATTTTGAAGAATTCTTGATTGGTTTTTAAAAATGCATCATTTCAAAATATAAGTCTATTTATTCTTAACTTCTTTCAAGGATTACTAATAGATGATATTTGATCAAATACTTCACACTTGAAATCATATTACGTGAAACATGTCGGTGAGGCAACTTTTATTGGCTCTTACTGGCGTCATCCTTAAAGTTTTGGGCGTTAACTTTAAAAAGATTTATCAATCATTTGAGAAAAATGCCCAATGAAAACAATTTTTAATTTTGTACCTCCTGGGTATAATTAAAAACTTGATTTATTCCTTTTTTGAAAGCAAGCAAACTTAGTGTCGCGTAAATAGAATTTTGGTTCCAACTCAACTTTGATTTTTTTCTTAAAATTGAGGTGACTTGTAGTATTGCTGGAGTAATTGATTTTGACTACAACTTAGCAGCTAGATGAAGATTGGCTTCTACTAAGACACCTTGAACCACGCATTTCTCGATCAAGAATAAAACAAATATATTCATAAAAAACTTTGAAACTTTAAATTCCTTCGCTCTTCGATCACAGAAACTAATGCACTTTAATATATCAATTAGAACCAAACAAAAAAAAACAAATCCACCAATTAATCACTTGATTCTTGTTGCGCTAATAATTCACAACAAATTACCACAGAACAACACGCCATTTCTCTACTCTACCACTCTGCCACTCTTTCTCTCTCTCAATGCATAAACATCTCGCCGCCTTATATATGAACGAGAAGCGATTTCAGAAAATGCAAGAACAACATCACGTGACATAGAAAAAAGTACCGTCAATAAATTACGTAATCGGCAATTAAACATCTTCGAGAAAAAACAAAATTTACTCGATTACTCTAGTCTAGAACTTAACGCGTAATCAACCGTTATGACGTCAGAAGAGGCGTATGCGCTACAAGTGCAAAAGACAAAAAGGTCTTTTGCGAAAAACAGCCAAGATATAAAATCAAATTTGGACCCAAAACAATTTAGATTTACGAATAAAAAATCACGGCAGAATAAAAGCAACAGATTACAGAAACTATACATATACAAAAAAACTATTCCTACAATGCTAATTTACTTATTGGTGACACCTAGCTCCAAATATTTTGACGTAACATTTCGTAAAAGGCATGAGTCGGGTACAGAAATACTGGTTCCTTATATTGCTTTGAAGATAAGCACTTTTTTGAAATAGTGATAAAGGTGTATTTTGGTCAGAGGGCTGCTGCTTCATATGCATAAAGTCATGTTTTAGAGAATAATGCTCTCATTTATACATGTTTTCACTCGTAGTCCCGGTTATGACAGGTAAAAAACAATAAACCTTTTTTTTTAACAAAGTATGCACTGCAAGAAAGTCGAAAAAAGTCTAACCTTTCAATCTTTGAGATGATATTATTTCTTTCCATTTTTGTAGGGCATCTCCCTTATTGCAGGCTAACACAAGATTTTTAATGTACAGCGTTACACTAATAGCTTACTGGTAGAGAATCCACTATGTAATGTAAGATTCACAACAAAGTTATATTCTGCTCGGCTCTTGATAATCACCAAATCTCCTCCACGTTCCTGGCATATTTTTCTAGCATCGGCATGGCTTGGTGCTGTAGTAATTTTATCAACATAAAACTCTTTGTCGCTTGTAAAACGGGTATATTTTTGAGCTGTTGTTCCAAGAAGCAACATGCTCAGAGACAAAAATAAAGCAAACATCAGTTTTCTACGTGTTTACATTAATTTATTCAACTGCCTTAACTGTACTCTTAATTGTGAAGATTAGGGTATTCCAAACTTTAGTATGACATCATAATCTTTACTTTTTAATCAATGATGATGATCTTGTCACTAGACATAGTCCGTTTAGAACTCCACAGCTTCGTCAGCGGCGATCCAGTTTTGATAACTTTGTTGAGGTATTTTTTGTGTCTCTAAGAGGCGTGATAGTCGAAAGCAAAAGTGTTAGTTGATTCTATGCTAAGACTAAGCTTTGAATGAGGGACAGATATTTAGTCAATTCTTTCTTTGATCTATTCTAGTTTCCTTGACTGGCATGTTTAGAAAACCTGTGTAAAAGGAGGGGGCTTTCCTTGATTTTAATGGTTAATTTGTTGCCTTTGGCCTTTATAGGATGTTACGCGGCCGTGTATTGATTTATTTCTTTTTTCTGCTGACCACTTTTCGTCAGATGCCTTGCCAGCTAATTCACCAAGCAGGTACCAACAGTTTGTGTTGGCTTTGGACATGCTGTTATGATTCATTCAAAAAAGAATTAAGATTTTGAGAATGTGACAACCGAGTCCATATTGGAGATGCACATTCAGCTGCAGAGAAACATATGACCTGGACTGATGTTCTTAAAATGTGTGGGTTCGATCCCCAATTGTGAGGAGGCAAGCTTGCAAATGAAGTTGTTTTGTGCATCTCGCGGCGCCGCGGTAGCTACATTTGCTCGCTAAAATGGCGACTCTTTTAAGGGAGGAAAACCAACAGCACACATCGCAGTCACGAATAAACAAATTAGCTTGGTTGGAGTGGTTTATTTACGTATAATCTCTGTAAATTATTGCTATTGTTCTGTAATTATTTTATTTGTGAATCTAGAGTTGTCTCAAGTCTAAACTTGCTGTTATATCTCGGTTGTTTTTTGCGAAAAAATTTTTTTTCGCATTAAGATTTGTATCGTACACGGCTTTTCTAATGTCACAATGGTAGATCATGTGTTCACGTTCAAGACTGGTCCAGAACACCCTTTTCTTTCCGAGAGTTTTCAATTGCCAATGTGACGTAATTTATTTGCGGTGCTTTTTTTGTCATGTTACGTCGTTTTTGAATTTCCTTAATCGCGTCCCAATCATATATCTACGGCGGCGAGATTTTTATACATGCAGAGTGAAGAGAGTAAAGAAAGCAAGAGTGAGTGTAACAGAGAGCGTGTAGAGACGGATAGCGTGTTATTGTGTGATGATTTGTTGTGGTTATTTGCGTGACAAGAATCAAGCGGCTAATTGATCGATATAGTATTTCTGATTGACACGTTAGAGTACATTTGGTTATATATAATTTGGTTAGTGTCATCAACGAGTAAAGGAATTCAAAGACTCGAAGTATTTTGTGAATATATTTTGTTCTGTTCTTGATTGTCACAAATAAGTAAATTTGCGCTGAAAGAATAGTCGTTGTAACCAGTTGTTTTGTTTTGCACTGATCATTTTGTTCGTAAATCTGAATTGTTTGAAGCCCTGAACTTGCTAAGCTGTTTTCGAAAAAGGACTTTTTTTTCTTTCCCATTTATAAATAGATTTGTAACTCATACGCCTTTCTGACGTCACAATGGTTGACGACGTCACAATGGTTGACCACGTGACTAAGTTCCAGTGTATTCTAGGGAATTTTGTTTCTTCTTGAAGATTTTTCTCTTTTTGTATTATTACCGATTATGCAATTTATTAACGGTGTTTTTCCTATGTCACGTGGTGTTATAGCAATTTCTAGATTATTTTCCAGCTGTATAGGGTATAAGGCGGCGAGATTTTTCATTTATTCAGAGAGAGAGAGTGTAAGTCAGAGTGTAGTTCAGAGCGAGATAGTAGAGTGTAGTAAAAAGGCGTTGTTCTGTGGTAATTTTTGTGACAGGAATCAAGCGATTATTTTGGTGGTTTTAATTTTGGTTAGTCTGTTATTTATACAGTAAAGTACCGTACTTTAGTTTCTGTATTTGACAAGCAAAGGAATTCAAAGTTTTGGAGTGGTTTGTGAATATATTTGTTCTGTTCGTGATAGAGAAGTGCGTGGGTTAAAGTATCTTAGTGGAAGCCAATCTTTTTCTAGCTATTAAGTTGCAATCAGACTTAAATATTCCAGCGATACTACAAGTCGCCTCAATTTTAAGAACTAAATTAAGATTGAGATAGAATGAAAATTTTATTGAAACGCGACATTGATGAAGAAGTGCCTGGTTCAAAGTAACTTGGTTAAGTATTTAGTAGAAGCCTATTTTCATCTAGCTGTTAAGTTGCAGTCGAAATTAATTACTTGAGCAATACTATAAGTCGCCTCAATTTTAAGAAAATATAAAAGTTGAGAAGAGAACCAAAATTCTATTTTTGCAATAATCACGCTTGTTAAGTCAACAAACTTTATTTAAAAGACCACATAGCATAGGGGGTGCTATAATTAATTTTTTGGGTTAGCTTTTTTCTTAAATTCTGCAGTTTTTGCACATTCTGCGAGCAAGTTTTCGAGATAAACTACAAACAGAACTGCGTATCTTTGCGACCAGCCTTTGATTCCTCCATTTTATTTTTTGTCATATAAAGGTGTAGCGTTTATCTGATTATTTGAACAAGGTAAGTCACAGTCAATGAACAGCAAAACAATTACTATTGGATATATTCGGTTTACAAATTACAGCCGTACGAACAGTTTTCGAGTACTTTTATCAAAATCTGCAAATGCGGTAGCGATTGCTGACTACAAATTATGTTGCTAACATTGCTCAACTCTTGTTAGGGCCTAATTTCATTTCTTGGCAATGTATTATGCATTTGTAAGCTGCTTGTCCTATCCCGCTCACAGTTTAAATGCGCTAATTCACGACGTCGTCATCACTCGCACGCACCGCCATTTGTCACAGTACACCATGACAAAAACTCGAAACCTCAAGCCCGCCTGCCATTTTCTCTATCCATATTAGACCCTACACGATCACACTTCTTGATTTAGAGGTACAGCTAGATTGACCTACGGCATCCACGTTGCCAGTGGCATCCCAGTTTAAACCATCAGTAGCCATTCACCTTGTCCTTGTCAAAAACATCTTGCTTAACTCAATAGAGTTTCGGCGATTGTTTTGGGACACTTTAGCACGATTGAAGTGATGAACATTGGAATAAAGTGATGAACATTGTTCAACACCGATGAGATCACTAAGAATGCACGAAAAATACTGCACTTATTCAAACCTTGAATAAACAGCAGTTTACATGTTGCAAAGTAACTGAGGTTCTGCAAAACTTGAACTAAAGCGAACCTTATACTTTGTTAAAAGAATCACTTCTCAAGCGTTTTGGGAACACAAAAGAAGAATCACTGAACACCATCTTGCAACAATGCACTAAAATCAACGACACTGTAACCCAATTCCTTGTTTGTATCAAAGTTGCTAAGAAAAGCAACTACGATTCCAACATTTAATTACTACCAACATAATCCGCCATCACCTTCTGGAAGTTGTCGAATAGCAAGTAAGAATCAACCTGTATCGCTATCAATCAGTTAGCCTTGACGAGCTAGCGAACCATGCTGATCGTCTTATTGCTCGCTTGGAGCAACGCCATAACTCGCAACCCATTCCTCCATCCGTAAATGAACCGTCCTTAAATCAACGTCTCATAAACGAGGTTATAAAGTATCGTTTAAATTCGCTGCAAAAAGTGTTGTTGAACTTTCTCAAAGCAAAGACTAACCCTTAGTCGAACTATCTCGTTGTACCACCCAAAGCTCTTCTAAAATCCCCAGAAATTTCCACAACCGATCTTATGAAAGAATATTATTTCCCCAGTTGCCAAGGTGTGGCCAATCTCGACTCCATCACTACCATAGCCGCTTCGGCCAACGTGCTCGACAATGTGAAGAACGCATTTGCTCTCTAGGAGTCGCTTCCTCGTCAATATCGCTTCACATTTCCCTCCTTTAATTCAGTCTCCTTGCAACAGCTTATTTTTTATTAATGAGGGCATTTCTTAAGTCCGTTCTTTAATCGAAATTGGCGCCATTTTTTCTCTGCTTCCTTTAGTGTGGGTGAATAAATAATGGTTGTTACGAGCAAGAACGCGGTCTTTTCGAGTAGTGGGTAAAGTTTTTCTTCCACTTATTGGTTACTTACACACCACATTTAACTCTTTTTGAGCGCTTATTTAGGCACAATTTTGGTGTCCATGATATTGAGTTTGGCACTTGGGGTGAGGTGCTCTTCTTAGTGATAATAGACGTGGCCTATCGACTTATCAACAGAAGTGGTTGCGGTAGCTTAAAAATCTAATTGAGAAGTATTGTTACTTACCAAAAAATACTCAAATAATGATAGAAAGTAGTGATAAGCACATTTACTTGAAGTAAGCTAGAAAAAGTTGTTGAAAATTGGGAAAAGTAGAGAAAAGCTTCATATTTTTAACAGTTTTGTCCTGCATCTCTCTAGACCAGAGGTTTTTAATGAGGGATGCCCTCAACAGATACGGTGCCAAAAGGAATTTCAATAAGTGCAAAAGTCTTTGCCCATTATTAGCTTTGTTTGCATCATCCACCAAGTTGAAGCCTTACGAGAGGTGCATGCAATGGCATCACTAGTAAAAAGGGTCTTCCCGGTAGGCGCTATGATATGTGATTACACTATCTTAGAAAACACTTAACAGATTGACGAATTTTTTCCCGGAGAAACTTTTCGATTTAGAGTAAATTTTATTGAATTCTCCTTTGGTGTCGCAAAACGCAATGTTGAGAAGGGTGAAGTAAATTTATTTTTCGTATTCCTTCAAATTAGGCTAATTTGTACGGTATTTTTGTCATCTCTACTACCAAAAAAATTAATTTTAGTGACATTTAATTGGCCTAATTATTTTTTATATAATTGATATTAGTCTTATAAATCAAATTTTGATTTTTAAAATACTTTCGTTTCTGCCACCCCTTTCAGAGTACTGGCAGCTGCTCACCATAGAAAAGCAGTTACGGCAAATATCGCGCGATTTTGGCATATTGCCCTTCAAGTTTGAGAAATATCTTGATGCAAGGTTTAATAATTTTGCTAAAAATACTGCACTTTGTCCATAAGTAGGATACGCACTCCGCTCAGAGATTTGCTTTGGAAATAAGCCAACGTTGTACACGATCGAGTCTTCTTGTAGTGCACGATAGTGTTCTTTTACGAATCAAAGATTTTTTGGTGACAGAAAGATAAAAAATAGCACTACAGTCTTAGTTATCACAACACCTTTGGTCTAGCTCCCTGGTCCTCAACCGGTGGACCACAGCACCCTAAGTCCGAAGGTATTGAAACTACGACAACGTACACAAAACTTAAAGTAAACCATGTCTATAAAAAGGTTGGCAAGCCCTTGGTCTGCTGATGTTTTTGGTCGCGACGGGTTGTGGGGTCACTTGCAGTCAACAGGTTGCCGAGCGCTCAAATCGCGACGATGGATGCGACACGGCCAAGAAAAACCGTTGCTTGCTTGCAAGTTTATATTTTGGTTTTTTACTAAGGTTTGCTCCTACCAAAACAACATGTATGGGTGACTCAAAAATGGCAAAGTTATTTTGGAATCTTTAAAATATTCCATTTATCTTGCGCTTTTGTTGATGTTTTTACTCGGCCTCTTTCAAGAGATTGGGACCTTAGCGGAACACCATAAAGCCCCAGAAGCGGGTAACTCTCCAGGGCCTGGACCAGAGGTCGTAAAGAGACAGAAAGTCGCCAAAGAGCGAGCAGCGCAAAGAGTCCGTAGTTGGACAGTGAGATGAGAGGTGTCCTAGGGTGAATGTCAGCAGGCGCCGCAAAAAGAATTCTCCATTTTGCCAAATCTAGAGGGAAAAAAACCTAAAAGAAGACTGGGTTCGTTGCAGCGTAGACAAGAGAGAACACAGAGAGCGTGACGAGGGAGCCCAAGTTCCTCGGTGGAGATCGAGGAAACCTGTGTGTCGAAGAATTTAGATGAGACAGTACGCCTCCAGTCTGAGAAAAGACAGAGTAGATACGAGAGATAAGAGAAGAGAGACTACAAGGGATTGCCTAGGGCTCAACTAGCGCTCCCCGCTGGCCAGCTCATCAACCACGTCGTTCTCCGGGAGAAACGAGATAGAACAAGAGGAGAGACTGTTCCTGCCAGATCTGCCAGAGCGTTTGAGGTAGAAGGAAAAACGGAGGAGAGAACAGGGTGATGAGGATAAAACGAGAGTCAAATAGGAGGAAAAGAGAACTGAAGTGACAGACTTGTTGGTGCTGCCGAGACCAGCAAAGAGCTTGCAGAATAGCGCAGGCCTCAGCAAAAAAACTTGAGCATACTGGGCCTGCTGAAAAGGAAAAAGTGGCTTTAGTGCCACAGAGAGAGCAGTTGGCAAGTACGCCGGAGCCGCCTTTGCCAAAAAGAAAAAGAACAGAGCCGTCAGTTTAGAGTACCAGATCGTGAGGGGGAGAGAGTTAAGGTGAGCGAGAGCCGCACCTTGGCGAGAAAAAGGGAGATCAGAGCGAGAGCATGGAAAAGAAAGGGTGAACTCCACAGTAAAAGAAGGCAGGTTCCAAGGAGGAGAGAGAGAGCAAGCAAGAAGAAGCTCCTTAGGAGAAGTAGAAAGAAGCATGAGCGGGTAAATGGATGCAAAAGCTCTCCAGGAAGGATCTGCAAAGTCTTGGTTTCACTTTAAATCTGGTCGAATCTGAAATAGAAAAGAAGGTTGGGAGACGAAGAGCTCGG
Organism: Trididemnum clinides; assembly: GCA_963675345.1. Taxonomy (NCBI): domain Eukaryota; kingdom Metazoa; phylum Chordata; class Ascidiacea; order Aplousobranchia; family Didemnidae; genus Trididemnum; species Trididemnum clinides. The sequence continues at coordinate 14,264,577 of OY776294.1, forward strand.
TCATAAGCTGAAAGAGTGAAATGAGTCAGGGTGACTCGTAGGGGAGGTAAAAAAACCTTGGAGAGAAGAAGTGGGATAGGGAAGGACGAGAGGCAGCCGGTGATCACGAATACCCGCTCGGTAGAGGTGTTCCAATTTGGTGATATTGGTAATGCTTAGAAAAACAAACCATCCGGGTGAAACGTATGTGAGAAGGGACCAAAGAAAAGCTTTATACAGAAGAGAGAGAGAGAGACTTCTTAGAGGGGCCATGAGAAAGCAAGATACAGCGTAAGGCCTTGAGACGAGGGAAAAACTTGGCCTTCAGCAACGATACATGTTTAGAAAAGGAAAGAGAGCGATTGAAAGTGACCGCAAGAAAAGTTGGAGTGGGATTGAAGTGTAGGCGAGAGTTAAATAAAAACAGGTAAGATTGAGGCTAGCTTGACGGGGATCAACTGAGAAGAACGAGGCTTCACACTTGCTCGGATTGAGAGGAAAACACCAGTACTCAGATCAGCGCTCCAGTCGAAACAGAGCTCTTTGTGTGGCCTGGACCGCATTAAAAACCGAGGGGAAGAAGGACCAAATAGCCAGATTGTCAGCATAAAGAGAGCAACTGACGGAAAAAGGCAGATAAGCAGGAAGATCATTAATGAAGAGAGAGAAAAGAACTGGGCCAAGAACGAATCTATGCGGAACACCTCGATGGACTCAAAAGGAACGACTTTCGTGATTTCAACAAACCACGCAAGCATGCTTATCAGAAAAAAAAGATGGAGTCCAACAAGCAAAGCAGGGAGGGAGGCCAGCCGAAATAAGTTTATGGAAAAAGGTGGGATGCCAGACAGAGTCGAAAGATTTCGAGAAATCGATAGTAGAGAGGATCGTCCGAGAGCCCGGCCTGAGTTTGTTAAACCCATCCGAAATGGACTGAGAAAGATAAAGAATTTGATCAAGTGTAGACGGTTCAGGGCGGAAACCGGCCTGGCAGGGAGAGAAAATGGAATTAGATTTCAGAAAGAAGAGTAGGCGGGATAGAATGATGCGTCCAAAAAGCTTTGATACGCATGAGGTAAGAGAAATAGGCCGGAAGGAAGCAGGAAAGTCGAGAGGTTATCCCATCCAGTGGATGGGAATAATAGAGAATGTCTTCCAGATGGAAGGAAAGGAATGCAAAGTCCAGGAGAGATTGCAGACGCGAAGAAAAAAATCCATACCAGAGCGAAGAAGATGCTTTAGTGTGGGATAGGCAACTTTGTCTGGGCCAGTGAAAGTGAAGAGGAAAACCTTGGAGGCAACCGCAAGAAATTCAGCTTGGGAGAAGGGAGAGAAGAAGGACGAGTGGGACTCCTCAAGGCATATGGCTCGGCGGAGCTCGGAAAGGTAGCCTCTGGCTCTGATACGCAGGGTCTTTGGCTGGGAGACAAAAAAGTGGGATCTCAGGTAATCGGCGAAAAGCAAGGCTGACTCCGTGCGAGAGGAACAATTGGAAAATTGGAAGAGAAAGAAGATGAGGAAGAAGAGCCAGGGACAAAACAAAGAAGAGAGTATACAGATTTAGGATTAGATTTGTGCGAGAGAGAATGGCAAGTCGTCTGCCACGTCTCAGCCTTGGCTATGGCGATGACAGATAAAGCACGTCGGGAAGCGGAGATGTGAGCCTGGCGATCCTTATCACTTCTGTGACCGACAGCGAAAGCCTTGCGTCTTCTACCAACCGCTTTTTCCACTTCAGCTGGCCACCAGACTTTAGAATGGCGTTTGATGCGGCCGAGAGGAATGGAAGATTTGGCTACATTTAGTGCCAGAGAAGTAAAGAGAGTAGCAGCAGAGGAAAGGAAAAGAAACGAGTTTTCCTCTGTAGAAGAACGTAAGAGTCAAAGTAAAAGGCAAAGTCATCCCATCAAGCTTTCTGAAAAATGAAAGAAAGGAGATGCTTGTTGTGGCGAAAGACCAAAGAGAGTGGGACAGATAGAAAAATTGGTAGGTGTCAAAACCCAGGTGCTGAAGCACCTCCCAGGAGCATGAAAGGGCGAGAGAGGAAGGAGCAAAGGAAATGTTAGAGGAGGAGCAAATGTCATAGGAGTGATGGAGAAGAGTAGGTATGTCAGGGTGATTGAGGGGAAAGATTCTTGAGTTCGTGTAGTTAAATAAATTCTCATTTTCATCGAAGGTTTATTTTATTTGTTTACTCAAGATATCTCAAACGAGCTTTTTCAAGCAATGGTTAGTTGTGAACCAGCAAGTGCGTAACTATTCTGTGCAGCGCTTTGACTTGGCTGTGCAGAAGAAAGAAAAGAGATTCAAACGTTTATGAACCTAGATGCCGCACTCGCGACTTAAGTAATCAGGAGAGCAAAAATATAACTGTTAGAAAACATTAAATCCAAAAAAAACTTGTTATAGAATAAAATCTTGGGCGCTTTGATGGTCTTGTGCATTTTCTTTGTTGCAAATCATGTTCAGCTGCGATCGGAGTCTGTTATATTTGTTTTCTTTTGGCGTTTCAATTCTGCTCGCTTTAGGCTCATGTAATGTGCAGTAGCATACACTAGCATGCCAAAAACCAACATACCGATCAATAGAACAAAATTTCTCGCTGAAAAAACAAAACAATTTGTTTTGTAAAGAATACTCTAGAACCGTAAGTTTTGGTCTTGCGTTATATTTTTATAAAGTTTTAAAAAGCAGTCAAGCTTCAGGTGTCACTATTTCATGATATTGCATTCTTTTGGAAAGTGCAACTTAGCGAAAGCGAAAAAGATTTCATTTAAGGATATTTAAAAAGAACACTCCTTAAAACACAACAATGATCGCTTCACAGATCTTTAGAAACAAGTTTTGAGAGACCGCAGCGTTTTAAAACGTTGACAATAATAGAGATCAACTTTTACTGCTACACGTAATTCTGGCCAATTAGTTCTTCAAGCGAATGCAAATAATCTTTGTCTCATGAGTCAATCTTTTTCAAAGCGAGAAGTTAGCCCATTTTTGTTTCCAATTAGATATGAAAAATTTTTTGCATTTTTTTACTGTGGTACCTTTGTAGTGGAGCATGACCTATTATTACCTTCGTTATACCAGTGTTCCTACAGAAACTTTTTCTGATTTCTTTATAGACGTTGGGATCGCACATTCTCGACTGCCTTGGTATCACCCGCTCTAGCGACTTCATTAATGAGGATTCAGAGCTGTAGCACTTTAGTTGCTTTTTCAAAAACCAAGCAAGCAGTGCTTCAGCAACGCGAAAAGTTTCTCAAAAGGTATGATGAAAATAATGAAAAATGTCTGCAAATGAATCCTGGGTAAAAAGAAGTGAGATTGAATTTGTGTACCGAGGAAAAAGAACACTATTTCTTGACATGACATTCTAGCAGCTTGCTTCTCAACAAAGCTGCCGCTTGCTTACTGTAACCACTGGGTTCAATCACTTACTGAGATTGATGATTCCTAAAAGATGTTTTTTGAAATTTAGGAGTTACTTTTTTTAGTCCATTCTAGTATTTGCAACTGGTTTAAATAAAAGAATTTTATTAGATGAAAAAGAATTTGAATCCTCAAGAGCAAAAAAGTTCAAATTTTTTATAAAAAGTGGTTTTGATTGTTGTGCGGAAAAATGGTTTTGTTTGGTTTGGAGAGATTAAATTGAACCATCTTGTCCCAGTTGACAGCGACCTTGCGTGCTACAAATGCTGAGAACTGATTTTTCAAACACAATGCATAGAAGTTGCAAATGGTAGTGTGAAAGCTCCTTGATTGAGTTAAAACCACCCACAGCTTGAAGAGCTATTAAGCTTGAAGGCGCTGAAGTCAAATTCTTCCAAATAAACAGTTAGTGTAGAACAAGTTTGTTTTATTTTGTTTTTGATTGCATTGTTGTGTCTTCACCATGAAAAATTTTTGAAATCATTTTCTTTTTCGCGTCTCTGGAGTCTAATGGAATGATGTTACGAGCACTAAATTTAAGCTTTTTTAAATCGAAATAATTCGCAAAACTTACCGCCTTTTGCAAGATTCTTTTTATGTTTGTCTTCATCAGCTGGATCAATTTCGTCCTTAAACCAACAACAAGTTTAGCGTATGATGAACTAGTAATTTTTTGCAATTTCAGTATACTGGCAAAATGTAATTGTTCTCTTAGCGAGAACGCATTTAGTCCAACAGGCTCCATTGAAAACATTCCCAATCTTATGCATATCTTTATATTTCTACAAATGGTGTTGTGTTCTCTACACAAAAAGGTTTTCATTTTGATGACAAAAATTTTTTTACGGTGGGTCAGCTGCACGTACACACGTTGACATACCCTAAATATCAAGCCAATGAAATTTAGCATCAAAAAACCACAAATATCATCCTTAACACTTGATACCATACTGCTATCAATAAAAAACGATTTTGAATGCTAGTGTTTACTAAATTTCACGTAACAGTAAATATCTACAATCTGTAATGTCTTATTTTGCACTTTGGAAATGGAACACACAAGAAATGGAAACTTAAAAGCGAAAGGCATGCCAAAAAATAAATAGATCAAGCATTATTTAAGCATCTTTTTAGCTTTAGCTACGGTATCTTTCCTCTCTATGTTTTACGTAAAAATAGCTGCTTCTTTCCCAATGTGTCTCATTACTAACATTTACAAGTTTGATTATAAACTGGCACTTGAAGCATAACCCTCCTTCAAAAAAAATTCTTTTTTACAACAACATTCATTTTATGAACAAACGATTACACTGAACTTGGGCGCAGTTAGACTTTCTATTTGCTGGTGCTTTCAGGCGATAGGTTTGGGTTTAATGGTTTAAACTTGTCTATGCTTATGAATTTGAGCTATGTTAAGGACCATGCCAAGCTTTTAACTAGACCATAAAAAGCTTAACACTTGCTATGAAAATACTCAAGTAAGTTATAACCTTTCCTCAACCTACCTTTGCCCAAAAATCTTGTCTCAAAGCAGCAGACCGCTCAACACCAGTTGTTAGCTTATTTTTTCATTGGTTTTTGTGCAACCATATTGCGAGGAGCCTAAGTCACTAGAGGTTTGTCCGAATCTACATGGTGAGTTTTATCCACAAATTTATTTATGATTCAACTACTCAATCTCCGAACGGCTGCCGTTTTTGCCTTTGTGGCGTCATTAGCGGAGCACAGAGCGCTCTAGCATGCCCAACCAACCGAGAGGATAATATGTGCCAGAAAAATCGTTTCGTTTGTGGTACGTAGCGATTTCTCCACACCGCATCGCAAAGAGCTCAAACTGCGCAAGCAGTGAGCAACGCATAGTTGCAGCGCGATACGATGCTGCCAGATAGAGAGCTCAATCTGCACTGCACTATGATTAAACTATGAATTTTCACAAATTTAGGCATTTCTGCGATTTTTGTAACTTATTTGTTTTTTTCTTATTTTCAAAAAATTTTCCTATTTCCGTATTTTACGGTAGCCCCGTTTCTCTTGAGATACAAAGTAATAACTCTAGTTAAAATCTACAAAAATCTTAATTCAAAAGTTTTAGGTTTATCGCTCAAACACCTTTTTTTCAAAGCTCTAGTTAAAATATGTTCATCAAAGTGAAATGGCAGTTGTCCACTGAATATTAAAATCGACCTTAAAGTAGATGTTTGCAATGCTTGCAGAAAAATTGCGGTGCTGTGTGAGCAACTTGTAAACTATGGTGAAAGTTTGCTGTGCGGTAGAGCTTTCGTACAGTTTTTGGCTGCCTACACCGTCTTTACTAGTTTGCGACGTTTCCATCAGCGGAGGCATCACGTCTAATGGGAAAAAGGTAGAGTGTAAAGCGAAAAACTTCTGGCTAAATTACTTATTTTAAAAGTTTTATCAAAATGCCAACAAAGTTATCACCAGGTTTTGAAGCGGTGAGGGTTTTTCAGATTCAGGCACCAATGTCACTGTTGTCCTTGCTTCTGCAACTGTAGTAGCTGTAGCTGTTGTAGCTGTTGATGATGTTGCAGTTTTTGAAGTTTTGGCTGTTGTTGTTGGTGATGCTGATGTTGAAATTGTTGCAGTAGTTGTTGGTGATTTGGGTTCTGTTGTTTTGATAAAAACAAAAACGAGTTAAAAATGAAATCAGTTTTGCATCTAATTACTTTTATCTCTCCCACCAATACTATCCTTGTGTGGCGTTTCACTTTCGCATTACCAAATTATACTTTACATTATTCGTTTAATTTTGGCTGTAGCTTAGTTTTTGCATCCGTGAGTGTCATGACATGTTTTTGACGGTGATTCTCTATTGTGGCATGCTGTTAACACATGTCTTGCCCGCTTTTTAAAGTGTGTGATGTGTTGTAATTAAAATGAATTTCTGCAAGTAATTTCCCTAGGTAATTCGACTTTTTAACCTCATGTGGAAGTCATCTCACTTTGTCACGTGGGACTGAATCTAGAACTATCTTTGTGTAAGCCATTCAACACATCTTGTGTTACGTCACGATGCTGTATTTTTTCTCCAAAGTAAGTAAATGTCTCTCACTATGTGTTTGCCCCTTTTTTGTTACCTCGAGACGATTGCTTGAATGAGAATCATGTGAATTGCAACACAAAATCTATTCGACAACGACAAAATTTTAACTTGTGCTTTGAAAATAACTTTAAGCTATCTGTTTTTCTCCCCATATATAACGCGGTACCAGAATTTTGTTGCGGTTGATTCAGACCACCTACGTAAGAAGAAATTAAGGTCAAAACCAAACCTCTTACGCAAAAGCAGCCACGTTCACCCACCTTTAACGGCTAGATTGCTTCGCTCGCACACTGACAAAAGCGCAATAATTTTTTCGTTAAAATGTTGCGATAATGAAAATTTTAAAATCTTAGAAAATGAAAACCTGAATCCAGCGACGTAAATGTAAATTGAGCGTCTTACAAGTATGTGATTGGGTTTCATTTTATTTTAAACAGGCTAAATATGTGAAATAAAAACCCGGAATAAAAATGGATTCCTGTGATTTCTAAAATACAAAAAACACTCAAGACAATCTGATAATATAGGAAGGTTGCACGCATGTGATCAAAAGTCATCCAAATGCGCTTTCAAAAAAAGTGGCTGACCATTTTGAGTGATTTTGCACTGAATTGAATAGGAGTGATATCGTTTTTTGCAAAGCAAATCGATAAACATGGCAGTTGTTAAATGAACGTTAAATATGTTGTTTTACTGATGTTAAGGAATGAATTTAAAGTCAAAGTAAGATAAGTGGTGCTAAGGTTTGCTTGTTTTTGCTAATAGTTGGGCTAATTTCATGGGCTAAACATGCAGGCTTATTTGTAGCCAGCTTCTGTGAGGGTTTCATATTCATTTAATCAGCGTGTTTGGGAATGCTGAGTTTAAGTTAATTGTAATGTTAACTTATACAGTATATTTAGTGACATAAGTATTTTGAAAAGTTGAAAACCTAAGTTATACTGTAGCGTAAATGACAGGGCAGACTTCTGTACCGTTCGTCATATGCTGGATTAGTTATTGTTGGATAAAATCAGTAATTTTTTGAAATTTTTTTTCAAAAGTGATTGCAGATCAGTCATATTAATATGTCAGATGTAATTTTGTGACCTTAACTATTCCTTAAACAATTTTTTAAGCTATTGCCTAGGCTACTGGACCAAGGGTAATTTAAAAACTTACGATACCAATTCATTTATTCATGCGTATGAGCTCATGCTCTGTTTGCATGTCTTTCGTCACACTGGGCCACCACGACGGGTAGACTGCTTGGCCCCACTACCTGTTTGCCACATAAAGATGGAGGCACGGCGGTAAATGACTTGCCCATGAACACAACAAGTAAGCTTGCCGGCAAGCTTACAGTACCAATAGTAATGATCAAATAATGGTTGCTTTTGCTAATGTACCGACTGGCTTCTAATTGGTATAGTTTATTTTTAACTGAGGAGCTAATGATATTTAGATGGCACTTCTCTCAGGGGCAATTTTTTTAAATTGTCATACAGTACTAAGCTTAGACTAGCCAACTGAAATACCTAATCTCAACGAATTGCTTTAAGTCAAATTTATTTGTTTCCGAGTATCCAACTAGCAATAATTCATTTCAAATTTTAATTGTTTTCTCATTAGTTTTCAAAATAACCCCAAAAGTTGGTGTTCGTCCTATACCTCTCCAGCATAAATTAGAGCTTTTGGTCAGCCACTTTTTTTGGCGCGAAATGTGTGACGTCATATGCAACCTTCCTATTGTAATAAACTAACAACTGTAAGAAAGAAGGTTTTGCTTTAACAATTGTAAAACTGATATTCTGGGAGTGGTGTCATAAATTGAGCAATCGACCCTCTAGGGCAGAGCTACTCAACTAATTTTAACGAAGGACCAGTTGGACAAGTTTGAAATTTCCAAAGGCCCACTAAAATTTTTGACTTGCAATGACAAAAATGAAACTATTATAATCAGTAAATACAGAAAAATACTTAGATTTTCTCTTAAGATAAACACTCAACACCGATCACCGAAATCAAATATAAAATATATTTTATTGTACTTTATTCTGCTAATTTTGTGAATAAACCGCATTTCTTATTTTTAGCCAGTTTTTAAAACTTGGTATATAGAAGTAACAGCAAAGTAAAGGCGGCTGTGGGCTGTTTGGCCTTCGTACCATAGAGTAGGCTATTGTGTGCGGGAGTAAGATCTGTAAATACAATGCCTGATTTACTGTTTTCTTCAAAGCGGTGTTCAACGTTATAGTTTAGTTTAAACACTTGATTTGTTATGCATAGGGTTACCATATTTCTCAAAGCAAAAATCGGGACATTGGTTGGCGAATTTTCACGAGACGAAATTTATGGTCCATTCAAATTATTTTTTACCAAAAGCGGGACGCTGAGATGCGGATCTAGACTTGATTTGCGCAGCAAAGTTAGACATTCAAGATGCGAAAGAAAAATAGGGGTGATCTCCAAAAAAAAAAAAAAAAGTCATCACCATCTTGGCTGCACGGTTTATGTGAATTTGAAGCCCCTGAGTGTTTCATTGCGTCAGCCAAGCATGTGTTGACCTTTTTTTTTTTTTTTGGAGATCACCCCAGTTTTTCTTTATTTGATTATATCCACACCTTGACCTCCTTAATCAAATCTGGAGCCGCATCTCAGCGTCCAGCTTTTGTAAAGAAATTAATTGAAAAGTCCATAAATTTGGTAAAAACCGTTCTGTTTGACTGAAGCAAAAAGCGGGATTTTCGATGAAAAAAGCGGGACGTATGATAACCCTAGTTATGCATTGACTATGCCTGAAGCCTGCTTGTTTGTCAGAAAGTTGAGAGTCAAAAACAGGTTCTAGACGCCTTAAGAGTAACCGCTAGAATAGCTTGTAAGAAACGCTTAGCAGGGATATTGGCTGAAGCTCTTTCAGTCATCAGCTGCTTTGCCAGGTTTTGGTACCGAGATAACTGTGGCCAGTCGCCATGTTATGGGGATTGTTTGGTAAGCTACGCAGACTGCGTAGAATTTGAAAGCTATATAAGACATTTGGGGTAGCAGTGCTTCAGAATATATCTGGCGGGATGTTGTTCGGGCTTTGAGCTTTCAAACTGATTAAGTTACCGCTCTTAATCAGTTTAATTGCAAAGGCAAATTTAGTGGAGGATAGAGGCATGGATAACAAATTTTCAGCACTGGAAAATAGGTTTTCTCCTGTTTTCGTGCTGATCGTGTTGCTTGTTAGTTCTTTCAAAGGAGCTATAAATCAATGCTAAGAATGTGCAGTTGCGCCGAAGGCGCGAAAATTTTTGCTATTTTGTTAGAAAATAACTTAGTACTGAGAGCAAGTCAACAAAGTTTGGTAAAATGGGCATGGGCTTTTTCGCAACCCGTGGCTGCACATGCTGTTTCTCATTCTGGACTTTGAGGTCTAGTTTTAATACTCCAAAGGTGCGGATTCGGACCGAGGTCCGTCAACTGAATAGCCCTGCTCTAGGGATTCAAATACGGATTTACATATTGTTGATCAATCAATCAATCAAAACCGAGGTTTAGCTTAGTTTCGGCTTTCTAATACAGCTGGAAAGACACTTAAAAGGGGGTTGCACATTGTAGGGTAAAATCTAAAAAGAGATACTACAGGCCGAATAAAATAAGTCTAGTTCAATAACCAGTAGATCAGTTTTTATACAGGCAGACAAGCAATTCAGGCCTGACCTGAATTAGCTGGTCTGTTAATTCAGTCTTTTTTTGAGTGGTTTGTTTACCTTGTTAGCTGTGATTAAATTTTTACTTAAAACTTGGCATGCCAAGTATATCTAGCCTATTTATAGGTTGATTGTGACAGCTAGAAGAAACTTACCCAAGGGCTTACGGGATATGAGCCAGTATTTCTGATGCAACATTCTACAAGTGTGAATACTGCAATTATTATGGGTCTATAAGTGAGGTAACTAGTAGCCTTTTTAATGTTGCAAAAACTTTGGCTTTATTCCCTTAGTTTAACAAACAGAAAGGCAGACGTGTTAGCTGGTTTTAAGTAGGGTGATTGGCTTATGTAGAAATAGTGGTAAAACTCAAGAGCAACCGGAGACGCCAGCTATATGGCTGCTTCGAGTTTGATTGACCACTTGCTATATTGCAATTTTTACGCCAAAGGCTCAAAGCATGTCGAGCAGGTGATTTTTAATTTTTATATTAAGTTCAAGTATTTACTGATGCATTTCAAACAAAAATTTTACCAAAAATCAGATGAATCTTTCTTTGATGGAGCTAATTGTGACTATGTAAAACTTTTAATCTTTTATATAAAGATAACAGCAAAGGAAAAATTGTTTAAAAAATTCTATAAAATAAAATTGGAAAAAAACAGAAATAGAATTTCCAAAAGATAAGTAAATACGAGTAGAAACAAAAATGTGCAGTACTGATACCACTGAGAGAAAATGGCAAAAAACTATGGACACAAAGCTAAAACACGAAAAAGTTTCGGAAATGATAATAGAGAAAGATGCAAAGACAATCTGTTAAATAAAATGAAATCAGATGAAAACGTTGTAATTTATTGTAAAATTGACTATGATTCGGATTCACTTGAAAACGATCAAACTTAAACTCGATTTAAAAGAAGAAAACGGGTTGGAAATTGATACAGCTTTGGTTGTGATAGTTATATGCCTAAGTGTTTTAAACACATTAGAACCACCATTGATGTGGTTAGACCAGAGTTTTGTAGCACTGTTGATTTTCTGATCAGTAGAGACCACTGTTCTATATTGAAAGAAGTAGCTAGAATTATTGAAACAGAAAATTTGAAGTTTGGCAGGCGAAATAGGAAATATCACACTGAAGACACAACTTGCCTTGATTTAGGCACCGCACTTCACAGCAAAAAGATCAGAGAAGCTGGTCAATCTATTCATGCCTTTCGCTTGGGTTGTCTTGTGAAGGAAATAATGGAGAGTGAAGACAGTGCGGTAGTACATTACACGCTGATCGATTTCGAGCACATAGTGTTGGAAGCTACACAATTTAAGGTATTCAGTCCCGTAGCACTCCAACTTCGGCCCCCCCCCCCCCAAAGTAAGCGCAAGAGCCCCTGCGCACAGGTCATATCACTTTAGAGGTGTAAAATTGAAAAGCTGCATTAAGAAAATACACCACAATTTGTACATAAGTAAACAGGCTAATGTCAGAATAAAGCATGCCGATACCGAAGGTGCAAGTCATAAAAAATTCGGCGCCGATGCCAGAGTTCAGTAGGACATTTATGCAGACACTGCGAAACGAAAGCAATGACACTGAAAAACATGAAAAAGTTATAAAAACACAGTATCATTTAAATAGTCTGGAGCGAACCTTTTTGTTCGCAAATGCTGTTATGACATTGTCATAATCAAGAGATCGGGCGCAGTCATTTTCGATTGACAACATGGCTAATGAAGATAGTCTACTGTCTGTCATAAACGTTCTATTAAAAGTTTTGATCAGTTTCAATTTGCTGAAGCTTCTTTCAGCGCTGGCAACAGTCACGGGGCAAGTTAGTAAGATTCGAAGTGCGATGTACACATTCGGATACAATTCAAATAAATGAGTCTTTAGAAGATAGTTCAGAAAGTCTTGAGCCGTTTTGAGATTGCGTTTTTTTTGTAAAATTAAAACAAACCGCTGTAGCTCAGCGCTCATTTCATCAGAATCAATGTCACCGAACTTTTTTTGGAACTCTTTACAGCAAGTAAGAAGAGCATTTTCTTGTTGCACAAGCAAAAGTTTGTCTCGTGTGTACAAAAACGAAAAGGCGGAAGAAACCTCACGTAACAAATTAAAGCGCTCCTTTATTGACATAATAGCCTGGTCTACTAATGGATAGAAAAAGTTGCTTTTAAATTTCAGTTCGGGAGTAGCTCGTTGTTCCTCTTCACCTTGGTAATCAAACAACCTTCTTTTCTTTCCAGTTCTTGACGGAGGAAAAGAAGGATCAATATCCAATTCCTGTGCTATTTCAACAGCAGATGTTGCGGCACTGTCATAACCCGTTGTGCGATAGTTTTGCAAAAACTTTTCAGTTGCCTGGATTTCGGTTTCCATTGTATGAAGGGAGACTCCATACGATTGAAGAATCTTGCTTGCTTTATTGACTTGGAATAGGATATCATACCAAATAAACACCGACAAAAGAAAACTCCATTTTGATAAATGAGCTATCAACGATTTTGTTTCTGAGGCAGCTCTTCCATCTTTTCTTTCTATGGAAATGGCTTCCAAGTCTTTCAGTGCCAGCAACACCTCTTTTAAATTGTATCGAAGAGGTTTGATGCATTTAATTCTGCTTTCCCAACGAGTATCAGATTGTGACTTTATGGACAGCTCCACATGTTTCTTCAAAATTTCCCAACGCTGAGCAGAGGAAGAAAACAGCACATACAACCTTGTAAGTACTCCAAAAAATGTCAATGCTTCCGTCGATCAATTAGCACTGTCAACAACAACTAAGTTAAGGGTATGGTTTGCACAGGGCACGTAAACAGCTTTGGGATTGATGTCTAGCATTCTTGCTTGGACCCCAGAATGTTTTCCTTTCATGTTAGCACCATTATCATATGACTGATCTCGACAATCAGACAATTCGAGTTGCAGTTCGGTCGCTTTTTCTAAGAAAGCGTCCAACAAGCCTTTCCCAGTACTGTCACTTATTCTCAAGTAGCCAAAAAATGTTTCTTTAACAACAGCAGCTTCTTCATTACATAGTACATAACGGAGAATGACAGACATTTGTTCATGATGTCACATATCTGGAGTGCAGTCCAAAATTATAGAAAAATATTTTGCCAATTTCAATTGCTGTAAATTTTCTTTTTCAACTTCTGTCGCTAGCAATTCAATTAGTTCATTTTGTATGGTAGGACTCAAATAGTGATCTTTAGTGTTTTTATTCTTGATTCTGTCTTGAAGCTCTTTTAGGATCGGATCTCTTCTTGCCAAAAGCTCAAATATACCCAGAAAATTTCCATTGTGAGGAGATCCTAAGACTTCTTCAGATCCTCTGAAAGCAAGATTCCTTTCCGATAGAAACAAGGCAATGTCGATAAGTCTCTCTAAAACATTTCTCCAAAAACGTCTTTCATTGAAAAAAATATTCATCTCGCGTTTGTCGATAGTGGATGAATTTCTTATCCCTTCAGCTAGCAACATCCATTGACTGCAGCATTGTTGGTGGGAAATGCCGTTTTCATGGTCTTTCAGTTTTTTCGAAAAACCCTCCCATGTATTTATACCACTACAAAAGGGGCTTAGTGTTTTTCCAAATAGTTTACAACAAAAGCAAAAAACTTGATCTGATTCCCCAGAATAAACTAGCCACGACCGTGAAACACTTTCACCATTAGGTAACACACGTTTATAATGGTTGGAGGAAAAACGTCGCCTTGGAGTTGTGTTATTATATGGAAAATTCATTATTAGTTGATGTGGTCCACGCTTTACTATATCACATCGTTGAGCATCAGAAATACTTTCAGGCCATTTACATGGGTCATCAGGGATAGGGGTAAATTGAGATTCAGATATTTTTGATATTGAAGGTTGCGTATTGGCAGGTAAATCACAACTTACATTTTCTGGAAATTCACAATCACTTTGATGCTGATCGTCATAGTCTTCTTTTTCTTGTACACTATAGTTTTCTTCATTCCTCTCGGTACTAGTGCCAGGTCTACTCTGCTCAGTAATCTTGAAAAAATCTGTCATCTTGGGCAATTTCGCTACAGCATCTCGAGCAGTGGCTGCTTCTTTTCTCTTTTAAGCACCACTTTTTGAACGTTTCATTCTATACAATGTCAATAAAATACTTTATCTGCACTCTGCAGTGTATATATATTGTCCCGGTATTTATAGCCAAACAGAATTCCAGACCATTCTATGATTGTTGCGTAACAACGGCATTGTTACGTCAATCGAATATTCAAGATTCTACCAGAAAATCAATCGAAATATTCTAGATTCTGCGAGATAAAATGACGTTGCATTCACTTATGATGTCACAAGCCAATTTCTTCCTACAGTTTAAATCGGTTGTAAACAAGTCTGCTGAACTGAAAATAGTCACGTAGCCAAAAAGCAATTTCAGACTAACTTGGGCCCCCAAAGTTGGCCTGGGCCCCCCCCAATTGGGGGGTTTGGGGGGCGGCTGCTACGTCTCTGAAGGTATTACTATCTGTAAAATATTTTTTATCTTGCTTTGCTTGCAAGGCTTTTTTATTTTAGTGGCATGACGCGGGAATTGAACTCACGACACAAATCTAGACTTATCTTAAAGAGTTTAAAGTTTTTAGTATTTCGCGTTTAGTTGTGTGTTATTTACCCGAAAACCGGACAATTTACAAGTAAATTTTGAAGTCGATTACAATTTAAAGATCTCTTTTTGGAAACGTGCGCTTTTGACAGTGCAAGTTGCTCGTCATTAAGTTATTGGTAGTTATGCTGTTTGAAGTTACTGCTCTGGGTGGAGATTACATCCTGTTGCAAAGTTGAAAATTTGCATCTTGGTCTGATCTTTGTTGGACAAGTCAAATATATTCATTGAGCTGAAATTTTAGTTCGTACTGAATGGAGCATTGTTGAAGTAATTATTTCCGTGTTCGACTCTATAGTTTGATGATTATCCCCCGTTCCACAAATTTAGATAATTTATTCAATAAGCGCTGTTACCGTGTCGCGCATTTGATAACTATGTTTTATTATTGCAGAAAACCGTTTCTCTCGCCATCACTTTTCGTTTGCTCTTTTTTTCAACTCATGGGTCTGCTTTCCTATTTAGTGCAATATAACTACGGTAAGTTGGTTAATGCGTTTTGTTTATTTGAACTTTTCTGTAAAAGCTTGACTTTTGGGCGTGCTTTTAGACTATTTATGGTTAATACTGGAGTTTACCAGCATTGCCCATCAGCAATGAATGCAGGCCAATTTAGCTTTGCTAAAAGAAATTGCCCATAGTATTTTATTAACAGTGAGTAATGTGCCAATGAAAGACAAATTTACAAAAATATGTCAGCAAATGACAGATGCTTCAGACCACACTTTTGATCGTATCAATGCCAGTGATTTTGGAGTACACTACGTGCCGGATTATTAACTGCATCAAACCCATCCTTGCTTAATGTTCAAATAAAAAGTAAAACAAGTTTTCTATACATTGACACAAGCATTGGACCTGGTAAAAATTGACAATAAGATTTCTTGCCTTATAGATACAACTACAAGTCACGACACTATTTTTCAACAATAAATTGATTGATTAACAAGACTTGATTTTTCTGATTATGATTACAAACCCTGAATTTATTCCAAAAACTTTTCCTTTTTCATTTCTCTAAGCAAAAACGTTTGGGGTTGTGAAATCTCTTGCTTTCTCTGCGCTTCCTACTAGATACAAAAAGACTATTTTAATCAATAAATAAACTTAAAATAGTTTTTAAATCTTTTGGAAAAATTTTTACTATAATAAGAAAGCGACTAGAAGAGTAAAATTGTGGCCCCATATTAAAGCGACTAATTTATTACATTTTTGGTGGCTTTTACGTGGGGATAATTGATGAGAAAGATAAAGCTACAAATTTTATCTTAATTTGTTACTGTCAGAGCACAAAAATCCGAGGGCCTTGTTTTTCATTTTTATTATTTTAATTTTGAGCGATTACTATTTTGGGGTGGGGGGTACTGGCTACATAAAATGACGTGGACTTTATTTTGAGTCTTTGGTGCAATAATGTATTAAGCAAAAATTAAAATTCACATCATTCGGTTCAGTGATATATGCAGTTAGATTTAAAACCAACCCCAATTTGTTTGCAAAAACAACTTAGGCATTTTAATTACAAAAGTGACTTCAAGCATATATAGCTAGAGCTACCATATTAAGTCCTCTTTTTCGAAAGCATGGTCTTTATTTGCAAAAAAGGCAATTGTCCTTTAAGATACTAAAAATTTCTAAATTTCCACCATTTGTAAGTAATTACATAATTTAAGATAAAAATCCACATAACGTTTGTAAAATAAAACTGGTTTAAGAAAATGGGATAAGATTGCTTTTGAATAAATAATCCTAAAATATTCATTCACTTGAAGTCTATAATCTATATAACATAAAGCGAAGTTTTTTCTGTTATCTGTTTATAGTTGCTCCTCCAAAATTACTGAACGTACAAACGTTGTACTGAGCACGAGTGATAACCACCTCGGGATTAGTGTCTCATAATGACTTAAAGAAGTCGGTATATAGGATCTCGGGTAGTGTACAGCGATAACTTTTTTGCTAAATGCATCCTCTCTGACCATGAACTCTTCCTGCGCTGTGGCTATATACGAAAAAAGAATCATACACCGATACCAGGCACTAAATACAATACTCTCTGTGACATAACTAAGCGAATAAGGAGCAAGATTTGCCAAGAATATTTACTTGAAAATCATAGGCGAACATGGAAATTGTAAACCTTACACCTAATTGGCAAAGCAGCATACGGGTGTAAGAGGCATTAACATTTTATTAAAATGAATATGCCAGGAAACAATAATGAGTATACCACCCAACCAATTTAGACGAGATCATCCCTGGACGGGTTTCGTCCTTTTGGACTCATCAGCAGGGCCCGTCCCGTCACAAGCAAAAATAACCCACTCATTAACGTTATCCTTAAAAAAAAAACCCAATTATGCACATGAAGGAGCACTCAAGCAAATTGTCAACCCGCCCTGTTAAGCAACGCAATACGTCGTCGGTTGAAGTCTCAGTGCTTCTGCATGTGCATAGTTGGATTTTTTTTTAAGGATAACGTTAATGAGTGAGTTACTTTTGCTTGTGACGGGACGGGCCCTGCTGATGAGTCCAAAAGGACGAAACCCGTCCAGGGATGATCTCGTCTAAATTGGTTGGGTGGTATACTCATTATTGTTTCCTGGCATATTCATTTTAATAAAATGTTAATGCCTCTTACGCCCGTAAGCTGCTTTGCCAATTAGGTGCAAGACTTACAAGAATATTCAGGAATGACAATTTGGCAATTCACCGCCAAGCAATAGTCTTGACGGTCATTCTTTCAATAAATAGTTTCAAATTGCTCCCTATCAAATTAAAAACTTGAATACAGATTTTCGAGCTTTCTGAATGTCACAGACATTGTATTGGCATTGTTGTGACATTTTTACTTGCAGCGATATTTAGCAACATCTTGGTCAATGTTGGATTTAATGATTGGTTTGGTGCTTGAATCTTGTATGTTGTGTTTTTGGCAAAGTCGCTCTACATCAATTTTCTCTGCTTATGGTAGAAACACACTCTAGCACAGTGGTTCCCAACCTTTGTAATGACCCGCACCCCAAAAATATTTTAACATGTCCCACCAAAATGTGGGCTAATTTTGAAATCTCGACTGAAATTGCATGTGTTGATCTTTTTTTTTTGAAAATCAGCATTGTTTTGGGCTGAATACCTCACTGATTGTGTCGAAAAATTAGCACAGGATGAACTGAGCATGACAGTACAAAAATGCAACACAAAAATCTGAATGACTATCTCGCATCCCAGGTTGGGAACCCCTGCTCTAGCAGCAGCATTGATAACTCCAAAAAAGTATAACACAAGTTTTGGTATTATATGTACTGGCAAAAAATTTTCTTTTGAAGGATACAAAAAGAATATAATGCAAAAAGAATTTGTCAAATTGGCGTCTTTATTGAAGCAATTGCTGAGAAAGCAAAAAAAATGAACGCCTTGGTGAGTTCTTTTAAAGAAAATAAATTGAACAGATCTGTGTTGGGGTTTGAGCGTGTGTGCTGTTACAGTAAATAGTTGACTAATTCATTGTTGAGACAGAGTAGCTCACCTCTTTGGCAAACAAATGGATGTGCTAGTTTACACAACGTAGTAGAAACTACAATGGGTATAGTTAACCATATTCCACCACACATTTCACGTTTATATGCAGTAGTCGTATTAAAGTAAGCATAATTTACAAGTGTGCCATCCCACCATGTATCATTAGATTTGCCATCTTTTCTCTTGAAACCAATTCGCAAGAAAGGTGCTCGTTTTGGATCTAAACATGTTATAAAATAGTTATAAAATAAAACTGTTTTCAAAGTTAGTTTTTGGTGATGCTGTTTTATGATAATGAATTACTGACTGTCTTGCGTCGAGAAACATGATTTAGGGACAGACCTCATTTTTGCATGTCTCTTTTGAACCAGCTTTTTCTGCACGATCAACCGCAGAGTGCAGTTTCCGGATGATTTTTGATGTTTTTACTGTTAGATCAAGCAAAAGCACTGTATTCCCTATCACTTGAATGGATTATTGAATTCATTTTTACCAT
The DNA here is from genome assembly GCA_963675345.1 of Trididemnum clinides. Lineage (NCBI taxonomy): Eukaryota > Metazoa > Chordata > Ascidiacea > Aplousobranchia > Didemnidae > Trididemnum > Trididemnum clinides. The sequence goes on from OY776294.1 coordinate 14,283,381, forward strand.
TCTATCTAAAAAAAATAGGTCTTACTCTCCATTTATCATAATTAGACCAGCTAATAGACGGACTTCAGTGGCCTCATGATCAATAACGATAATGTTGCTGGCTAGAAGTATGCAAAAGACAATATTTCTTAGGTATACTAATGAACATCGTGGCGTTAAATCTCGCCCGGATTTCGTTTTTTCTCATGTTGATTTACCGTAGTGACAAATTGACTGATCTTTATCACAGCCAATATTAATATTTAAAGAGAGAAAGCTCGGCACCCCCTTCAAGACTTCCATCTCTTCAACATCGTAACATTCTTGTAAACCTTTATATACTTGCTTCTTTCTTTTTTCATTCACAACCATTAATCGTAGCAAGGAAACAGCCAAAATTCATTTATCAGGTGTGAAAGTCAACCAGAAAATTATATTTAAAATAAATGAATTTACCAAAATTATACTATTTTGATCCGCGTTTTAAATACATTTTTTTCAGCATTGTTTTGCTAACTGTCTGCGGCTTACAATTGAAAATTGTTATGGTAGGCTTTTTTAGCGGTTTTTAAGCTGCAAAAGATCTTTTCACATCTGGGTTTGCTTTAAATATTTCTGATTAAATATCGGTTTATTTTTTTTCTCCAAATCAATTATAAAGCTGAATGCCGGAAAAAAATAGTACATACCATTTTTAATTTTGCAACGTGAAAATTATTAAAATTGTGCTCAAAGACCCCAGATCTTACTAAAATATTTTAACTTAATGAGTTTTTGGATGAGTGACCATCTCCCCAGACAAAAAACAAGATACGCTGTTTGAAAAATTGTTACTTTTGCTCTTTATTAAGTTAAAGACTTTTTTGGGTATTAGCTTTTCAAACCTTTAAGAATGTTTTCGCTCTTTCAGAATTTGCAGGCTTTTTTCAGGTAAAAAAATACACTTTTAATAATCAAAAAGTACACCAGCAGCATAAGAATTTACGACAAATTAGGCATACTTTTAAAAAATAATCACGTTTGTCATCAGTAAGCATACGTGGTCATTATTTTCCAAGTTAGTAGGTGTTCTTAAAACCAAGCTCAATTTTTTTAGATAAACACAAAATTGTAGCTCTAAATATTGGTTACTTTTTTCATTCAAAATTATTGAAATAGCAATAAAAGGTCATAAAAAATCTAACTTTTCAACCTTTGGGCTGTTATCATTCCACCCGTGCCTCTGTCCTCAATTTCTCACTAAATGACAGATGAACCTTTGCTCTATTACACCGAAAATTCTTAAATTATTGCATTAAACTAAAACCGTACGGGCAGTAAATCCACTACGTAAAATAAGATCCACCACAAAATTATATTCTGCTCGACTTTTGATGATGGCCAAATCTCCTCCACGTTTCTGGCATACTTTTCTTGCATCGGCATGGGTCGGTGCGTAAGTATTTTTGTCAGCGTAAAACTCCTTGTCTTTGCTAAAACGGGAGTATTTTTGAGCTGGCGTTCCCACAAGCAACATGCATAACGAAAAAAATAAAACAAACATCGAATTTCTTTTGGTATATCGAATTTCTTTGGTATATTCGTACTACGTCTTCCTTCAACAATTTTATGAATTACTAAGTTCTTAATGATAAAGCCAAATTGGTTTTGGATCTTTTATGATATCATAATCTTTGATTTCAAATTAATGATTAGAGAGCTTCGAAGCATTAAAATTAGGATCAAAGCCATATAGGGGCCTGGAGGCAAAGTTAAAAACCTCAACATATTTTAGCTGGAGTGAAATATTTTGTTTGAGATCTAGGCCTAAATAATTGAGGTCAAATCGTGTCGACCAACGCCGCACGCCAAAGCAAATCGATTATGTATATGTAAAACACAGGTGGCTTCCTCTTGCATTACCGCAAACTAATCAATGTACGATCAGTTGGGGTCTTTAAAAAGTAGAACAAAAAATAACACAAAAAGTTCTTTGTGTTTATTTCATCCCCATTTTGTTGCTAAAAATCACAAAAATAACCTGGCCTTTCTACAAGTTTAAGTCACGCTGGTTTGTGTTGGCGTTAACATCAAACAAACCTCTAAAACATTTTTTATCATGAGAGGCAAAGTAAAACAAAATGCGGAGTTCTAATACAAAATTTTGCTGGATTTAGAAAAACATTCTCCTCTTCAAAATGTTAGTCGATTGGTTGTCTTTTTAAGCTATAACCTGACTTATAGCGATAACATAACTTTAGATGCTGTCGTCTGGGCTCCGGCTCGCTTTGATTTCACCTGGCTAAGTTTATGTCTGAAGCAAAAAACATACGCACAGAACAAAACTTTCATTTTTCTAACTAGGCATTTGACGACAAAAAAGTTGTTAAGTAGAAAGCCTATTACTCCATAGCTTCATTTCTATAAATGCATCAATCATTTCAGCGTCCTTTCACTACTTTAAATTTGTGCGCATTTGCACAAAATCAAATAAACAGATGACAGTTGGAGTGTAATTTAACAAAAAATTGGTCAGCAGGTCTTCTAATATCCAACGCTTACCAAAAGTTAAGAGTCAATCAATATTTTTAAAAAATCCGAGAATTCTTACTATATGCGCGTTATATTTACAAAATGAGCAGTTGTATTTGCAAATTAATCAGAGGCATTTATATGAAGCACACTACAACACAATTGCTCAATAATTTTACAGTATTTAAAATATTCATCGTTGTGATACTTTGGTAGCGCTGACTTGACTGCTTGTTTCTGCCAATGGACCTTAAATTTTCTTTTTTGAGCGGTATGGAGACCGACTAAAGGTTCTTTTTATTCCGTCGTCATCCATTAGGGTGGTTTTCTCGGGGCGTCCCAAACTTTTCTTTTTTGTAAAATTGCCATTCAGTTTGACATTTGTGATCACTTTTTGCATTGCTTTGCGGCTAACTTTGCACTTTATGTTGATTTACTTTTGCGAATATTTTTCATCATGTAAGCGAATGATCTTTGACTGCTGAGCAATGCTCAAGGATGCTTTTATACTCAGAATATGGCTTTAAATTAATATTTTAACTAAAACTATCTTCTTTTTTGAATAATTTTAAAATATAAAGACTCTAGTCAGCCAATCTTTTTGGCGGGCAGAGAACCGTTAAGCTACACTGCCCAAAAAGAAAAAAGAAAGACCAACAAGCATAAGAAAACAAATAGATATTAGTAAATATGGACAAAAAATATATTTTTCTCGTGGGTGGCTCTAAACTTATAATAATCACTGTAGAATAGTGCCTACAGAGGAAAATTTCCTCTTGAAAATAATGTATTCGCCAGCCACGTCATCGGATGTAAAACTATGGGGAGTAGGTAGAGCTTCATTGCTCTATTCTGCCACCAGCCCTCATAGGTGCATCCAAAAAACAGGGCGTCATAATGTTTTTTTACAAAAGGGGTGTACTTAGTCGTGAAGTACGTCTACTACCAAATGACTTATTTCTGTAATCGTGAAGCAAAAATCATCGCGACCACCATCTTTAACTTCAAACATTTGTCCTTACGCTTATTGGAAAAAATGAATATGATTTGTCAAATGCCAAAGATTTTGAAAGTAAAATTAGTCCTTTTTTGCAAGTTTCAAAATTGAGATTATGGGTATAGGGGCGATACTCCCATTCTTGCCATTATATTTTACTATTCTGAGAAATATCCTCTAAGTGAAGCTGCCCAACCAGCTAAACCAATGTTTTTAACCTGACATAACACGACTAGTAGCCCTGTCGGGAGACGCCTATGTAGTCGGCTACCACAAAAGTAAATCAACCTGGCGTGCTTCGAGTGAATGGTGTAGAAAACGGCAATACGTTGCTTGAGCAGTAAAGAAACTCGAATTTGAATTGGGCTCGGAGCGAAGTAAAGCAGGAATGATTCATAAACGTAACAACAAAGAAATTAACGAGGATAAAATTTAAATTTTTGACAGCTTTATGATCAAGCAACACCAATCGTTTTTCGTCCATGCCCAAAGTCTAAATATTAAGAGCAGGATTTCCCAAGTGGAACCCTCGGTCCCTCTTGGGAACCACGGAGCGGTTCTCCGGAAGCCAGGAGCACAGGCTTTCACTAGGTAGCTTTGCAAAGGCCTTCACTAGTAGTGCAAAACCCAAGCGCTACGATATTAAGTATTCGCCAGTTAAACTTAAATTTGTAGTTTTCATTATTACTTCTAGACCTCATTTGTAACTTTCGGTGGCAAAATTCTCTGGAACGGTCTTGATTTATACTGTACATAGTAGCTTTGTTTTTAATCAGTCGCATTATATAACTTAAATGATTAACTCTTTATAAATAGTAATGGAATCTTGTGATGGTAAGTTGCAGATTGTGGCGTAATTTTGTTTACAACGTTAAGTACAACTGAATTTGCTAACTCCCTTTGTTACGTAATAGGGCGTCTGGTAATTTCAGTCTTGCTCGCTTTATGTGTATACGACCGAAATTTCGCACTTCACTATTCAAAAGGATAAAAGCTGGTTTCCATTTGGCGCAACTTGACGGTGTAGCGCAAATATTTTTTGTTTATCTATTTGAATTTATTTCACGGGCAAAAACGCTTCGCACTTAAAATTGAATATAAGTGAAGAATTTTTTACGCTACGCTTGCAGTTTACGCCCAATGGAATCCAGTCTTTAGAGTCGAAACGTGTTGTGGGGACAAAAGAAAGGCCCGTATTGATAATTAGAGTTAACTTAAGATGAGAGTTAGTTGCGGATAGAAACGGAATATCCGCGCCGCATTGTTGTAATTGTTGTTTTTACAAAAATAGCGATTGTAAAAGTGGTTGGAAGTAGTGGAAGGAGTTTGCTTCGCCCCGTCCTAGAAAATATAACGTTAGTGAATTACGAAGATAGAATAATTGTGACTGCTGTATTTATATAAATATAACTTCTTTGTTTGTATTTTGTTTCGACTTTAGACTTTAAGTTTTACATATGCAGTAGAACGCCAATTATCCGAACTAATTAAAACCAAGGGCGGTTCGGATAAGTGATTTGTTCGGATAATCGAACAACATGGAATACAGTCAAACCTCGGTTCTCGAACACAATTCGTTCTGGAAGGCTGTTCGAAAACCGAATGATTAGAAATAACAAAAAAGAGATTAATTCGTTTCATACATCAGACGAATACAGTCAAACCTTTGTTTTCAAACGTGCCGGAGTTCCATCAAAGCGGTTTTGGAACAAATCAAGGGACGGAATAACTTGATTCAAAGAGAAAGCAAGATTTGACTGTACACGCCATGTTACAAAAGGCCTTTGAAAGCTTCCGCAATCGCATTTTCCGTCCGACAAAAGGGTGTTGACGTTTTTTTTTTGGAGACCACCGCGACCGCGCGTTTGCTCTGCCAAAGTACAGGTGGTCGAGGGTGAGTGCACAGTTGCACACGACCTAGGGACAGCCTGCGTCAGGTTCATCTTTCTCGAGACCTCCTTACATTGGCCTGATACCGCGCGTGCATATGGCAGCCTCCAAAAAATTTCTAATGACTTTTGTCAAAGTCTGTTCGGATAATAGGCGTTTCGGATAATCGGCGTTTGGAATAATCGGCGTTCTACTGTATTTAGCTTAAACAAGATTTTTGTGTTATCAAATGTCGAAAATTCGAAAATGGAGCGAGAGCTACGTCTCATATGGCTCCACAAAAGTTACTCCGAACGGTCGTGACTGTGCGCAGTGTCTTCGATGTTTGGCCGTGATATCAAATGCGTCATTGCGACCCTCTACACTAAAAAACATCGCGATAAAAAGCATTCCCAAGGGAAGGATGAATGACATCGATGCTCTGTCTGCCAAAAGAATACGATACAACCTGGAAGCGACGCTACCTCATTTGGGATTTACGGTAGAGGAAAAGCCTACTCTTCAATGGCGGTACGAGGTGGCATATCAAATTGTGAAGTGTAAGAAGCCGCATAATATTGTTGAGAAACTTATCAAGCTATGCGTAGGAAAAATGGTTGAAATAACAATCGGATTGAAAGCGAAAATGAACATTTGCCGATGGATTGACAACATGGCTGCTAATGTTGGCCAGAAAGTTTGCTCTGAAATCAAGCAAAGCACGCTCCAGGCTAGCATTCAAATGGACTTGTCTGCTGATAGCGCCTTATAAAGCCACTTGATCGCCTTCGCTCGATACGAAAGAGATAGAAAGATGAAAAAAGAGTTTTTGTTTACATAGCAATACACTGTCGAACACAACAATTGCACCTGATGACAAAGCTCTCCTGGACTCTTTTTTTTGCAGCCAACGAGCTTAGCTGGCAGAATTTCAAGCACATCTGTACTGACGATGCCCCAGAAGTGATTGGAGTCAAATCAGGGTTAGTCACACTGATGAAGAACAAATGGCCTTATGTGACGTCCTCGCACTGTTCACTACATCGATACATTCTAGCATTTGTAGCCAAGAATCTACCTTTACATTTGATAGAAGTTATGGCCGATGCTGTCAAAGTGATCAACTTTATTTGTTCGAGGGCAAAAAATCACCTGCTCTTCCACTTTTTGGCCAAAGAAATAGGTACACAATATGTGGGACTTTTGTTTTATACCAAAGTCCGTTGGCTGCCGAGAAGCAAATGGCTCTTTCGGTTGTATGAACTTAAAAATGAGGTTGAAATTTTTCTTCAAGAAAATAAAACCACCCTCCACGTCCAATTTCACAATGAAAAATTTATTGTGATGCTTGCATATCAGGCCAATGTATTTGGCCACCTCAACGTCATGAATTTGTCTCTGCAAGACTGAGATGTGACAGTCAAAAGTAAGTATGTCGGTTTTCGTCATTTTTCCCGCGTTTTGCAGGCTCAGAGCAGCTGATTCAATGTATGTCTACCACTACACACTCGCTCTCGAACCAGACTTTGTACTGGAGCAACGTCGCACTATAAATTCCGGATGCCCTTCCTGAGGAATACCAGCGGTGTTTCTATAGAGTTTTGAACTCCAGACTTTTCTCTCGGAAGCCCGCAACAATATCACTACCCCAGGGCGGCTACAGCGCGTTAAAAACAAGCTGGCAGGGCTAACTGCTCGAATGGGAGTCTGGCAAGAACAAATCAAAGTAGGATCCACTTCCTCTTTTCCTTTGTTGGAAGGCGCCTAAATATGAATAGAATTGATTTGCCAGATAAAATCAAAACTTACATCACAGAGCATCTTGAAATCGTCTCTGCTGAGTTTCGATCATATTTTAACGACGATACTTTGCATGTTTCATTGTACAGAGAACCGTTGAACACTGAAATTGACCACAATGCCGCAAAAGCAGAGGAGTGGCAAAGTTCAGTTTCGAATGCGATGAAGCTATCATTTAATAACAAAACTGACGACTCCAGCTTTTGGTTGTCACTTCATGATATATATCCACCACTTAGAAAAAAGGCTTCTGTAATTCTCGCCCAATTCGCAACAACCTATCTTTGCGAAGCTGTATTTTCTAATCTGGCGTCCGTAAAACCAAAATCCAGAAATTACCTCAATGTATGCAGTGACATTTGCCTTTTCTAGTCCAAGACGGAGCCAAATATCAAATTTCTCCTCAGGCGAGATCAAGAACACGCTTCACATTGACTAAGTTAATTTAAGGAAAATTGACTGTGATTTGCTTAATTCTTTGACTGGCGTTTGTAGGCTTTTTCATTATTAAACGTGGCGAACAAAACAACTGATGGAAACCCGTTAAAAGTATTTTTGTTGACGACAGGTGGCCGCGAGTGTTGAAATTCTTTGGAAAGGAGCCACGGATCATGAAAGTTTGAAACTCACTGTATTCTTAAAAAACCATTAATAGGGCGAACTTTTATTCCTCCCTTGGCTATGCTTTGTAGAACCAAGTTATATCAATCCACTGCTACATGGCAGAAAAAAAGAAAAAGAAGAAGCAAAGATACTTCTAAATTAATTTCAGCAATAATAACCTAAATCATGGATCTATAAGGGTCAAAAACACTGCAAAGCGTTTGTTTGCTGGTAAAATTATAAAAAAGTCCAATATGAAGGATTAATATTTTTTGCATTTTGTCATAACTAAACTTAAGTTAAACTAATGCTGACTTAGCTTGAAATGGTGTATTCCGTTAGAAGTCTGTGGAATTTCACCATCAACTAATGACATTTCAAAAATGAGATTTTAACCAAAATTACAACATTTTTTGGTGTTTATTTTTTAGGGTAATTTTGCCTACAAAATTTTATGAATGATTTTAACTGGAACGTACTCGTACAAGGTGAAAAATGAATTGGCGTACGGTTTTTATCCTGCGTAAGTTTTTTCACTTGGACATGCTTTGACTGTGATTGTATTAATTTTGCTTTTAGTATTATTTTTCAACATTGCCAAAACTGGGGTCTAAGGGACAGATGCAGGAACTAGTCAGCAGATTTTTTAGAAGAGCTTATTTTACCTGAACTTTTTGACATGGCTATAGATCAAAAATTCTGAAACCTTATGACACGGCTTTGACCAAAATTTATCAGTGATGGCGGAAAAAAAATTAAACAATTCTATTTTGTGATGTTAACATTTACGGTAAGGATTATTAAATTTAAACTTTAGGGGTAAATCAAAAAACGAACAACTGCGTGTAAATGTGCACAGTAAACGGAAAATATATTTTTGTGTTTTGCTTGAAGATAGCTCCCGAGGCCTGCCATGTTGGGGTAAAAATTTGGGACAAAGTATACCTGCATTGCTCATCCTGGATGTAGCTGCGTACTTAGCGACTTAAGGTCACAAATGCAAAAAAGAATACAAATGTATCAGGCCAAGCCGTGAAACAAGCTCATAATATTCTACTTGTGTATTTGTAAAAACGATCACTGTTTAAATTTCCTTTTTTGATTTTAACGGGGCCACCGCATTTGTTGAAAACAACAATAGAAAAATTGGGATGAGAAAAATAGGAGTTATGCTTGTTTCCTCATAATGTTCATAATTCGATTTTCTTCAAAAACATATTTGGCTTGAAAATGCCAGTAGGCTTTGTCCAAAAAATCACCGACTTTTGTTTTTACAGCTGTTGCTTGGGTGAAGTCGGCGCAGTATGCTGAATTGATATTCTTAAATAAAACGTCCATGACGGTGGTCTGCGCGCAACACTGACTGAAAGCAACTAATTTCCTGTCAAGCCTGCCCCAAGCCAACTTACAGGCTTACGTCTTCTTTTCAGTCAATAGACTTGAATTCCCAGTATTTGAACTATATTGCTGTTACAGCTACTTAGATCTAGCTTGCGATTTTACAAGCAATATAACAAACAAAGCGTTAAAATTAAAAGCATTGGATTGTGTACCTGGCAGGTCTACACTGCTGCGTTTAAAAAATAATCAGTTTTGACCTATTTTGTAAGCTGCTATTTACGGGTACAAAGACATCAATACAGACGTGGGTAGATAAAAACAAAAGTGCAAGTGTATAAAGCGCTCCAACTTCACTATTATGTATTACAAATAACGTGTTCGTTTGGGAAAAAAGAGAAGATCAGCCTCCACTAGTAAAACTAGAGGAGGCCTAGCTCCAAGCCCGATGTCTCCACGACTTGAAAACAATTTAATAGCAGCTCGGACGTAAAATGTTTCTCTCCTTATAACTAGGGCCCGCTAAAGTCAATAAAGTCAAAATTTTTTCAGGACCTTGTTACATGATCAAACGTGTACTAACGTTCGTTTCAGGTGTTCAGCAGTCTGTTTTAGTAGATTTTGTAAGTCAAAATGAAGTCAAAATTTTGCATAAAGTCAAAACTTGTCAAAATTGTCTTCATCAAAAATTTCCTTACAAAAACGAACAAATTTATATTTTTTTATATTTTTTGGAATTTTTGAGCTGCTATTAAAATTTTATTCGCAGTTTTATTTGATTTTAAACTTCTCAAATAGTTGCAATGGTAAAAATGCGTGCGGCAATTGAGAAGGAAATAGTACTTATTATGCATGAAATCGTCATTATTGGTGCATAAACACATAGTTGTTAGACAATTAATCTATTCCTATAAAACCTTTGCGCTCTTTACACGCGGTCTTTTTAAGTCGTAGCTTGCAAAGCAAAGAATGCCTAAACAAGCCAAACCGAAAGTGAGGCAAATTTTCCAGGAATATCCGGATGAATTTTCGGCAACTCCTGCCCGCGACTTGCGATGCAACCTTTGCGACGTGTTAGTCAAATGCGACAAAAAGTTTTTTTGTGGAAAGCCACCGAAAAAGTAAACAACACCAAAGAAAATTGGAGACGAAGAGCAAATCCCAAAGTAAGCAAACCTTTTTACAACTCGATCAAGTAAACCTCAAAGAGCATGTTGTCTCTTCATTCTTAGCTGCAGATATCCCACTTCATAACCATCCTTCTTTAAAGTCTCTGTTTGCTACAATGGGAAAAGTATTGCCTTCGGAGACTGCAGCCCGGGCATGTGTTACTAAATTAGCATCTCAAAAAGAAGAACAAATTCAAGAATTACTTCGTGACAAAAAAATTTTTTAATTGTGGATGAAACTGAGATTGCTAAACGAAAGTATAGTAGTGTGCTTGTGGGCAGCTTAGATGCCCCAAATCAGACATTCCTAGTTGATTGCCATCCACTTGACAGCGGTAGCAATGTTAATAGCGGTATTATTCTGCACACTGTGAATGACATATTGCGACAACTTGAAATAAAACGCGAGACTTTTTCATTGTTCTTGGCTGATGCTGCTCGGTACATGTCTTTGGCTGGAAAGACATTAAAGGAATTATACCCTTCTTTGATGTATGTCACCTGCGTTGCACACTTACTACATAACTGCGCTATGCGTATGCGTGCTCATTTAAAAAATATTGATGAAATAATAGAAACGATCAAGGCAGCAACAATCAAAAACAAAAATCGCAAGAACAATTTTCATGATGCTGGTCTACCATCTCCTCCTGACCCTGTAATTACAAGATGAGCAACTTGGCTTAGAGCTGCCCTATATTACAGCGAGAACCTTCCAGCTGTTCGTACCATTGTCAACAATTGGACAAGTGCAGGCCTTTTAGTCAACAGAGCAAAAGACGCTATCAATGTGGAAGATTTGGTGACAGATTTGGTTGAAATAAATCAATACCGGACTCTAGCAGCCAACGTAGAGTTCTTAGAAGGAAGTGCCCGCACGATAACCGAAGCATACGGACTGCTGAAGAATATGCAATTCGATGATGATCCGTGCGCAATTACAAGTTACATTAAAAAACGACTATTCAACTCTGATTTAGAAACAATAATAAACTGTACCAACTTGACAATTGACTCAACAAGCTACGCACTATTGCAAAAAGTCCAGCCAACCTCTGCTGCTGTTGAGAGGTCGTTTTCTATGCTCAGTAAATTACTGAGAAAAGACAGAAATTTTGATGTTTAGAAGGTATAAAAATATATGATGCTGTATTACAATAAAAAGTCCTGGTAATTATACTGAGTGGCTTTCGTTAAAAACATCATAGACAGACTGTTAATGTACAGTACAGTTGCGATAACAACGCATTTTTTGTATTACACACTAATTGATACCGGTACACATAACGGCTCGTTATCCTAGGTTTTGACGTCATGCGTCGCTTTGTTGCCTTAGCTTCAAGACTACGTACTTAATAAAATGTTTTAAGTAGGCTACGTACCTTCTTCTTTAAAATTTATGTAAATTGCGGATTATAAAACATTTTTGATCAAAAAAGTGCAACAAGACATAAATAATTAATAGGCGAAAGCGGTTAGGTCAAAATAAAGTCAAAATTTTTCCGAAATAAAGTCAAAAATATATTTTTTTTTAGGTCAAAAAAAATGGCCCTACTTATAACATGTTTTTATTGCTGCAATAATTGCGAGTAAAATTTATGAAAATATCACTGCACTCAGGTGCTACAAATACAAATGATATACGCAATAAAATCGGAAACTAGCTAGTTATTTTTCAAGGGGCTTATCAGGCGAATTGATAAAAAAGTGATGCCATATAAAATGCAAAATGTAATGCAGCAGCAACTGCATCAAAAGAGTTCTATTTATGTCACAACACATATAATCGGATAAAATCACAATGGCATTCGTAAAAGGAGCTGCCATTACTTTTAAATGATTTCAATGTGAAAAAAAGAATTCTTGCCCGTTTTACAAATATCATTGTGATTTTATCCCGTCATATTGTTGCATTCCTAAATGACTCTCCTTCGATGTTGGTAAAGCGTTTCATTTTTCTGCGTATCTTAATTTTTTACACTTAAGAGCGAAGTTAGTTATGAGGATTTTGCTGTTTAAATAGTTACTTTGTAATACATAATGTGATTTAAATTTTTTCACAAATTTTACTTAGGTTTGCAATTGCCAATTGGTTGGCCTATAAGCAGGGTTGCCATATCGTGCTTATTTCTAAGATTTGTGCTTATTTTCGATTGCCGTGCTTATTTTCTAGAGTATAGATTAATAAATCTAGGTTTTGCATAATTTGTTTGCTTATTAAGCTTTGTTTTGCATATAGAATTCTTTATTACTTGGCTACCACACGTAACAATCGTCTACTATCACGTAATGCAGGAAATATTCTCGTAGTTTCTCCAATTTTGTGCAATTGCGATGAATTTACCCATGCGTTCTTTTTGTTATTGTTACGTAAGTTTTTGTTAGCGACAACAGTAGGCTTTGTTGGCGAGAGTAGAGTAGTAGGCAGGTAGGCTCATGATAGTGAAAATTACAAAAAGTAGAAAGAATAAGATTAGAGGGGAATAGTTAAAGTAGATAGGCCTGCGTGAATAATATTGTAAGCAAGCTTAGTAGTTTAAAGAAATTTTGATAAATGTATTAAGGTATCTGTAATTACCATAGAGGGTGGTAATTTGAGTCGTCTCAGGTTTACAATCAACAACTTTTGTGTACAACCTGATATCAATAAGCGTGACAGCATTTATTAAAGTTAATTCGTATAATTTTTAGACATAATTTAGAAAAATGAGTAAGCGTAAGCACGTATTTCGTGATGATTATGAAAAAAAATTTGCTAATGTAAAGCAAAGCCGAAAAGGCAAGAGCTATGCTCACTGCTGCTATTGCGATAGTGAAATCAACCGTGAGGCCATGGGAAAAATAGCTATTAGTACACACAATGCTACCACATAACACAAAAACAATGCTTGGAGTGTTGCATCAAACCAATCAATGAAGAATTTTTTTACGAGCAGAACTTCACCAAATTACCTGGATTACAAGGCGGCAGCAGCACAGGGTGCTTGGGCATTTCATACTGCCAAGCATCAGCAGTCATTTCTTTCTAGTAATTGCACTACCCATCTCATAAAGGCGATTTTCAGTGATTCTGACATAGCGAAAAAATTTACAAGTGCCAGAACAAAAACAGCATCCATTATCACAGATGTGCTTGCTCCATTTGCCCAGAAATCATTATTATCAGACTTGGAGAAAACCCATTTTCAATATTGATAGATGCTTTTAATCACAACGAAGTGAAACTTTTTCCCTTGGTTGTCAGATTTTTTAGCGCCAAGGTTGGAGTGCGAGAGCGAATTCTCGATCTGCGGTCAATGCCATGTGAAACATCACAACAGATAATGAACTTCATCTGTTCTTCTCTTGAGGAAAATGGGCTCAAGCTTGAAAATATAACTTCTTTTTGTGCTGACAATGCACCAGTAAACTTTGGGGGTTGGCAACAAAAAGAAAAAAACAACGTTTTCAATCGTCTGCAAGAAAAAGCCAGTGCGCGTTTAATCCCAATTGGTTGTCATGCACATATTTTACATAATGCAGCTGAAAAGGGATCTAAAAGACTTACTGTAGACATTGAAACAATAGTTTTAAAAATCTGCTGTCACTTCAAGAATCAAACTGGTACTGTAGAGCAGGGGTCGGCAACCCCTGGCACGCGAGAGAATTTTTCATGGCACGCCAAGTTATTTCACGCGCACGCTAAATCTACACTATAAGCGTGCGCGGCGCACTCGCAAGCTCAAACTGTCTACACTGCACGAAATCAACAGTCTTAAAATTAGTCAAGAATGCAATTCACTGATACAATATCTAAGTCGGCGATGTCTGTTCTGGCCCAATCGTTCGCGCTCACAACTGGCTCGCTGTGAGAGCGAAAAAAATCGGCTCAAGGCAAACCAGTTTATGTGAGCTCCCATGAGCACAAACAAATTAGATTAAAAAAAGATGTGCGACGGCGCAAGAATGAAAATTGTAATGTAGATACGCCTTGATTTTCTTGATATAGCAATAGTTGTAGCAATGCTCGTTTTACCTGCTGTTAGTTATGTATATTCCTGATGAGGGCTGACTGTTTTGGCGATAGCGTTTGAATACTTCTTAATAAAATGTTTGCCTGCTTATTGCTGTTTGGGAATTAATTTTTGAAACCAACCTCTCGGCCTAAAAATTTACAGATTTAGGTTTATGAAATCAGGTTTAATGGCCTCTTCTGAAAAACTTAAATTACATGAAAGATCTTGTTAAGAATTCTGGGATTTTTTGTAGAAAGTCCCCGCCATTAATCCAAAAATGTGAGATTTGAGAAAAACACCCCCGCCACGTTTTATGTACAGCAGATTTTAGGGTTAGGGTTAGGACAAAACTTTAGCTGACATCGCTGAATTCAGTGCTGAATTCCATCAATGAATAAAAATTCTAACTGGATAAGAGCGGTGGCGGGGATGTTTTTTTTGGCGGGGGCTTTCTACAAAAAATCCGAATTCTGGACGACAGATTTCGGATTCGTTTCTCGATACAACCAAGCTGTGTGTGGTCTTTATTGTCAAAAAGTCGTTTGCCTAACATTAGGCATAAAACGACATTTTGAAGCGAAGCACGAGAAATTTATCATGAAGGATGCAGAGAACATCGAATTTCTGAAAAAGGCAGTGTTCCGCTACGATAAGCAAAGCAGCATTTTCAAAAAAGTGATTCGTAACACGAATCAAACAATCGAAGGTAGCTACAAAGTCCCAGAGGTCATTGCTAAACATAAAAGACCATTTACTGATGGAATATTTGCAAAGAAGGCCTTTCTCAGTTGTGCTGAAGTGTTGTTTGATGATGTGCCAAACAAATGCATCATGTATAGTAATGCAAGAGGCCAGCGATGCACTTAGCAAACTGCAGACAGTGACACTGTTTCGACCTATCAGGTCTCTTCAGTGCAATTGGTGACCAATAAGAAGCTAGAGGCTTTAAATAAAGCATAGCTTAGACCGTCACACTTGTGGGACCAAATACTAGGTCCACTGTAGTGGATGGTCTGTCAACCTCTGCGAAGCCGTACCACTCGTGAATGAGTGACTTGGAGAAGCGATGCATGAAGTGACTTGGAGAATAATGCGTCGGACAAGCGATGCATGTTTGCTTTTGCATATGGAGAAAACGAGTTTATGTTATTGCAAATGAAGGGTTTGGTTTGGGGACGGGACAGGCCCTGCTGAGGAGTCCAAGAGGACGAAACGCGTCCAGGGATGGTCTCGTCAAATTGGGTTGGGTACATTGTTTGCAATACACACTAAATTGTTTTCAATATAATGTTTGTGGTTTATGTCGGTGTGAACCTTCCAACCACTTCCAGATGTAGCTGGTCGATTTCAAAGCATCTTTATCGTGGACATCTAAATTTGTTGATTGGCAGATATCGCTGGAAACGATTGAAAACGAAGAAATTTAGCTGTCTAAAGAAGACGGCAATAGCTTTGCTGTCTGCATTTGGATTCACTTGTTTGTATGAACAAATATTTTCACATACGGAAGATTATTCGGAACCATGTATTCAACGGAAAGACTTCAACATTTGTCCTAATATTGCAAAGCTGAGCAAGGACAAGGATAATACTAAAAAGCAACTCTTGACTGTATTTGACCTTATCCAATAAAATTAATTAAACAAATATTTCTCTTATCCGTTTACTATTCATATCAGGTAGTTGACTGCGCAAACCAAACACAAAAAATTGTTTGGCACGCGAAGTTGCTTATATTTTGATATCATTCGTAAACTGGCACACTGCGTTCAAAAGGTTGCCGACCCCTGCTGTAGAGTACAAAATCTTAAACAATTTTGCGCACAGCTTGAAGCTCAGTACATTGCACTTCCCACTCACATGCCAACACGTTGGACTACATTAGGTAATGTGCTCGAAAAGATGATAGAACTTTGGGAACCACTAACGCAACACTTTCTCTCCCTACGGTGTCCACCACGGATTCTTGAGAATTTTTTCAGATCAGAAGAGTCGCTTGTTATCGTGTCGTTTCTTCATAGTGCTTTGTCGGTTTTCAAAAAGCCGCCATTACTGTTACAGAGCACTAGTGCATTATTTCTGGAACTGGCTGACATCTTTGAAACGTTCAAGACGGCCATTTTTCAGCGTCGTAATTCAGAATTTTATGGAGCAAAAACAGATGAATTATTAAAAGGAATCGACAGTGACTGTGCTGAGGTGCGAAAATGAAACTTCAAAGAATTTTATGAAGTGACTCTGGAATACATTGACAAATGGTATCGACCAGATAAACATCCAGCCAACGTCGCCTGGACACTGCTGAGAAATCGGTCAGTTACATATGAAGAAGTAAAAGAAATGGCGAAGAAGATCGATCCTGAGGTAGTGATGGCAAATGAGCTGTTTGACGAAGTTTCGTCTCTCAATGATATGCTTGAAAATATTCCGTATGACACATTCAATGAAGATAGCCTAGAGACGAAGTGGATAAAACTTTTTTCTGAAAATGATTCTCTACCGCTTTTATACATATTAGTTGCTATTGTTTTCTCTATTCCGGTCAGCAACGCATTCGTGGAATGAGTATTTTCTCTTGTCTCATCGCAATGGACTAAGGAAAGAAATCGTCTAAGTGAAAAAACTGTCAAATCACTGTTACAAGTTCGAGTAAATATAGACTTCAGTTGCTCCGAGATGAACGAAGTCATTTCCAAAGATCAAAAACTGCTTAAGCAAACTCTTAGTGGGGAAAAATATTTATGATTTGGCTTTCAAATCAATAAATAGATCTTGCTTGTATAAAAATATTCAATTTCCGTTAATTCTAGTATTTAAATTTTTTTCAATTTGTTAATCGCTAGGAAAAATTTATACCAGGTGATATTAATATGATTTTTGCAATACAAAATTGTTAAGGAGGGGTAATCTATTACGTCATCGCACAACAGCGTGCTTATTTTTTGGTGTAGGCAGATGGTAACCCTGCCTATAAGTCTTTTGATTCCAAAATGGGAGATTATACTTAAACTATTTCCACTGCATTTTATTATATTGCATTAGCTATTAGGTTACCCATTTTAATTGTGAAGTCATAAGCGCACAATCCAGTTGCTGGTAATGCTAATTACAGCTCTGAATTAAGATTTACTACAAAAAATTATAAACAAGTGTTTAACCATGGCAGTTTTGTTGTATTTTTGCATGTTTCTCGTTGGAACTACAGTTCAAAGCTTCGATGTGTATTTTGATGAAGAAAATAATGAAATTCTGACTTTCACGATCATTGGCCCTGAAGTCAAAAACCTGCCAAAATCTCACGAGGACGCTCAAGCAGCCTGTGAAGCTCGAGGAGAAACGTTAGCCGTTCTAAAGACTGAGTCAGTCTTTGACTATATCGTATCACAGCTGCGTCAAAGGTATAAAACAGGTACAACAGCCAAATGCTAGAGATTGATATATTTAAATGATGCGTTTTAAACAATGACAAATGGAAAAACTTTTATTGCCGAGTGCATTTTCTCCTTAATTTGAACGTAATTGCAAAGAAAAAAACTTTTACTTTAGTTTCCAATTTAGTGTAACTCGGAAAAAATTTTTAGCGTCATTTCCAATGTTCCATAAAAAAAACTCTGAATAAATTAGCCCGAATATATGTGACTGTATTCGGGCTTACCTCGAAATCCTCCAAACGTAAACAACAGTTGATTGGCGATAGTTAGCCCAAGTAAGACCTTTTGCATATTAGGCAAAAGGTAAAATTTTTAAAAAGCCTTGAATGGCATCTAACATTTCAGAGCAAAAGTCATCAATTTTTCTGCAACCGATAGGTGCTTCAAAGCTTCTAAATAATGCAAAGGGCTATTACCGAAACTCCACAAAAACAAGTTAAAAAAGTTTTTGATTCAACTTTAACTGGGTAGTATAAACAATATTGTGAACTTGTTGGTGCTTAGTGCTAAGTTTTGGGAGAGGTCTGCTAACGACCTGGTGCTCGAAGGCATTTTGCAACTGATTCCTGTTTTAAAACTTAAAAAATGCGATTTCGCATTTGTTAACTTTGCCTTCAGTGGTGTTTTTAGAAAGAGAAAAATGTCGAAGGCCCTCAAATAATATGCCAGTACCAAAAAATTTAAAACATCTTCATGTTTGTTTGGAGACCAAAACGGATAAAATTCTGGCTTTGAAAAAAGTTGGTCTGCTAAATCAGTGGTTCTCAAACTGTGCGTCGCGACGCCTTGGTGCGTCGTTTCAATTTTCAATTTAGGTTTTGTGCAATTAAGTCTAGGTTTTATTGCGTCAAAAGAACTCTGATCGTAGATTCCTTTCTTACTTTCTTCTGACATTTTTACAATAGTGTTTTTAATACACTGTTGTAACGGTTGACTTGTTATTCAAGAATCAAATTGCAGAAGTTTAACTTAATTGGCGAAAAATATATAAAGAATAAAGTATTCAGTTGTATGTTGGACGAAAACAGGAAAGATGAGTTACAAACTTACAAGAGCGTAATTTTACGATTAAAGATGACAGACCAATACAAAATCTCGGAAGCATAGGGGCAGTTATTTATGTAGAATTGTAGATTATGGGTCACATTTATCTCGCAGTACGGCAGACTAAACTGTAGGATGCTGTCTGGTGCATCGCAAAGTCTCGCAAGCTTTTTTAAATGCGTCGCATCGCAAAAAGTTTGAGAACCACTGTGCTAAATGATTAAGGTTTTTCCGTCTTTGATAAAAAAAAAATTACGCTTTTCCCGTTTTTTCACGTCTTTCACGTCTTTGGAGACGGCATTGA
Source organism: Trididemnum clinides (assembly GCA_963675345.1). Classification (NCBI taxonomy): domain Eukaryota; kingdom Metazoa; phylum Chordata; class Ascidiacea; order Aplousobranchia; family Didemnidae; genus Trididemnum; species Trididemnum clinides. Next base: position 14,302,421 of record OY776294.1, read on the forward strand.
ACACAATCCTCAATTTCAAAACATAAATTTTTCACCGTTTTAAAATGTTTAGGCTTTCCCAAAAATTTTTTCTCAAATTCGTCGCTGCTGGTCGTTATATTTGTTTTGCTTTGCCTTTTTTTCTTTTGACTATACTTTTTATCCATCTTTCATATCATCGATTGATAATAATCACAAGGGCAAGTTTTTTAATATAGTCACTTTTTTGGTAGCAAGTTTGAGAGGTGCAATTTTTTGTTAGAGTTGTGTATACAAAAAATAAGTTTCATATTCTTAATTTATAGGTTAATAAAAAGCCAATTTTTTATAGGGTAATAAAATCAATTATTAAAACTGTTTGTCAAAAAGTTTCTTTCGTACTGGTGAGAAAAATCGATTACTGTGACAAGTGTGATAAAAGTCACTCACCTTTTTTGCTTTAACTCGCAGTTTGCAATTTTTCGTACGGTAGTACAGATTGGTATTTTTTTGACAATTAAACGATTGTAGTGCAGTAATCACACTCAAGACAAAATCATGTGCGACTCTGTTGGAAACGAATAGTTGCGACAGTGAGGAGGCGCACCACTGTTCATTTGTTTGGAAACAGCGTTTGCAGTATAACGAGTAGACATCTACATTGTAGATTCCTTTTCGCTAGTTTAGACTTTTTTTTTATTTTTTAAGGTGAGTCAAGAAAAAGTGAATAATTTATTTCTGCAGGTGCAGTGTACAAGCTCACTAACAGATCGTAGGTTATTTCATTATTCTACAATAGAGTCAACTGTTATGGAGTGACGTACGGACATATTTATTTAGAATTTGCTTTAGTTTGTGATATAAGTATTTAAGTGATTCCAAAAGCTGAATCTATCAAAACATCTAAAATTCAATCCGGAAATCAATACTTTCTTGATGAGTTCATGATAAGTCCCAACAACTGATTATATCGTAATTTGTGTAGCTATATGGTTGCTTGCAACGAAAGTTTTCTTGTTAAAAGTTATTGAAATACGTCCAAGCATCAAACAGGCAGCAGATCCGAACTACTAATCCCACACACTTTGCAAACGTTTATGGGGAGCAGTACACAGATTTTGTGGAAAAGGTAACCAAGGCATTTTTGTCTGTTGATATTCGTTTGTAGGCTTCAAGCTAAACAACATGCATGTCAACAACCTGCTTCACGATATTGGTCATAGCTTGCCATCAGGAACTACGTGAAGAAAATAGCGCTGCAGTTGAGCGCGGATAAGTTACAGCCGATAAGAAAGGCTGTACATGACAAGCAAATTTTTCTAATTGTTGATGAAAGCACTCAACTTAGCATGCAATATTTAAATATTCTAGTTGGAAACCTAGATACACCTCAGGTCAGTTGTTTGTACGGAAATTAGCCATTACCATGTGCGCCAAATAGCAACAGCATTGATCCAGCAGTTGACGATGCTGTTATAAATCTTTTGGAATCGACAAAATTTCTTTCTTAACGCATATATTTTGCAGCATCAGACATTTTGATTGTCTGATGCTGCAAAATATATGGTGGCTGCAGGTGCAATGCTGAAATGAGGTAAATCTTTGAATCCTTAGCTGCTTCATGTGAAATGTGGAGCACATTGATTGCACAATTGTGCTATAAAAGTGGAATCTCACTTCGAAGATGTTGATCAGCTAATCACAAAAGTCATATTAGAAACAGTTAAAAACAAAACCAGATCACCCAAATTCGCTACTGTTGGTTGCCCGCCTAAGCTTGTTATAAGATGAGGAAGTTAGTGTAAATGCTGCCTTATATTATGAAAATAATTTACTTGAAATGGAAGCTATTTTGCAAGGTTTTGAAGAGCCTGGTATTTTTATAACTCAAGCTAAAGTCAGCTTGCAAACAACTGGCTTAGCAACTCAATTTCTCAATATCAAAGACCAATATAAATGCTAAGTTAAGTTTATGGAAACAATGAAAGTGTCGAGTAGGCCACACGATCAAAGAAGCGGTGCGAGCAATTCAAGTACTTGACTTTGAAGAACACACTCGCAGCATTAACTGCTACATTCCCAAAAGAATGCAAATCAATAACATTTTTGAAGTGATGAACATGGAAAGACCAGATTTTTCACCGGCTGTTTACAGTTTACCTCAACATTCTCCCTCCACAACTGCTTCTGGAGAAAGTAGTTTTTCCATGCTGCAAAAACTGTTAGCTAAGGACAGAAACTGCGAAAATGTCAAACAGTACATGATTTTATATTTCAGTTCTTGCACCTGACGATTGCGGAGTTGGGTGTTTATATGAGGCGTTTGTATTGCAAGTTTTGTTGAAGATTTGACTGTTTTCGTTAATTAAATGTTAATTTTAAAATACATGTATAAAGTCAAGAAACACTAATTTAAAGATTTAAAATTTTGTTAGGTCAATAAAGTCAAATTTTTATTTTTTAAATCAATAAAAACTTGCCCTAATAATATCCTTTCTCCCTACAAAAACTGCTGCCAAGAAGAAACTAACATGGAAACGGAAATTATCATGGATATGTAAGCTATAGATATACAAAATTAGGGTGAGTATCTACCTAAGATCGAAATCTAGCTTTGGATTATGACTCTACTCTCAATAGAGTAGTAGATATGTTGCCACTATTAAGCAACATCAGTAAATATTGATTTCGGGTGGGATCCCAAATTGCAGCGATACATTCTATCTACATCCCACTGACGATGTGCACCAGCGAATCTGGATTTTGGCAATGAGATGTTTTAACCCTTTGAGGGATAATGTAACACATATGTTACATGATTGCTAATTGTTGTATCATTATGACGCACAACCACTTTTTAAAAATTCATTGTAATTTTATTATTTCCAAACAATAAAGGAATTGTCTCAAATTTTATGAATTAGAATCTTATGATCCTTAAAGGGTTTTAACCGTAAACACCACCTTAGATTACTAGGTCATTAAAGCACGCCAACTGACTCTGCAAATTATGAAAACTATTTTCCTTAACTCATTACCCGCCATTGTTTCTTTTTGGGACACTATATATATAATGGCTAATGTTTTCGTGACAGATTTTATTTTTTATATTTTTTGTTTTAAGTGATAAAGTAGAGAGTTAAAATGACATAAATAGCAATCTTTTTAGTTTTTTGAGTTGCTGACTGTTTACATGTGTTATGTAAATGACAAATTGATCATTTTTTGTTGGTTTTGTATTTCATTTTCGTATCAGTATTTGCGGTATTATGAAGCTAGCTGAAAAATATATCATTCTTGAATAAACTTGAATAAACTATTACCTGAATAAACTTCAAATGTATCAATCTTGGTTTATAAGTTCTCTACCTGTAAAGATGTGAATATAATTTAGGTTTTAATTTTACGTCTTTAATGTGGGACGACCCACTTATAGGACGTTGGCATATTATGGTAGCTATTTGGATAAACATAAGCGTCTCTCGCTAGCGCCTATTGTGCTGCAGTAGGCTTATATGCAAAAATATTTCTTAATTGAACACTTTGCTGAGTATTTAATCAAATCTACCTTCTGACAAATCATTGGAATGAATGTGACACTTTTGCAAAGGGGTGTCACAAACGAAAACCTATTTTGGAAGATCAAGCTTTTGCTAACGATATTCTGCAACATCACTATTTGCGACTATTGGCAAGTGTAAACCTTTATTGCGCCGTTTCCTAATACGACTAAATAACCATGTTAGTGCGTAAAACATGAACACATTGTACAGCTTTCCACAGCAAATTGCACTCTACAGTATATATCCATCCGCAGCTACATAAAAGTGCTGTCAAGCTCAGCTCACTTTTTATAATTCTGATTAGTTAAAAAATTGACCAGTATATTCTGCACCTGATGAGTAAGTAAGTAACAGTTTCATGTTCTTTATATCATAATGTAGCTTGTGCTAAAATACTTTTATTCTTTTCTATTAGAATGGGTTTAGGCCTAAAATATAGTATTGTATTGAAATGATAAAGGTGTGTAAAAATTGACGCTTTGCTTCAGCGTAAAATAAAGATGATGCATCTAGCAATACTTACGCTTACAGCGAGAAACAGTTATTTTTTTCTTGGTAAAAGAAATTACACAGGCCAAAAAAAATTTCTGGCGTATATGGTGAAAGCGGTTTAAGGGTAAATTGGGGGCGCTGAGTTCGAAAATCACGTTAGTTTTTGCAGATTAGCTTTAGTTTTTCAGATATGTAAATTTTTTATTTATTCTTTACCGTAATTAGGGCTACTTTCAAATGGACATTTATATAGGGGTGGTCAATGAATAAAATGTGTTTTCAGTGTAACTGATCCATATTGGTCTGACATGAATAATTACGGAGCCAAAATAGGCAAAGCCCTTAATTCACGGAATGAGTAAAGCATGCTATATAGTAAACGCGCAATGCTCAACATCGAACTACAAAGAATTGTAATGGTCAATCTTTGCAAAACACAGCCTCTGTAACAAACAGTTACATGGGGATGTTCATAGACTTAAAGAAACATTAGCTAGCATTTCCCATTGGATTTTAATTGTTCATTTGAAGAAGAGTTCGCTTATATGATTTCCGGCTGTAGCTTTGTTCAGTACAATCACGGATCAATGTTTAGCAAAAATCTGCCATCATGTGAGAGCTCCAACGACCTTGGTATCTTTCTTCCCTTGTCTTAGTGTCTTCATGAAACCTGTCCCCTTGTTCCTCGCTAACATCACCAAGATTCTCTGGGATTTAGTCTAGATGACTAAATAGTTAGTAAAGTTTGATGCTCATCCTTGCACCAAAAGCTTGAAAGTTTTGGAGCATCACATCCACAAGGTTTCGATAGTTGCTAACTTTTGTGTTACCTAGATACTCTTGTTTCACTGAGACATATGAGCACCAGGCTGCCCTCTCAGCTACTGTCATACAAGCAGTGAAGGTTTGATCTTGCATCAGTTTACGAATTTGGGGTCCAATAAAAACACCTTCTTTAAGTTTTTCCATGCTGAGACCAAGAAAAGTTTTGGCGATAAAACTGAAACAATTACTACCTTTATTAAAAATCTTCACAACTTCATAAATTGTTTCGTCAGACCAACTTTATGTGAAGCGGAGGCAGAATAATGCGATCTCGCTTAACCAGTGTCTCATTTATAATATTTTTATCGCCTACTGCAAGATCTTCTCATGCCGGCCAATCCTTCTTTACCCAGTGCTAATCAGTAGCGCCACTGTCCCAGTAACATAGAAAACAAGGATATTTGGTTTATTCCCTTGCTGTCCTAACAAAAAAGTCTGCGCATATGGCCCAGTTGTGCTCACTGTAGCGCAGTTTCTGCAAAACCATCTTTATATTCAGATAGTGTTTTTAACAATTACGGAAAGTCCGATTGGAACTCATGCACACTCGTGGCCATTATGAAGTAACACACATTTCAAACTCCGTTTGGAGCTGTTTATAAACAATCTCCATTTATCTGGGTTGTACTCTGGAAGACGTATTTCTAAAAGGAGGCCTTGGATGTTGTTGCAATAAACAAAGTCATCTTCCATAGAGAAAAAACGAATCAAATCATTCCTATCACGGTAGAGTGTAAATTTAGTTCCCAAATTCAGTATACCATGTTCACGAAGACCAGATGCCAAAATCACAGATGGATAAGTCGAGATCACGAACTAGATCATTCAGTTGGCCTTGACTAAAGGGTTTTGGTTTTGCACTGAACGAAGATACTGCAGCCGCCATGATGGAAGAGCTACTAATATTACTGTCGCTGCTATCAGTATTATCCATCGCTTCGAGTAGCATTTCATCTGTAGTAAAGTCAGGTAAGGAAGTGAAAACTGGAACTGGAACTTCAGCACAATGTGGTATGGGTCGTCGAGCAGACTCAATATCAGGATAATACCAATTTTTTTTCTTTCGCTAATTCCATCTACACATATCCACCATGCAAAAATAACAATCATCATGGTGATTTTTGGGCTCACGCAATGCCATAGGAACCCCACAACGCATCGAATTGATTTTGGTTTGGGTCCAAAAGCGTAGCGTTTCTGTACAATGTTTGCACACCTTGTGGGGTGCCCAAGACTTGTCTTGGTCCCCTAACTTTATGCCAAAGTAGACTTCATAAGCTCTCTTGGTAAAACCTCTCACATTGAATCGGTACTTTGCCATCATATATTCACCACAAATGTAGCAAATACGTCTGGATTGTTTCGACACTGCCTTTGCTTGGTGCTTATCTCTACTACTTCCTCATATACAGCTTTATTCAAGACAATGCAACTAAATTTTCTTGTAAATAAATATGTAGTACCCATCAAAATGTTCGCCAAAAAGCAGCAACTCGTCGTTTATTATGTCTTTAAATCCATAAAATCTAGCACTTTAGTTGGCTGAATGATACATGCTTTCCATTACATATGCTTCCAAAGATTAGTAAAGTATCTTAATAAAAGCTATACGCTGCCTTTAAGTCTTATTGTGGTTGTTTTAACGCACAGGGGGGAACAAATAAACTAAAACTGATAACCCTTCTCTAAAAAGGAATACAAACGTAATAATGAGAAACTTTTGACAGGAGTAAGTCGTAAATTGTTTGGCTACTAGCTGATAGTAATGCTCTAAACCGCATCAAACTTTCATAAATCATCAACATTATGACTTGTTTTTATACGAATCAATATACACATAGGCTGTATGGAGTAAATGGACACTAAACTTTGAATAATAAGCCAGTAATATTACATCAAAAGAAGCTTCGCATGCTTGAGAATGCACCATGCTCTAGTAAACATATCTCCAATAGATCTCAATATCTCAATAAAAGTTAAAATATCTCCAAAAAATATTTCAATAAAAGTAAAAATACCTCCAAAATAGAGCCAATTTGTCAAAACTAAGTGTATTTTTAGACTCAGCGCCCCCGATTTAACCCCAAAACGATTCAACAACCTTTGTCTTTTCACAAAAAATTTTTTGTTGGCCTGTGTAATTATATATAACCATTAGCATAGCATTTGCTGATGCTAATTCTGGTCTAGAGTAAATAAATTAGGATTTATATCATGGTGCTATTTAAATGTAGATCAAAAACTTAGTAAAGTATCTCAATAAAACTTTTTACATAAAGGTTGCTTTTATATATTCTGCATGGTAGAGCACATTTCTCGTTAAGCAAAAAAATACCTTTCTTTTGAATGACTCGTATAAGAAATTTTTTGCTTCAAAAATCCTGTTTTGCTTGAAGTTTCTGTTTCAATAACTCAGAGTCGCCTTGAAGCCATGAGCTCAGTAGAAATATCCATGCGAATTTTCTGTTTCGAATAAAATTTCGGAATTAATCGGTAAATAATAAAGATGGTGAAAATTGCGAAAATACTTGCGGACCTCAGTGACATAGCTACGCATGCATGTCATTGTAATTCCTTCTGAAGCTGTCAAAATGACAGATGAAAATGATTTAGATGATCCTGAGATCGATATTGGACAAATGACTGAGTTAGCAGGTGCTCATAAAAACACCTAGCATTCAACGTAAAAAGCTGATTTTGAAGTCAATCATCAGGAGTAATCTCAAGTTCTCGTAAAAATACTGCCGCAAATGCTGCTCCAAAGTAGAAGAAATACGAAAGCCCATTATCTGGTGAAATGCAGATACCACCAAAATGTAACTACGAGAAACTAAGCGACATTCAAGGTAAAGCTGTTGAAGAAAATTTTGAACGTCACTGCTTAGATGACCTTTTAGATGATATGCCAGAGCAGTATATATGCTAAGAAAAACAACAATACCATTTTTTCTTTGAATAAAAGTGAACCAAAAATATTCATAGGTATCTTACTGCTTAGTGGATACAACAAGCTTCCACATGAACACATGCACCGGAACAGCTTTCCAATACTGCTCCTCGTTTAAACTGCAATAATACGATATTGAAAAATTAAAAAATTTACCCGTTCCCGGACAACTCAAAACTTAATATATCCGGAAAAATGGCAAAAATTTAGCCTTACCTGAATAAGATCTAATGAAATTACATTCAGTTTGGAGTTTTTTAGTCACATTTCTTGGAGTCATATCACATCAGCACATTGGTTTCCTTCTTTTCCGCATTCGACCACCGTTTGATCAAACTCTCTGGAGCAGCATCAGCATAATTTATAGCTCATGTTGCACTAGCTACGTCACGCCAAACTACAACTCTATTTATACAATTATCTGTACTGTAGCCATAAGAGCCTCTTTCACAGTTTTCTTCATTGTTTGTTTGATGAAATTGCTGCATTTTCCGAACGATTTTGTCTAATAGTAATCAGACCTCCGATGCCACGTTTTGAAAACTCATCAAGCAAAGAAAAAGAGTTAAAAAGATTGTCAAAAGTAACAGAGAAACCACTTGACAAAGCACTTTTTCTATGAGATCCAACTCTATATCATCACCTTGGCCGAGGCCTGTGTCTGACAGCGTAGTGTCAGCTCCACAGTATGAAATAAGTATTTATAAACTTGAAGTTAAACCGAAACTATGAAATCATGCTTTCATCGATGATGTGGTCAGTAGAGCTAAAGTGCGTTTTAAAATTGCAATTTATCATGTCAAATAGACAACGCACCTTGTAGTATCTCCAACATTTATTTCAGCATTGTTAACTGAATGCAAATTTGAAAACATTTCTTTAAATCGATTTCCGCTCATTGCTTTGATTACTGCCGCATTGGGTGTGCCTGGAGCAACTGCTCAATATGGTTCACAATAAAGCACTTTGCAATGTCCAGAAAGCAAAATGATCGCAATTACGGCGTTAATTTTGTTTTCATCTGCGTTTAAAGTTTTGCCATTTTGAATAAGAAAGTTTCTCAGTCATACAGTAACGTAACCTATGGCAGGCTTACTAGACTATAACAGGACAACACTAAATCATGGAAGTTCATGTGGAATTGTGGCATAACTAAATCACAGAAACAACACGAACATTCATATTATACATGAAACTACTAAAATACGGAAATTTCGTTTTATGAAAGGAAATACTGATTTACAGAAATATGGAGAAATCATCCGTAATAAAGTGGTAAGAAAATTGCAGAAATACGGAAATTTATGGAAGTCGGTATGCACTAAAAATGCAACCTCACAATTGGGTAATGGTAGACAATTGAGACGAATTAAACAAAGCATAAGCATAAATTTCCGTATTTCTGCAATTTTCGTAACTTAAGTGGGGTTTTCCCAGTATTTTGGGAAGAACTTCAGTGATTTCAAAATTTTCGTATTTCAATGTTGTCCCGTAGTTGTAGTTTTGTAGTTGGCTATTAGTCTACAAAAACTGAACAAAATTAACATATAAAACAATAATAATGTCATTCTGATCTTTGACATAAGCAGCACAAGGAAGCAAACTGGCTATTTCATTTTCTGAATTGCGTTTAGTATTCATTTAAATTTTGACATCATTATGTGCCACTGGCACCTTTGCTGCCAGCAACAAACTCACTCTTTATATTTCGTCATTAAGAACAACAGTTCTATGAAAACAGGTTCAGAAAACCAAGCAATCATCTACATGTATATTTATAATATACTGTCATTTTCATTATTTCAAACCATTTTCACTTAATTCTGTTGCTTCGACCGGACCACAGACGCAATTTCACTGTTTTATCACGTTGCCCATTTTCATTCAATTATTTTAAAGTTTCCACTCAATAATTATTCTTGTTAAAATACTGTAACATTTTTTGCAACAAATAAGCTTTTTTGTTGCTATGAACGCTAGCAAAATGCGACTAGCAGTACCAGAAAAATTGAATTTTTTCTGGGAGTGTCTTCTTGAAACGAAAGTTGCCAATGGCGTAATGGGGCTGACGTTGTTTAGAGTTTGGTTCAGCTTGTGCTGAAATAGATGTACGCCTCCGTGAAATATATTCTCAGAAGCTTTCACAGCAGGCCTGCACAACATACGGCCCGCGAGGCTTTTTATTGTGGCCCTCGAAATGGCTTCATGCGAGCTTGTGATCTCGAGTCAAATCACTTTTAAACAATCCATTTGTGTGTATTGTTTCTGCAAATCGCGCACAGTTAGTTGATGCCATTTTAGTGATAGTCTGATGCTATTGTCAATTGTGAGTGTTCGTAAAACAGTGCTAGCGTATTTACGGTGCATGCGAGTTTGACAAGCATTTTCAGTTCATTTGTCAGCAATTACCATAAAGCAATGACTGAAAACAAGAACAGAAAAATGAAAGTGAGGGCAGAGTGTTTAACTCAGAATAGACAAATAAATACCTATTTACAGTAGTAAACTCAAAAATAGTGTGCTTAGTTTGCCAAAACGTGGTTTCAGTTTTAAAAGAATATAAATCTGAGACGCCATTTTTAAACCAATCACCCGAATCTCACTAAATTAGATGTAAACGAAGAAAGCCTTAAAGCAGAAAGTGTACTGTCAATCATCGCTCCCAACAAAACTTTTTTAAATTTCCGGGCAATGAAAATGCTACTGCTACTAGAGTTAGCTTCGAAATTTCAAGGAAAATTGCTGTTGCGGGTAAGAGTTTTACGAAGAGAGAGTTAATTACAAATGCAGGATACGTGCAGTTTCTTTAATCTGCCCAAATGAAATTAAAAAATTTGAAAACGTAAGCCTTTCATTCACAACTGTGCAACGAAGAATGAAAGATATTGCTGAGAATACAACTGAACAGTTGTGTCACGAAGCAATGGAATTTTCTTATTATTCTTTAGCTATTGACGAAAGTACAGATTCTACTGATATGGCACAGCTTTTAGTGTTTGTAAGAGGTATTGATGATAATTTTAACCCATCTGAGGAGCTTGCTGATGTGCAGTCTATGCAAGGTCGGACTACTGGAAAAGAGATATGCAGCGCTCTAATGGATTGTGTTACTAAAGAGTTATTCAGGGATTTTTTTGATTTGGTTGGATCGCGCACTGACGGTACTCAAGCTATGTGTGGAAAAACAAACGGAGCGATGGCTTTGCTACAAGAGCACATTGGAAGAAAGATTATCATTAACCACTGCATTATACACTGGCAAGTTATATGCAGAAAGGTTTCAAATTTGATCATGCGATGTTAGTTGTTGTTTCCATTGTTAACTACCTCCGAACTTGGGAACTAATGCAACGCTTATTTAAATCATTTCTTGAAGATAACTAGGTGTACCACACTGATGTAAGATGGCTCAGCCGTGCAAATGTACTACAGCGGTTTATTTCTTTGAAACCTGAGATATCAAAATTTTTGGAAACAGAATCCAAAGAATTTTCCGAGCTAAACGATTCTTCTTGGAATGAAGATTTATTTTTCCTTGGCAACATTACTTCTATTTAAAGGACCTGAATATTAACCCTTTGAGCGCGGCTGTCGTAATTTTGCGACAAAGCTACCCTCTAAATATCAGTAGATGCTGCTTTAGTATCGAAAGCGGGAATACCCCAAGTTAGATATCATTTTGTTCGTTAGGAAACCAGCTTTTCAATAAACTATTGTGTTCTATACGTTGTTATTGAAGTTATTGCTAATATCTGCGATTGAAGTTACTGATTGGAAATGGCTAAGAATTATTATACTCTTGACCAAGCCTTCGGAATGGTAGCTGCTGATAGCAATTCAGGGAGTAAACCAAAGTATTCTGAGCCTAAATTTAGTGACAGTGATGATGATATGGGACAGGTGCAGCCACCTTTGCAAAAGGTGCAGTCAAGTAGGGACATTGTCGACATTGTAGAAACTTTGTCAGGCGTAGTCGTGCAGTCTGGAAGAGACTTGATGGAGAAGAAAACTATGTGCCATGGATAAAAAATTTTACTGCAGTTTCTGGATGCACTGGCCCTGATGGATATGAAAACAAGCCCCCTGTTGACTTTATATCATTGTTTTTGACCAATGAATTTTGGAATCTTGCTGTCACTGAAACAAATAGGTACGCTCAGCAATATTTAGATTCTCATTGCCCTAATTCAGCCAATCTCCTGAAACTGAAGTCTCGTTTCCAAAACCGGAATCCTGTCACAATTACTGGAATGAAAGCCTTCTTTTCCTTGACATTCTCAATGGGATTGTGTAAAAAGTCGGAAATTGAAGATTACTGAGCCAAATGGTGGATTACTGCAACTCCAGGTTATGGAAAAGTCATGCCAAGGGATAGGTTTGAAGTGATTCTGTCCTTCCTTCATTGGGCAAACAATGATGATCATGTACCTAGGGGTCAGGATAGACGCGATCGATTATTCAAAATTCGTTTCCTGATTGGTCTTCTTGTGCCAACGTTTAGCCAGTTGTTCTATCCAGGAAAGGAGCTGGCTCATGATGAGATGACAATAGCATTTAAAGGTAGGAATATAATGAAACATTACAATAAGAACAAACCAGACAAATGGGGGTACAAGGCATATGTACTCTCAGAATCAAATTCAGCATATGTGGTAGACTGGCTTTTGCGTATAGGAAAAGTAAACCCAGGACCGTTAGAAGATGATGATGAAGATGAAAACACTCTGATAACTCACAGGATAGTTTGGCGAATGATAAGGCTTTATTTTGGACAAGGTCATGCAGTATATATTGATAGTTATTATTCTGGGGTGCCACTTGCAAATGAATTTGGACAGAATGAAACTGGTGTGTGTGGAACAGTGGATGTAAAACGTTGTGGTATGCCTCAGACTCTGAACAAGAAAAATCTTTCACTCTGCAAGGTGATGACCCTGTGTTTATAAGAACTGGGAAACTCCTAGCTCTTACTTGGCATGATGTCAAGAGAGTGAGCATGCTTACAAATATTTATGGAAGCAATTGCATTATGAAACAAATTCGTTCAGAGGAAAGCGAAAATGGATTTCGGGTTGTAAAGAAACCATACTGCGTGGACAGATACAATCAATTCATGGGTGGTGTGGACAAAATGGATCAAAGAATGAAGACCTATTTATTCCTTCATGGGTCAACCAAGTGGTGCCTCAGAATAGTCAGTTGTTTACTGAGCGTTACTACAGTAAATGCTCACATCCTTTACTGCCTCAAAAATGATAAACCAGTTCCCCTGAAAACGTTCATTCAGGAAGCATGCATCTCACTGTTAGAGAGGTACAATCGGCCTGTTGACCCTAGGCCTGGACAAACCATGATAGGAGACAAGCCTCAAAGACTTACTGAGAGACATTTTCCAACAGCTATTGAAGAAAGGAAGCCAGATTGCATTGTGTGTAGTGATCGGAGTGTGAAGGGTGGTAGAAAACAGACTCAACAGAAGTGTCGCCAATGTGATCTTCCAATGCATGCTGTACCATGTTTTGAACGATTTCACACACTAAAGGATTACAAATGCTGTCATCTGTTCTTATAGACACTTGTTTGGACATTACAAAAATATAATTCATCATTTCTTTTTGTAGAATTGATTTTATTTGTAATGTATGAAACAATAGCAATAATATATACAATAAAATTAGCTATTTGACTAATATGTGAATGAGAAAGTTGCAATTTTTCATGTGCGGATGATCATCCTCATCATAAATTCAAGATGGCCGCCATTGTGGGGGGGGGTAAGTTTGTCAAATTTTATAATATTTTTTGATAGTCCTACTTATGTGCTACAAATGTTATGTACATTGTTTGGGTATACAATAAAAGGTTAAGCTTACAGAATTGTTTAAAAATAGGTTGTAAAAAATTATTTTCTGTAAAAAAAATTCAGCGCTCAGAGGGTTAAGCTTCAAGGAAAAGGAAAATTGATCTTTGATCTCCATGCTGCAGTAAACGCTTTCAAAGTAAAGTTAAGGCTTTTCAAAAATCAACTTTCAAAAGGAATGTTGACACATTTTCTTATGTGCTTAAAACATATTTTGCCAGAGAGGCGTTTAGCTGTAGGAATAAAATGCGCTGAACAAATCGAACACCTCATTGAAGAATTCAACAACAGACTCACTCCATCCAGTGAAGAAAAACTGCATTTAAAAATTATTGAAAATCCATTTTCAGTTGAACTGGAAGAAGCACCTTCACATTTACCAATAGAACTTATCGAATTGCAGGCTTCGCCTGTATACAAAAGTAAACATGGAGAAAGCAGCTTGCAAGACTTCTACAAGTGCTTGAACAACGAAGGGTTCAAAAATTTACTTAATTTGTTAAAACAAATGTTTAGTTTATTTGGCAGCACTTACATATGTGAACAAATGTTCTCGGTGATGAACTTTAACAAAAACAAACAACGTTCCTCGCTTAATGATGGGCATTTAGAAAACATATTAAAAATATCAAGTTTCAGCATCGTACCTGATTATGATGTGCTTGTTGCCACAAAATATTTAACATTTTACATTAAACTTCTTTTTTGAGATTTGTACTTACTATTGATTTATTGACAATGCTTGCAATCAATCTTGCATTTCGATAATTTGCTCTTATTTGTCCCCTACGTGAGAAGGTTAATATTTTTAAAAATGGTTGGAAAACGGTTACTAGTCCAAATAAAAGATATATGGAACAAAGTAATAATAAATTTTTTCTGCCAATGAGTATTAGAAACATCAATGAGATGTTGTAGTACGATGGTAATGAGTTAATGATTGTTTTGTTTTGTTTTTACGTTTTCGACAATCACAAGATGTTTACGCTGCAACGGTGGCATTTACGTTACAACAGCGATAACACGCGGTCGCGACAAGTAGTTCTTTGTAGATATGGCCCTTGTACTGTTTTGAGTTGTGCACACCTGTTTTAGAGTATCTTTTCCCACACTAGTCTCTATAAATAAAATTCATCGTCACGAAAATGAAGTTTTAAATTTCCCAAAAAATCATCGGCCTTGCTGCCGGACTCATTTGCTTGCACTTTCTCCCCCAGGTTCAATCAGGAGGAAGGGATGACCTAACTTCTTAAACTTCCTTTCATAGAGTCTGATATAAGAATTAAAAACTGCATGCTACCAGAACATTTATATACGAGTATATGCAAATTCTATTTCAGCATCGAAAGCATTTTTTGAACTTGGCTCAATAACCAAACTTGCATAAAAATCGGTTTACACTTCAGAAAGTCTTTACCGAATTACAAAAAGGAATTATCAAAAACTTAAACATAGAAATTCCAGCGCCTAATGAGTGAATGATCTTTAAAACGGATATTGGTGGATTCATTTTCCGAGTGTTTAAATCAACTTATTCCAGTTCTCAGCCTTTACACTATTGAGTAGGTTTCACCATTCAATAGAACTAAGTGCTAAGCAATTTTGGTAAAATGTGATGTTGCCATTTGTAAAACTCAAAAATGTCGTTATAAATTTTGCTACCTTTTTATCTATTAAAATCTAAAATGACCTAAAGTAATTTGAAGGATGTAAATATACATTTGGAAGTTCCAGATTTGGTCTGCAACTACAGGGTGCCTCAGAAGTGACGTCCTTTTTGTTATTTGAGTTTTCTAGTTTCTGATTGGTTTCCTCTTTATTTTAGAAATACACCGTTTTGTATTTGACTTTTTGAAATTAATAATTGTTAATTTTTTGGTTTAGAGATTGTTTATTTATACGTAAATAATTTCATGCTTAAGAAATAAAAAATGGCTTTACTTTTGCCGCACCCTGTATAACTTAAAACCTCTAATTGGCTGCGCGTATACTCCTTGGTACCGGCATAAAATTCGGTATTTCGTTAATCTTTGCTAAACCTTGTAAAAATGTCTTTGCATTTAATAGTACTCAGGCTTGCCGCATGACCGTACTACCAAAGTACATGTTATTGTAAAGAAATTTCATTTGTAGATCAGTTATTTCAATTTTTCTAGTGGCCATTATAGTACAATTTTAATCTAAAGTCTTTGTACTGCAGACAATCTTTGAATCAAGAAATTACCGCTTTATTGTTAGTTGTTTACATTTTCTTTGTAATGCTTATTGTCTTTGTATTGACAAAGAATCTTTCTCTTGTATGATCAAAGGCTCTTGTCAAAGACACTTTGTATTGTCAAAGACCCTCATTTCTTTTCTGTGAGGTAACTCCAACTTTAAAGTGTTTTGATGACTTATGAAGCTGTCAGTAGCTGAAATCATTTTTTTCATTTGCTGAAGTCAGCTTTTGAATGTGTTTTGAGTGTTGTAGCCATTCGGTTGATTGGGGTAATTTTCATTTTTGCGATCTTTTCTACTTTCGTCGTATCTAGATAGTGCCTTTCGTGAATAGCGCTGTGATAAGGTATATAATCAACTAGCTGGCTTTGCCGACGGCGCCCGGTAGGGGCCCTCCATCAGTAATGTCAGGGTTTAGTATTTCTTATCATCCGGCTGCGCCAGCCCCACGCATTTGAGCTCTTGTGTAAGCAGTAGCGCTATTGATCTTGTTTCCGGCATAGCGACAAAAGCGGCTCTTGTTCTCTCTACTGTATATTCAGTTTTACAAATTGTTGCGGTTATGGTTTTATGTTGATTTTTCTTAAACTTGGAATTTATTTCAATGTTGTCGAGCAGGGAAGTCAAACATCCAGCTCGCGAGCAAAAATGTGGCACGTGACTTAATGTTCTGTGCAAGGATTTTGTGCCACAGTTTAAATGCCTGGTTTCCGAACTCGGTTTGCAAAAAACTGAGATTATTTACGAGGAGATTAGGTAAACATAGGCATGAAGTGACTGTTGACAACTGCTGGAAGTCGCTGCTGGCATTATAGGTAATGGTCTTTTTTTTGGGGGGGTCATCATTATTTTGGGCTACAACACATGACTTTCGGAGATCGTTGCCTGGAAAAGTAGTAATCCATTTCTGGTATTCCGCAAATTTGATCAACTGGTTTCTTGGGCCGGCAGACAAAAAGTTTGGGGACCACAGATATTCAGTCTTGTCTCTTATTATATTTTTTAACAGATCTAGCCCGCATGAAATCTACTTATGTAAATGTGGCCTGCAGCACTGAACGAGTTTGACACCCATGCTGTAAAGAATAGACATAAATATCTTAACAAGCAGCATATCAGCACAAGAAAAATTTCTTACTTTGTGCTATATTATATACGACGGCGTCACCCAAAGAGCCCCTGCTAATAACGTCGGGATTGAGAGTGTCGATTCAGCCGGTCAAGCTGGCCCCACTAAACAGGTTCTTGTGTGAACAGTTATCAAAATCTTATGTCCTTTCTGCTCATGAGATTTTTAAGACTTTTTGTGCTTCTTTTTTTAAAAGACTAACTCATTTTTCCCCAATTGTTTGGTTTGATCCAGGTGGCTCTATAAAGCTATTTTAAAGCAAAATATCAATAATATCTTTCATGCGGTGCGATTTAACGCGATCACGTTGTTCTCCTAAAACTTTCTCAAGTCCCTGCTGGCTGTGCATTATGATTCATATTCGTTTTACTTCCTTACGTATGCTCATAGAAGTTAAATCATTGTATTTCACCCTTGCTTTTTCCAAATTTTCAGATTTGATTCCGGTAGCTCTACAAAACTATCATCAAGCAATATAAAAAAATGTTTCTCCTAAGTATAATGCGATTTTACCCCCGCAGGGCATAATATCGTTGTCGCCGAATACGGTTAAGTCACCCGCCCTGTGCCTTAATGACCGGCAGATGACGATTCGACGACAGGAAAATTAGCTCGGCAGAGTTCAACGGCTACCTTCTATGCCCTATCCTTCGGCTTAAGGACTTACGCTTGAGAAGCTAGGTTGCCAGCCCACTCTTTTACAACACAAATCTATTAATATATAAGCTTTCGCACGTAGACAATCACCAACACCACACTGTAACAGCCGATAGTCCCCCTTCCTTAGAGTAGTGCTTGGCCCTTGCTTTTTAATTCTTCTCTCTTCTCGCTTGTCTCTTCACCTCCCTTCTTTTCTTTCTTCTCTGTTCTGTCGTCTGTTTACTTTCGTCTCTGAGTTTTCAAAATGACCCAACCGTATATATACTTTCCATTTGCACGTAACCAAAATAAAGTTTCCATATATTTTAGCCGATCAAAATTACTATAAACTAAAAATTAACAAGAAAAGGCTTGAAAACGGGGGAATAACGGAGAGTGCTACCCAAAGAACAACTAATAAAAACGCATATAAAATAAATCAGAAAAGTTTTGTCTACGGGGTAGTACAGGAAATAGCTACCAATAAAATTGCTTGGAGAATAAAATAATCAAGCAACGGTTGGTATACGGGGAAACACCGGAAATAATGACCAAAACCGAAACACTACATCGACACGGGATAATGACATGAATATTTCAGAGATTATTATTGTTACAATACCCGTGCCGATTTAAAATGTATCAATTGATGCAGCTGCACCAGCTTTACCGCACAAACATTTGTTAGAGCAACATCGAAATGTTTTAGTAAATATAATCCATAGTTTCTATACATGTAATGGAGATCATGTTGGTCTATTAATCAAGGCTGGATGTATTCAAAAAGAAAGAATCATGACACAAACTAACATTTGCAGTTTTTAAAAGTGTAAAAGGGGTGAAACATAGTTAAAATAATGTGGTCGCCCAAATGGTGGTCGTTTCGACAATTAAATAAATGAGCCATTTAGTGGTAGGCCTATTTGACGCTTGGTAGACCCACTTTGTATTAACATTTGTGACATTAACATCTTTGCCTGCGCCATTTGCTTTAGTTCAGCCATAACATGAAAAGGGGCATGCCTTTTCCCTGAGTCATATACCCTATTAAATGAGAAATTTTATTTAGTGCTTTTCAAAAAAACATTCTCTCTTAACACACTGTTACAAATTGATGGAATTATTGTTTAATTTTGATCTTTTCTTAAACTTGCAAATTTATTACATTTAACTTTGTTCCTAATCGATACCTCCCTACTTTTAAATGAAGGTTGTTGTTTTGTACCAATAATCTTCCAATTACAAATATTAGTAATGGGCTTTACCATTTATGTTTGATATCAAAATTATAGTGGATAATTTTGCTGCCTGCTGCTGTTCTCACTATATGGTGGCAAGCATTGAGATGTCATTTAAGTTTATGACCTAACAGTGTGTTTTTAGCCACTAAATATTGGAATCGCTACTTACTACTTTTTCGTTGCTGTAGGGAAATTAACATGAACTAACGTCTCTGACTTTGTACATGTTTCTTGGCCCTGGCATGAATGCTGCCATGCAAAAGGCAAATCAACTCGAAATGAAGCACTCACAGTCAATGTTTCCTCTAATTCTTTTTTCGTCATGTGCAGGAAAATGTTTAAAGTGTGCGATCTTTAAAAAAATTTAAATTTGTATTTAAAATACATATAAATTTCATGTGCGGCTATATTTTATTTGTGCGCGCGTGCACAAGCGCACACCTTAGAGCAGGGGTTCCCAACCAGGGGTGCGAATCAGCATCGTAGGGGGTGCGAGATGGTCAGTCAGATTTTTCTGTTGGATTTTTGGCACTAAACTTCACGTCAGACAGGTGGTGACCTTTTTTTTTTTTTTTTTTTTGGAGAACACCGCTAAATGTGGGCCTTATTTAGACCTCAAAGCATCGTTGCTCACAAGCGTGTAGAAATGTCTTGATGCTTTGAAGTCAAAATAAGGCCACATTTTGCGGTGTTCTCCAAAAAAAAAAAAAAAAAAGGTCATCGCCTATCTGACGTGAAGTTTAGTGGCAATTTCAGCTTGCGCCTCTTTTTTTGGTGATCAAACCTGAGTTGATCGTTCTTTTCACTGCAGAGTGTTAGTGCATGGCCTTATTCTTCACATCTTAAAATACTGTAGGGGTGCGAGAACATATTAAGATATTTTAGGGGTGCGAGAACATATTATAACAATATAGGGGTGCAGGCCATTAAAAAGGTTGGGAACCACTGCCTTAGAGGGAACACTGCTCTTAGTTAAGTCATAGCAAATGGCAGGGGTCCCCATATACAATGTCAATATCAAGAATATCAAATTAGCTAGCTGCGCCAGCCTCACCCAATTGCTTCAAAGCAAATTGCTTCAATATTTGGATCATATGTTGCTCGACACCTACATTTTGTCGCAAAAGATAAAAAAGGACTATCGTTACCCCATGGTCATTTTTTTGGATGATCATCAAGTGTTTTGCTTGGAGTATGCTATAGATCAAAATTTGAACACTTTATTTTTTGATGAATTTTTTGAATATTTTAATGAATGATGTTAAAGATCTATGCTATCGAGAAAGAATAGACAAAAAGTACAACAGGACTTACTTCTTATAGAGACTGCAATATTGTGAAGTTCCGGCACCAAAATTTTGGGTGTTTTTAACCGTTAGACTTACATTTCATAAACATGTAGATACTTCAGTTTTGATGGATGTTTTTGAAAACGTCGACAAGATAATGCAAAAGAACCATGCTTGTGAGGAAAAATAGTCAAAATGCACTAAAGAACAAACTTTGATTTAACACTTGCAAGTTTGTTAGGTCAGGTAGGATAACTATTTAACTAAAAATGAAACATGATGTATGGCACCCAATTTTCGATCAGCCATTATAAACTAATTTTTAGCCTAGAGTCGCATACTGCTGGAAAACAAATTTCTTAAGCTTTTTAAAGGACAGTAATTGTTAGTACCTAATTGCAACAATTTTGTATTATAGTCACCTGTTTTTACTGAAATTACTACTTTTTGAAAGGGGGGTAAAAAGTTACACCACACGTTTTTAAGTTCAGTTTTTTTATTATAGACATTATTATTAATTGTACATGCTATGCACTATCGGAATTGCCTTGAAATAATCTTTAATTTGTTGAAGAAAGTTTGAAAATTGGTTGAGAAATGAGGTCACAAAATCAGTTTTTATTAAACTGATTTTTTCAAAAGTGTGCAATTTTTAAAAATATCTTCATGATCTCTGGTAGCAAAAGATTTGCGTTAATCGTACGAGACACATTATGACATCATAGAGCCAGTTTTAAGCGTGCAAGCGAAAAAGACAAAAAAATGCTTGAAGGGCTTAAACTGCTTACCCCTGATCAGTATAACTGTATATATTTTGTAAACACAAGGAATTTGTCGTGGTGTTACTTTTATAATGCGTAATTTTGAAAGCCCCCAGTAAACTATGATGAAGGATTTGGGGTTAAATTGTTATGTTTAAAAGAAACTTTACTTCTGTTGCAAGTTTTACTTTTATCTGAAAAGTTGCGTTGACGTATTTCTGTTTACATTTTGTAAACGGCCTCTTTTGCTGCGTTTCCCCTAGTTTATACGCATGATTGGCTGATGCATTGTTGTGTTAGCAATACAGACAATTCAACCCAAAAAAATAAATGAGATTACAAAAAAAGGAGCGGGTGAACCGGCTTTTATCTATTTGTCAGCTGCATTTAGCGCCATGAGAACTAGGTCAGATTGGATCATCTATCGATAGATTCGAAATATATTGGCAAACCAACAACTTTTGATATATTGGCAAACCAAAAAAAGGTGATTTCTAGGTCTAGCTAAACATTATTGAGGCTTATTTCCTACAAATAGCAATGAGTGTAATTACAATGCTTTCAGTAGTTTCTTTTAGTTACACTACAGTCTGTTGCCTATGCAGCTCGGTATAAAAACTGTACGATAAACAGGTACAACGCTTGTGCAACACATTTTCTTTTGTAGACTGATAATTTCAATTCGATAAATATTAGAAGAAGAATGACTTTCATAGATGCTTGCTTGCAACTTGGCATCACAGAAGAGAATCTTTGCAACGATAACAGTGGTGCTGAAGATAATCTGTATAGAAATAACACCAATCGCGCAGATGAAGAAGCTATGCAAATAAGCGAAGAAGAGGAAAAAAACAGCACCTGTCGTTGACGATGAAGGTAATGTAGAAATATTCGAAGAGAATGCTACAGATGAGGAAGATGAGGAGGATGAGGAGACGATGAATACTGATGGCAGTGATACCGACCATAAGAATGAAGAATGTGTTTTCAGTCAAAGTGGAGTTGAATACTCCACACGTCCAGTTCCAGCTAGACGACGAATGCAAAATATACTAACCCAGTCTTCTAAAGTCATTGCTAACCTTGAAGTGAAATTGAAAGTTTTGACCTGTTTCTGAGCGAAGACATTTTACAAACTGTCTTGATGCAAACAAACAGGAAAGCGAGGGAGATAAGCAGAACTTTAAGTAGAAAACAGCCCTTCAAAACATTTTCATGGGTGAGTTGAAAGCAGAATTAGCAACAACTTTATGAGCCGGAAGCGACAGAGACAACTTTACGGAGCTTAATGACTTATGGCAACCGGAAGATAGCAAACCGTTTTACCGATCTGTGATTTCCTTGGTCCATTCCAAATTCCTCTTTAGGTGCCTCCGGTTTGACAATAGGCATACTCGGAAAGAATGAAAATTCTACAATAAATTTGCTGAAGTAGCAGAAACCTGCGGCATTTTTCTTATCAATTTGAGGCGTGCATATATTTTAGATGACTGCATAACAGCAAATGAACAACTGGTGGGGTATCGTGGATGACTTCCACGCAGAACCTATGTTCCATCAAAACCACAAAAATATGGACTAAAAATGTTTTGGGCCTGTGAGTCTAGTTCTGAATATGCAATCAATGGCATTCCATGCGGTGGCAAAGAAGGTAACCAAGTTCATTGCAATTCAGCACAGGATATCGTAATGCGATTGCTAAAACCCTGTTTTGGAACAGGCAGAGATATGTGCACAGACAACGTTTTTACAATTTGCAACCTCACTAAGCTGCTCCTGCAGGAAAATCTGACGTTATTGGGAAAAAACAAGAAAGCATCATCGAGAAGTACCTGGGTCATTAAACAGAAAAATGGAAACTTATTCTAGCAAGCTTTTATTCAAACATGTGAATGGTACATGTTTGGTTGCTTACCAAGCAAAGAAAAACAAAAATCCCGTCATGTTACTTAGCTCCAGTCATGCAGATAATTTGGTAACTACTAATGAAACAAAGAAACCAGTAATGATCCTGGACTATATCAAAAGAAAAGGAGGAGTGAACATATTTGATGAAAATTATGAAGAATTTTCATGCCGAAAAAAACATTTAGATGGCCAATGCTTTCTTTTTACAATATTATTGATGCTGCAGCAAACAATGCGTACATTTTATTGAGAAAAACTGAAGAATACAAACTGTCAAAAAAAAGGTTTTTGAAAACACTGACTTTTGACTTGCAAAACCTGCTGTAGGAATACGTCTGAGTCTTTTCAATCAAAAACACAATGTAAGAAGCGCTGGTGTTTTGGTGAGATTTCCTGCACCTAATGATCTTGCAGAATCACGAAATACTGTCAAAACAAGTCGCATAATGAGATGTATGGAGTGCAGAAAACTTACAAGCTCACGATGCCATGACTGTGGTAGAAGGGTATGCCCAAGACATGGGAAGCTGGTCAAAACCTGCAAATGTGGACATTGTGTCTCAGCTGTAAACTGAATATTTTTTGTCAATATTTGTTTAGTGTTGCTTTTTGTTGAAATACTCAATTTCTTGACAATAATTTTACCATATACAAAAGAAAACGTTTTGTTGTGAGATCGTTTACAAAATGTAAACAGAAACACTACAACGTTTACTATTTCAGTTATTCTAATAAGGGTAAAATAAAGAATTATTGGTAGCATAGTGTCGCGTTTTAATAGAGTTTTGAGTCCATCTTAATCTCAACTTACTTCTTAAAATTGACACGACTTGCAGTATCGATCGAATAATTACGTTTGGTTGCAACTTAATAGCTAGAAAAAGATTGGCTTCCACAAAGATACTTTAACCCTATTCGGCCCAAGCGGGGCAATAATTGCCCGAGCAATTTTCTCTTAAGTACAGTTTTGTCCACGATGACTCTACAATATCAAGATTTCATGACTTTTCCTAAAAATAATTCAATTTGTATTTGACAAAATTTGAGTTGACTGTTGGTTGTAGATCGAAAGTTATTAGTAAATTTATACACATGACTGCTAAAATATGCACACAAATAGCTGAAAGATAAAAAAGATAGTAACCTCACTCTGCGCTCGTCGTAGCAGCCTGAGAGCGAAGCGGGTAAGTCGTAAACAAGAGCTAACCAAAGTTCACGAAAAACTACTTAGGGTCAATTGCCATATATAGTATGTACATTCCCCAGAGAAAGCAACTTATTGCCTGGCTGTGGCTTGAGAAAATAGAGGAAACGCGTTTTTTGTGAACAGACAATGCATTTGTTCTTGAATCGTATCATCACAAGCAAATTGACTGTTGATGAGTGATGAGCAATATCACTTTTCCATTGCATTGCTAGCTTTAGAGTAAATCTTTGTCATACATAATTGTAATTCAATAACACGTGTTGTTACGGGTACTGTTTCTACCGCGCAGCTAGACAAATATAAAGTATGGTTATTTTTTGTAGTTTTCAGGAAAAATGTCATGCAGCAACGAATTGTCAAATATGTGGAAAATCATTCTGTGTGATGCTTCAATAAATAAATGCTCGCGTGTAAATATAAACAGTCACAAACACAATAAATGAGAAAAAAGCCTGTTCTGTCATATGAAAGCATACCAAACGTTTTCAAATTGTGACCTACATTGGTGGCTCAATATAATTTTCCCGGACTTAATTAGGCAATAATATTCAAAGTGTTAAAAAAGCGGAGGATATTTTTCACAAAGCTTTGTGTCAAATAAAACAAAATTTCGTGATGAATAGCCAACGCAGCTCAAGCTCGTCAAACCCCTGATATCCTTCCCCCAAATTTAATTTCAACGTGTGACCAGAACTAAAATCAATAGATGATTTATCGGTACAACGAAAAACAAATATTTTTGCATTTGTATTTTGAAACTAGATTATAAATTATGCTGATTGTTAAAAAATTCATGTTTCCAATATTCATACGAAAATGGTCTGAAATTTTTGGCAACCCGTAAGAGCCAATTGTAATCAGACCAGACAACTGCAAACATTTTTGCTTGTTTATGAAAAAGTATTGATTTGAATAATTTTACACAGAAGTCAAGTCATTTTTTCGAACATGTTGCTAGATAGACAAGGTTCATTGTTTTAGTAACAACACTTTCGATCGCCATTCTCGCAGATTTATTTGTTCAAAATATGTTTACTGTTTATTCAAAATATGTTTACAGACGCAGTTTCTGTTGTGCGTAGTGAAATATCTACTTGACAAATGAGCATTAAAACATGACAGTAGCAAATCAAAGGAATGCAATGTTGTTGTTCAAGGGCAAATGCTGAAAAGACATTCTGGAGAATAGCGCACAAATAAATGAATAAGGTTTCAGTCGCTGCCGGACAAGTAAGTCCAGCAGCGACGTGCGACTGAAATCTTATTCATTTATTTGTGTGCTATTCTCCGGAATGTCTTTTCATCATTTGTCCTTGAAAAACAACACTGCATTCTTTTAATATGTTACTGTCATGTGTTAATGCTCATTTGTCAAGTAGACATTTCACTACGCAACAAGGTTATTTATCGAGTAAATTTCCAGCAAACTTCTTTTTAGTTTATCACTCTTGTTTTTGCATCATTGTTTGTTCTTTAATTAGTATGTTTTATGCATCTACGCATTTATCACGTAAAAAACTGTCCCCACCATTACATCATCACGTGTGTTCTTTACTTTTGACGTTTGATAGCAAATGATATATAAATATCGCACTTCGCTCTTCATAAACGCATTGTCGAACAATTGAGTTGAGAAAGCCAAGATTTATGTCAAACATCAACTGTTATCAATTGTAAACTAAATGACTGTTTGTATTTAATTCAGCTATTTGACTTTATTAACCCGAGTTATGGGTGAGTATCTCAAAAAGCTGTGTATTTGAAAACCTAATTGGGTTGACTATTAGCATTTGCTTGCTTCGAAGATCTATCTTGCATTGTCAAAATAGCTGAGTGCATAGCCTGTTTACATACTAAAGAGTGTGCTTTGCCATTCTAAAAAGCAAGACAAATATGGTCATTACACCTCCCATTCATGGGTGCTAGTTTGTATGGCGGTTCATATGCACCACTGCTACTCAACCTCATTCGACTTGCAAACCCATTATTAAAGTAACGCAAAAGTCTATGGCCTAACCGACTTATGTGCTGTGGCCCACCAGTTGAGAACCAGTGTATTAGAGCTAGATTATATTTTTGTCGTGTTGCACAGTAAAATTCTGGCCATTATCAAAAATTACTTTTTGATAAATATCGCTTTACTAAGTGCTAGTTTACATATTCAAAGACAAAATTTTATATAGCGGTAGCAATTGAACATTTAGCTTAATAATTATTGGGGTGACAAAAATGATCAAATTCTTCAGTTATCACCATTTTCTTATCTACAAGGGAGTGTCAGCGATCGCGAAAATGCTTTGAATGCAAATTGCTTGAAAGCTTATCACCATCCCAGCCTCCATCGTCTTCTACTAATTTTATTTCCAGCCTTGAAGCCGCACTAAATGAAAATAATTACGGTTTGTTGGACTTAAATTCAAAAGAAAATAAGGGTTCAAAGCAAGTATAGAAAGTAAAGGAAAAACTGGAGGCAAAAAACATCAAATGGTCCAATACACCCCCAATTCATCTGGCCGGCAAAGTGCGGCTAATGTTGTAAGTGGAGATATTGGGTTGTAAACGCCCGTAGAAGCATTTCTGAGCCAAGAGATGCGCAGAAAATTATTTTTACGCGTGACATACTTTCACACATTGTTCACAACACAAACAAAAAAATCGAAAATCTGCTCGGAAAATTATTGCTGAGAGGCCGTGATATTACGTCTGTTCCATACACCAAGAACATTTGCTCTTCAGAAATTTTAGCATTTATTGGTTTTTGGTACCTTCGAGGTTTGCTTGGTTTAAACAATTATGATTTTGCTATTCTTTTTAACGATCTTACTGGAAATTCTGTGTTCGGGGCTACAATGAGTAAAACAGGTTCAAATTTTTATTTTCCAATATTTCCTATGATGATTTTGAAACAAGAACTCAGAGATGGGTTTATGATAGATTTACTGCCATTAGAGATGTTTCTGAATCATTCAATCACAACTGCAGCAGTTGCGTCGCTCCTAGAGATTTTTTATCTCTTGATGAAACTTTGTATCCAATGAGAACACGTATTACATTCAAGCAATTTAATCCAAACAAACCAGAAAAATATGGACTATTATTTAAGTCGATAAATGCTTGTCGCGATCCATACACATTCCGAACTGCCCCATATGTTGGAAAATCTAAAAACCATAGCAATCAAGAGCAGTGCAAGTTTTTTGTTCGTGGAACTGAAGATACTGTCAAAAGGCTTGTAACAGACTTGGAAAAGCACATATCACTTTCTGGCAAAAATTTATCGTATGACCGTTTGTACACTTCAATTTCACTAGCAAAATGGCTGCTGGAACGCAATATCATAACTGTAGGCACGCTGCAGGCAAATCGCAAAGGTATTCCTGAAGAAGTAAAGCACATTGGCAGTCGGGACTCTAACTCTTACGAAGTTTTTTGGGATCAATCTGGCAAATTGATTTTAAATTCTTAAATCGTGAACAGCAAAAGTTCTGGAAAAAGAAACGTACTGCTGCTATCCACAATGCATCTAATTTTAGGAACAGCCAAGGACAATTTACGATTGAAACCAGCAATCTATGAGCTTTACGACTACACTAAAGGAGGCACAGATATCATTGATCAATGATTGAATTTTTATTCCAGCAAGGTTAAATCTCGTCGTTAAACTATGACTGCTTTTGCCTATGTACTGGACACTTGCCGAGTGAACGCCTCCACAGTCATCGCACTAAATCGGTCTATTGAACCACGCAATACAAATTCATTCGATTTTGGGATATCTTCGATTTTACAATTAGTACGCCCATTTGTTGTGCTACGTTTAAAACGGTCTTGTCGAAAAGCAATCAAGATAAAATTCAAATCACCCTTAATGAGCCCAGAGAAGAATCTTACGATTCGTCGCAGTTATGTGGATTTCCAGTCCAGTCTACCAAGCAACGCAGGTGTGAAGTTTTCGCAGCTAAAGCCACTGGCCGTGAGAGGGATAACATGAGACGTGTTTTTAGCCAATGCCTAAGATGTGGTAAAGCTGTATGCAAACGGCATTACTTCAGATTCTGCGGCGCCTGTCAGTAACTGGTTGGTGTTACGCTTTATGTTTGGTGGTGTGCTCATACTGCAGTGTTTTTTGAGATGCTTTTCTATGATGTGTCCCAGTAAAGAGCTCTACGTGTTTTTTAAACTTACTCAGCATAAAGTGCGTAGCTAATTTGTAAAAGTTAAAGTTTCCTTCGTCGAATATGTAAAAATACAAGGTTTTCGTGTACATATGACTACATGCAAGTCATTTTCTACTCTAAACTCCATTATAAAATATAACAACGTCTTTGGTTCGCAACCCACAGCCGCAGTGGTCTTGCCGAAAATTATATTTGCTCACTTTCGACAAATCAATTCAAGTTGATACGTGGAAGTAAAGCCTTTTGTCTCAAATTTGTAGTTATATTGCTGCTTGTTCTGGCTTATTGCACTGGCATTTTGGAGCTTTTAGCCGTTGCATCCGACTAATATATAATTCAGCTACAACTTTTGATACTATTGCATGTTCATTGGAAGTGTTCACAGCATCGGTAACTTTTTCAGCATTATTTGCTATTTGCATTGACAAAAAACAAAATTAGTTCCTATCAATGTGTATGCAATTATATGGTTATTTGGTTGAGGGGATTGCAATTACAAAAGTGTACATAGAAGTTTAATTCCTGCAACAAAGTCATATATAAAGCAGTTACTATAGTTTACTCATAATTTCTGTAGTGAAGAAAGTTAGTATTCGTCTATTCATTAAAGTAAATTATTTTGTCTCCAACCTCAAACTTGTTTTACTTTGTTGTATTCGTTAAATAAAAACAAACACTATAAAGAAGAATTATCTACGGATGACCTTAGTGCAGCCGGCCATATTATTATGCAAAGCCTATGCGATACACATCGCAATAGAAGCTGTGAAATCTACGTCATACTCATCGTAATATAGAAACGGTTTCATAAACTATATCTCAATGATATCAACCAGGGGGTAGAGACAAATGTGGTCAGGCCAATAGTAACTTGCAAGGAATTTTGAAATAGCTGAGTACACCAGTTTCATGTTGTTGACTTCAAATAAGCGGGGGAATTTTCGCGCCTTTTGTGGTGTTATGTAAATTGCGTCAAATCCGTTTCTTGACAACAAAACGCTTTCGTGTGTTAAAGACATTAAACTTAGTTCTAAAAAAATTGATACGGCCCAGGTCGAAATTTAAACTTTCTTAGTTGTTATACCAGTAAGTAATGTTACAGATGCCTACTAAAATGTTATATATTGTTTAGCGGTGATCTATTTTTGGACTTCAAAGGTTACAAGAGTTTGCTGACATTACGTGACCAGCCAAGCGCAACTAGCCTAAAGTAGTCAATTTGTCTTGCTGTCAGGAGTGGAGAAGTGAATGAGAAATATTTCTTTCTTTTAAATGGGAACTAACGGCAACTATCAAAATTTGACGTGCTTTCAAATTAATTGTTTTTTTTTCTACAAGCAATAATTTCAGAAACATGTTAAACACAAATACAAAATAAGATGAAATCTTCTTCCGTTTGCAGGTTCAATCGTTTTTCTACGTGGTGTAGTTCAAAAGATTTAATGCTTTAAACTTTCGGGGCAAAAACTACCCCACGTTGGACTTAGCACGACACAAATCTCTTGGGCCAAATAGGGTTGACCCATGCACTTTTTGATCAAGAACAGAACCATATATTCACGAACCACTTTACAACTTCAAATTTCTTTGCTTGCCAAAACACAGAACTAAAGCACTTCAATAAATAAATATTAGAGACTAACTAAACTAAAAACCACCAAAATAATCGCTTACTTCTTTTCACAGCAATAACCACAGAACAATGCTCTTTTACTACACTCTGCTATCTTTCTCTAAACTACACTCTCTCTGAATGAATAAAATCTCGCCACCTTATATATATGATGAAAAATAATCTAGAAATTGCAAAAACATCATATGACACAAGAAAAGTAACATTAATAAATTACGTAACTGGCAATAAAAAAAGAAGAAAAATCTTCGAGAAGAAACAAGAATCACTAGAATATGATGGAAAACTAAGTCACGTAGACAGCCATTGTGACGTCAGAAAGGCGTGTGAGTTACAAATCTATTTATAAATCCGAAAGAAAAAAGGTCTTTCTTTGAAAACAGTTTAGCAAGTTTAGGGCTTCAGACAATTTAGATTTACAATTAAAAATGATCACTGCAAAATAAAACAACAGATTTTTAATGACTGTACATATATAAAAACTATTTTTAAACGCAAATTTTCTTATTTTTGACACAGAGTGAAATAAGCACTAATTGCTGTAAAGTTGTTTTTATCAAAATCACCTTGTTAATATCTCCAAAAAAAAGCGTTTAATTGCGTTTCTGCGATCAGCACTTTTTGAGAAAGAACAAAAAATAGATTGTTTATTGTAAGGTCATTTTAGCCACCAAACAAATAAAAGTTTTTGCAATGTGGTAAGAAAAAAGCAGGGTTTCGTTTGAGCAAAAAGCGATTGTCCTCTGTTAAATAATGTAAATTTAAAAAAATAATTTTGATTATGTTGTCATTATGACATTTCATCATAATATTTATCAGTGATTCCGGAAAACTTTCACAATTTAAGAAATTCAAAATCTAAGTTATTTTTCGTGCAAAACGTGCAAATGTAGGGGTATTTGAGGAATGATATGTTAAATGATTTATAAAAGGTCACTTGTTGTAGCATGAGAATATGTGTGGCCTCGTGTTTGTAGTGGTGCATATCCAAATAAATTGTCAAATCGCCAAAAATTTGGCTCAAAAGAACAATTACATTATTACCTGTTTCACAAAAAACATACAGCAAGAATGATTAGCACCTAAACACTGCTTTTAAAATGGAATGGACCCAAGTTATGTTTTTGTCGTTTTTCAGGATGAAAACATATACGTCTAATGTGATGTAAGCAGCATCATATGATATCAGTTTCAGAGATAGCTGAACAATACATTCATTATTTAAACCAGTGTTTCCCAACCTTTTTGCCGTCGCGTACCAAAATAATGTTATGCGTTGAACGCACGTACTACCAATTTATTTTAATCAAATTTGCGAGTAAAGTATAGACCAGGGGTGGGCAAACTTTTTAGTCGGAGGGCCGCATTAACCATTCAAAAGTTTGCCGGGGGCCGCATTGACCATTCAAAAGTTGGCCGAGGGCCGCATTGCCCATTTAAGAGTGGCTGAGGGCCAGTGCTTAAAATCTTGCAATAGCTTTATACAATGAAAGAGCTTGCATTAGCTTAAAATCTTGCGATAACTTCTTGCAATATCGTATTACGTGGCTTTGGAAATGATGGTGTCAAAAAAAAGGTCATCACCTTCTATTAGTACGGAAAATGCGTCAGTTCAAACTAGGAATTGCGTAGCGGCTCTTTCAATAATGGTTTCTAACGTTTTTTGCTCTTTAGTAGGGCAAGTGTAGCTACCCGTGTCATATTAAATAAAATATATGGAAGTTTCTACAAGTGTTGGCGGGCCGCACAAAATGCTCCTTCGGGCCGCATGCGGCCCGCGGGACGTAGTTTGCCCACCCTTGGTATAGACAATTCTAGGTCTACGACTTTAGAAGTAACGCTAAAACCTACAAAAAGCAATTTTAATGGACTTAACAATTAAAAACCACATACACAAAATAATTTAATGCGATTTTTGTCTCTGTTTGTTGTCCACCAAACAATCGATACGCGGTTTAATAGATTCGCTAACGGCACCTCGAAAATCGTTCTTGCGGCAATTAATCGGCTTCGCTTTTTTGATTTTATGTTTAGAAAGGTCGAAAATCCTTTCTCACAGTCCCAACTTGATGGAAATATTAACAAATGTGAAACAGCACGAGAGGCCAGTGTAGGATATGATGCAGCAACGTCAAGCCAGAAGTTAATAGCGGGACGATCTCTATCTCTTATCTTTGCATCATTATTCTCTTGCAAATGTATTAATTCTACCTTCTCACGGGTTCCAACTGCCAAATCGTCTGGAATAACTGAAAAATGATTTGTTATGTATTCATAACTGGGCGCTTCTGGAAAGTACCGTTCCAATTTCTCTTTAAATGATGCAAAATGACTAGCAATTTCTTCAGAAAAAAAACACTTTATCTTTGAAGATGACAAACATTTGAACATCCCAAATTGATTGTTTTCTTTGTTTCTCTTCCACAAATCTAATTTTTGAATGAAAGCACCTAACTTTAAAACAAAATTTGCGATTGTCACATTTCGTCCTTGAAGCGACAAATTTACGTTATTGAAAGCTTCAAAAATGTCTGAAAAGTATGCTAATCTTTGAACAAATTCGTCGTTTTCAAGATCCTTGGAATACTCGTTACCCAACTATTTAAAAAGCAATAGCATCTCGTCCTTTATTTTGAACAGACGTTTAGTAGTATTCCCGCGAGAAAACCAACAAACTTTGGTGTGATAAAGAAGGCTGGTATGTTCCGAGCCTAGGTCTTCACACAGCTGCTTAAAAAGTCGGGCATTTAAAGCTGATGCCTTTACAAAATTTATGATTTTCACTACTTGTTTTAAGCAAACTAACAACTGCGCAGGCAGCAGTTTTGTTCATCGGGCGAACCTATGAATAAAAAAGTGAACAGACATGACATTCGGCGAAACAGCTTCAACGTACGACTGCAACCCAGACCTACAACCAAGCATTGAAGGAGCGCCGTCTGTTGTACAGCCAACAAGATTTTTCCAGTCTAGTCCATTTTTCGTAAAAAAACTATCCAAGATATCAAAGACATCCTTTCCTTTCGTAGTTGTAGAAACTTTGTAATAGAGTAGTAATTCAGTTTTCATTATATTCGCCAGCGCATAACGGACATAAACAAGTAATTGACAATAACTGGTAATATCTGTTGATTCGTCCAATTGTATTGCAAATCCAAACTTTAATTCCTTTATCTCTGCTAGTATTTGGTCGGCGATATCATCTGACATTTCTTCAATTCGGCGCCTCGTATTATTGGAAAGGGTAACAGCATTTAACTTTGCGATTGCTTGCTCTCCGATTACTCGCTTCATCAAAATTTTAGCTCCTGGCAGAATAAAAGACTGCAATAATATGAGGTTGTTTTTGTTCGGCCACTAAAACAGCAATCTCAAAAGAAGCAGACCTTCCACCAAGTGGATCTAGTATAGATCCCGCAAGTGTGGCGGTCCAAGCTATGCTTTATTAAAAGCCTCTAGCTTCTTGTCGGTCACCAACTGCACTGAAGAGACCTGATAGGTCGAAACAGTGTCACTGTCTGCAGTTTTGCTAAGTGCATCGCTAGTCTCTTGCATCATTATACATGTAAGACCTCGTGACCACTAGGCTGTGACAGCACTATTGTTCTAGCAGTTGTTAGACTTAGTGCACCTGCGACAACCGCCACTCATTCACGAGTGATACGGCTTCGCAGAGTACTGACAGACCTTCCACCAAGTGGATCTAGTATAAATCCCGCAAGTGTGGCGGTCTAAGCTATGGTTTATTAAAAGCCTCTAGCTTCTTGTCGGTCACCAACTGCACTGAAGAGACCTGATAGGTCGAAACAGAAGCCGCAACAACATTTGCACTTTTCTGCTGCATTTGGCCCATTTTTTCCATACGTTGACGCTTAACGTTGTCAGCCAATCGCTGAAAGTAGCTCTCATCTGCGTTTATTTTATTCGGGTGATTTTTTTCCAAATGGCGCTTTAGCAAAATAGGCTTCATAGCCGCACTACAAAGCGTTTTTAGGCAAACCACACACTGTTATAGAATTTCCGCTTTGTATTCAATTGAGGTAAAGCCATGCTTCGTATATTTTGGATCATAATTTCGCTTGGACAAGACTGAAAGCGTAGTTGGTTATATGTATAAAATAGCTAAACAAATTTTCGCGAAAACTTGCTGCACGTGCTACAGTACTCACTGCTCACTGTGATTCAAAAATTTCTTGATATGACAAACGGCAAAAGCGTTCTTTATTACAGCATAGAGCTCACTTACTGCTCATTTAAGAGTACAAGTAGCAGGTTACGTAATTAAACTACGCTGTACTAGTTAGAATAGAAAATTACAAAATGAAAATAAAAAATAAATTTTCAAAAAATAATCAACTCGCGTACCACCTAACAGACCTTCGCGTACCACTAGTGGTACGCGTACCACCGGTTGGGAATCACTGATTTAAACCATTGGTTCGATAATTTCTCGCAAACTATGTTGCAACTTTTAAATTCTGAACACCACTACGTCATTTCAATGCTATTTATATGAAAGCTGCAAGCTCAAAGTTGAAACAATTTAATTATTGTGCTGAAATCAATATGGCAAAAAAAATTTCTGTACTTCATTTAGAAATGATTGATCATAAATATGAAATTCAACAATCCAAAAACAGAAATTTTAAAAAGGTTACCATTACTACGTAACGCTTATTTCAGATAATTTTGTCAAACTTCAACTCGGATTTGTAATATCGATGTACCGTAAATATTCTTCAAAAATAATTAATAGAATTTGCTGGCCTATTTCAACCATGTGTGGCAAATGTAGAACACGTAAAATAGAATTAGCTTTGCAAGATGTCATGATGATAAAATCATAAAATAATGTTAAAGGTTTATCCAATCTAAAATTTATTGCTTGTTTCGATTTTATTGGCTGATTATGAAAATTGAACAGATTGAATAGAATATTAATAGTTTGTTGTATACTTATGTTGGAATAATCCAACAGTTCACAAATTTGGTGCCGCAGAATTGAACTAAATAGACATATAAAGTTGATCGCAAAAAACAGATTTTTAATTTTAAAATCGGCAAATTTAGCATCAAACAACGTCTTGAGCCAAAAGTTAGGACAAAACAAACGATTACAAAAAGTTTATCATTAAAAAGGAAAGTCTTCAATTTTAAAATGAAGAAATCTGATACCAAAAAATGCCCTAAGCTTAGTTTGGAGAAAACTAACAGTTTCAAAGAGTTAATCTCCAAGAAAAGTCTTCAACTTCAAATTAAGCAAACTTTGTTTTTGACAAGATAGAAGAATTTACATGTTTTTTAGAGAAACAAAAATTTGGGAACCACCAAATTAATTAATAAGAATAAGATTCGGCTGAAAATGCAAGTAGTTATGACTCGAACACTACAATACATTATGCATTCACAATTGTGTTTTTGTCAAAGCATTTAAACTGCGTTAAAAAAGTATCAACTAAATTATGGCTACTTAAAATACAAGTTTTACAGAACTATGATCACTCTAATAAGCTTTAACATAATCAACTTTGTTTGACTATTTACCATAACGTGTATCGTTTTTGTTCTGAAGAATGGGTAAACTTTAAATTGTAGTCAAAATTGGTAATTGTTTACTAGGGGTGTTCGGAACTAATTTTACTGGGGCGAAACAAAACGAAATCTAATTCTAGGAAACGCAGTTCGAAACGAAATAAAGTTATACTGTAAAAAAATCAGTTTAAAACGAAACGAAATTTTACCAGAGAAAAAAAGTTCAACAATAAGACTGCATTATAACCAGTGACGGCTGGCGGTGTAATTTGCCTTTATTGATATAGCGAGAGAGTGTCATTTTGTCAATGCTAAAGTTTGCAGCTACTTTACAAAGGGGGGTCTAATATTGACGTTTTCAGGAGCTCTTTTCAATACGTCAAGTGATGTTATAAAAACCCTGTTTGTTTTTTTTGGGATTTGCGGCATTACAATTTACTTAATTGATTTAGAAGAAGCTAACTCGTAGGAGCCAATTAATATTCTTTTCGTAATTTTTTGATCACACTAAAATTAGTGACTGCTCCATTCAAACGAAGTCGAATTGCATAATTCTGGGACAGGTCAGTTAATACAGTGAATCAACTCCCCTAACCACAGCTGTATCAACTGGCTGTCGTTGTTGTTGTTGTGATTACCCTTCCTCTTCCCCGGGATGGAGGTACGGCACGAACGGCAATTCAGGTTTATGCTGTCAACCTAATCGAAATTAGACTAGGGGAAAGATGGCAGCTCATTTTGAACCAGTCATGAGTGACTAGTAGCCCCATCACCAACAAGGTGAACTGCCATTGGTGGGTACCTAAGTGCCTTTATGACATGCTGGGTTAGCAAATTCACAATTGTAACCCGGTGAAGTACGAGTAGGCCACCTGTCTGCCACATAAAGGCGGAGGCGTCCCGTAAGTGCCTTGCCCAAGAACACAACAAGCTAGCTTGTTTTCCACACTATCATTTTTTATGCTGAGCGCCAAACAGGGAAGGTGTAAATACCATTTTTTTAAAGTCTTTTGGTATGACTCGACTTAGGGAATGAATCTCAAGTCTACCAACTGCGAAGCGGACATTCTAACCACTACGCCATTGCGATGGTCCAAAACTGGCTCGTTTAACACTTTTTGAAAAGATAACTACCTTGTTGAAGCAAAAAAATGTGAACCTAGTACAAATTAGCAAAGAGCCCTTTTTACTAATAGCCAATGCTTTATACTACAAATAGGTTAACTTCATAGCTTTTTAAACCTCAACCTGGTTTCTAAACGATAAAATCTTAAAATATATTTGATTATACTCAGACAGCAACTAACAATATTTTCGATCAGTTTAACTTCTTCTAGTTTGTTAACAATTTTTACGCCATTTCCAGTACAATTTTTTCAAGATTTCTCTCAATAGTTGGTAATATTTCAGTTTAAATATTTTTACAGCTGGGTGGGGAGGAATTGTATCAAGTCACCTGCCATATCAAGTCACTAAATCACTTGCCGTAACACCCGCCTTTCCACCAATTAATCGATAGTTATTCTACTTAAGTAAACTACTTACGTAGGTTTCTTTGTAGTTGGTTAATTGGCTGGTTAATTGAGTAGTATGATTTTATTTGCCTCTTTTATTATTACCTGAGTAGAATAAACACAAAAAATGTTACTATAGTAGTTAAAAATTTTATTCAAGTAGACATCACAAATCTAATATCTGTTGATTGGAAATGCAGTATGTTGGCAAAAAAACAGGTTTGATTTCAAAATCTTTCATTGAAGTGACCCATTTTTGATGCTAACTTTAAAAAACTACTACTACAGTTTAACGCTAACTTGGCGCTATGCAGTGAGTTATTAACAGTTGGCCGTGCTGGCATAAAGCTTCTTGATGATTTTTAGCGCCAAGGTAAATGTAAACTTTTTTTAGTAAATAATTAAAGGTAAATATAAACTTCTTTAGTAAATAATTTTTTGCTGTTAGTTTTATCGATCGAACCATATATGAGTTTGTTCACAATTTAGCAACTGCTCTTGTCAAGGTTGTAGCAAATGAAAAGATAGAGGGATATTTATCACTTCCTAAAATATTTATAAAAGTGTTATATTTGATTGAGTTGCGTTTGGTTAGTTGAGCATTTTTACTTCGCATGATAGCAATTTCTTCGTAGTCTTTGCAAAAGTTCACATCACAAGTCCATGCTCAAATGCAGGCAATCATCTCTGAAGCCGAGACAAATGACCGCTCGCCGCGAGGTGATTCCAAAGTTAGATTTTCATCTTCATCTTAGTGAAGAAAAGGAAGGTATCCCACCACAATTTTATCTCAGTAGTTGTCATAATTATCAACAACTCTTTATAATCTGTTTTTTAAACTGACTCTTCCTTTCTCTTAGCTTTGCCAGTAGCACCATTTTTTGTAGTGGGGAGCGGAGCATCACTTGATTACTATCTTGTTACCAAGTGCAGCATCCATACAAATTAGTGACCAACATTAGGAAATTCTTTTGTAAATCGAGCATCAAAATTGATGTTTTTTCCCTAAAGCTAATTTATTTTGTAGATCAACATATAAAAAAGAATTATTTTGCCCAATTTGACATCCAAACAAAAACAAAAAGCTCGATTTTTATATTTCTTGCTTTCGTGTAATCGTCTCGGAGGGCATTGCCTTCAATTTGTTCTAACC
This sequence comes from Trididemnum clinides, assembly GCA_963675345.1. Lineage (NCBI taxonomy): Eukaryota > Metazoa > Chordata > Ascidiacea > Aplousobranchia > Didemnidae > Trididemnum > Trididemnum clinides. The sequence goes on from OY776294.1 coordinate 14,340,467, forward strand.
AAGTCATTGCACAAGCATACATAATAATCTTTGTGTACACCCAAAAATCAAAAAAATTATTATGTTTATTTTTTGAACTACATTCATTTTGCTCAGCTTTTTAACTGGCATTAACAGATAAAAGCATAAGTGTTGCGTTTTATATTTAAGCTCTAAAATGGAGAAATAAAAACATAAATTAAAAAAGGTGGAAACCACAGAAATAAAACTAAAAAACTAGTAACTAATAAAATAATCAGGCTAACGTTTCTGTACTATGCTGCACCACATAAAACTAGATCACCGGATATAAAAGTAATATATTTAATATCTTGCACTCCCTTGAACAAAAAAATTGATTTTACACGCCTTATCATGACAATTTGCGACACTTGGAGAAGATTCAGAAAGCGTTAGCCCCAAACCCAAAATTTCTCCGAAATAAGCCTTCAACCTAAATTTTAAAAAAATTCTCAAAACAAAAAAGTTGTTAACTGACATTGTGGTGACCTCTTTTGAGAGTTTTCAGAAAATAAAGTCATTTCTAAAGTTGTGTCCCCGGGGAAGAACCCGTTTCATAACGGTCCACCGCATGCACCCTACACGTAGAGAAGAGATGAGATTGACAAGTTGCTGCAAATTTCGCCAGTAGAGTAACTGCTCAGGGTGGACGACGAGAACGTAAATCACTGTTCCACCTTAAGAACCATCTGACTTCGAAATCCATTAAAGTTACCTTGGAACCCAACACAATCCTGAACTGTGAGCGATATCCTACATACCTTGGAATCACCCTGGATTGGTGTCTAACATACAAAAACCATTTGCACAAACTGAAACAAAAAGTGTCTTCCCGAGTGGCACTGGTGAAAAAACTGTCGGGAACTAACTGGGGTACCTCATTTGACACTTTATGAACCTCCACTACAGCACTTGTATTTGCACCAGCTGAGTATTGTGCCTCTGTCTGGTGCCAAAGTACCCACACAAAAACACTAGACGTACCATTGAATGAAGCAATGCGGATCGTCTCTGGCTGCATCCGCCCCACCCCTTTGAATTTTTTACCACCACTCTCGGGAATACAGTCACCAAGCTGTCGCCGGAAAAAACTTTGTCAACGCTTATATTACAAAGCAGATAACACTGACCACCTTCTACACAACATCTTGTACAGCAAAACCCTTCCCAAAAGGCTTAAATCTCGCAAACCTCTTCGCCCATTTCTGGAATCACTACAAGGCTATGACCCTCAGCAAGAACCAATACCACATAAACTGCAACCACACATCCAAGACTGGTCAAACAAACCCCTAGGACACTGCCTCTCACGAAAAGCCTGGGTCCAACTAAATAGATTGCGAACCGGAATGGGAAAATTTGGTGACTCAATGGTAAAATGGGGATTTGGTAATGACAATCTATGCCAATGTGGAGAACCCCAAACTGCATACCACATTGTCAATGACTGCAAATCAATAGGACCTCCTTGCAACCTAACCGATGTTGACAACCCTATGCTCAAACGATATCTCATGAACTGCAACTTCTGATGTGATTGTCATACGAACGAACGAACCCTACACGTACACTTTTTAATTGGTCGGTAGACCTGTACTACACTTTTTAATACATGTACATTGACCTACAAACTGGTAGGATATGCAATACATATTTTTGTTAAAATCCATCGTTACTCATCTGTGTCATTGTCCTCTTTTGAAATTTCATGAGGCCATGGTAAATGGCCACTTGGTGTGTTTAATGCGGCTTACGTGTATAGCATTGTTGTTACACAATATGAGGCCAACCTTTCAAGGTCTGGTTTCGAGCGTGCTTGGACTTCAAACCGAAGCAAAATTCTTTACAAAAAAAGTTAATTCGAAACAAAACGAAACGAAAGGAAATTTCGAAATATTTTCGTTTTGAACATCTCTAGTCAGTGGTTTTTAAGAAAATACAGAAGGCAAGTTGCACAGTATTGTCATTTTATACCAAAAGGGGGGATTTTTTTTGGAGTTGGTAAGTTGGGATCTGGCTTTTTATCAAGCAAAAAGTCTTTTTCTTTTCTCTCAAAAAATGCCAATTAAGAGAATTATGCTTGTCTATGACATCACAAGCCCTCTTATGAAATCACCCCGGTGTGTTTGTGCACCCAGCAGTTTCGGGGGAGTTAAGGCAGACGCATGCGTGCATGCTTTCACACACGCGCACACAGGAAAAGAGAGAAAGAGAACTATTTGCACTTTACGTAACAACTGAATTCGAAAATAAGATTGTTGGTGTTGTTTAAATTCAATGCTATTCCGGGAGCGGGTAAAAAGAGACTAAGTTTTAATAAATTGCTTCAATTGCTTTTTATCGAGCATGCGTTAAGAGAATATTGAGAGGCGAAAATTGCATTTCAAGTTCAACATAGTGAACTGAGTGTTCCCCGCTTGAGTTCAACATTAGTGAACTAAGTGTTCCCTGTTTGATCTAAGATATTACAGTTATTGCTCAATCCTAATGACCTCACACAATTTTAGTGTTTACAGCAATGCCACAAGCTTTATTGCTGGTAAAAGTTATGTTGTTTTACTTGTAATAACTTATAAAGAGTCTTACTGGTAATAAAACATATAGCATTGTTGATAAGTAACAACATTTTTGTAAAGATTGTGTTGCAATAAAAATTTTTGTAGTTATTATTTTTTTCCATGACCTTACATTTTTTTCAAAATAATGCAGTCAATGAGGTATGAATGATGAGGATACCGATAATGTTGTGTAATCTTTTTGCATACAAAACCAACGCGCTGTCTTATGCCAGATAAAAAAAACGCAATTGCCCATGTTGCGCTTCGTCTCATTGGCTTACCAATCGGGAAGTATGGGTGGAACTTGGAAACAAACAAAATATTTTTTTGCACAGTGTATTGTATTGTATTTGTAAATCTGTTATTGAACTGACATTGTGAAATTGATCCAACTCGGATGGAGTTGAGTGCGGAGTAACTCAATGGAGTCTATCTGGCACCATGCAAAGGGTACTATTGTTAACCTCGTATGCTGTTTTACAGGTGGCGTAAAATTTCGGTTAGGCTACAAAGAAAATTTGACTAATGGTGAATTCAACTGGGATGATGGAACGCCCATAAACAAAGAAGATGTAGAAATCAACGATCCAGATTTGAAAGGCATTAATTGTGGCGGTTTAGTTTTTTTCCCTTCATCTCTTTCCAGACTATTTGCATATAAGTGCCATGAGATTTCTCTCGGATACATCTGTGCAGCTAGTAAGTTCTAAAATAGGCAGCATTTGGGAGATGGGAAACAACTCTTTTCCAAATGTTTGAAAAAGCCTTACCTTATGTCATTAATCGGCAAACTATGAGCAGCAGCCTTATTTTTAACCCACTGATGTTTTTAGCAGCCCATTTGTAGCTTGAAATTGCATTACGTTGAGACAAAGATCAACAAAAATTTATTTTTTTGAAATCTGCCCATTGGCGTTTTTAGGGCAAATTTGAGTCGCAAAATCTTATAATGTATTCGGTTTGCTGAATTGGCTCTAGTTTTTAAGATATTTTATATCGCATATTTGTAGGGATTTTCTAAAGTGATCCTTCCCCAAAATCAGTTTAGTTAACTCCTTCTACCCAAGATGTTGGCCTATTGCTGTATGAAATAAAGTAGTGGTTAATTAACCCTATTCTTCCCAAGCAGGGCAATAATGGCCCGAGAATTTTTATCTCGAGTGCAGCTTTGTCCACAATGGCCGTACAATATCAAGGTTTCATGACTTTTCGGAAAAATAATTGAATTTGTTTTTGACAAAATTTGAGTTGACTGTTGGTCGTAGATCAAAAGTAATTAGCAAATTTATACTCATAATAGTTAAAATATGCACACATATAGCTGAAAGATAAAAGAGATAGTAGCCTCACTTTGCGAATGTAGCGGTCTGAAAGCAAAACGGACCGTTGTAAGCAATAAGTAACGAAAGTTCACGAAAAACTATATAGGGTCAATTGCCATATATAATATGAGCAATCCCCAGAGAAAACAACTTATTGCTTTGGCTTTGACTTGAGAAAATAAAGAAAATGTATTTGTTTTTGAATTATATTACATGCAAAGTGACTGTTGATGAGTAAAGAGCAATATCACTTTTCCATCTCATTGACAACTTTGGAGTAAATCTTTGTCATACATGATTGTAAGTCAATAACACCTGTTGTTACCGGTACTGTTTTTACCGCGCAACTAGACAGATATAAATATATAGTTGTTTTTATGTAGTTTTCAAGAAAAACGTCACGAAGTAACGAATTGCCAAACATTTGGAAACCCGTTCTGCGCGATGCTTAGATAAATAAATGCCCTTGTGTAAATACAGTACAATACACAGTAACAAACACAATAAATGAGAAAAAAGCCTGTTCAGTTAATTGAAACCATGACACAGTTTTCAAATTGTGACCAACATTAGTGATTCCACATAATTTTCCTGGACTTAATTAAGCAATAATATTCAAAGTGACCGACTCGATGGCATAGTGGTTAGAGCGTCCGCTTCCTAATCGGTAGACCTGGAGCTCATCTAACCAAAAGACTGAAAAATGGTATTCATAGCTTCCATGCTTGGCGCTCAGCAAAATAGGGATAGTGTGGAGAACAAGCCAGCAAGCTTACTTGTTGTGTACTTGGGCAAGGCAATAAAAGAGATGCTTCCATTTTCATGTGGCAGACAGGTGGTGGGGCCAAGCAGTCTACCAGTCGTGGTGGCCTAGTCTAACTGAAGACTCGCAAATCGAGCGTGAGCTCTAATGAAGTGTATGTAATCTTCCGGCATAATGCTCAGAACGAATAGCTCAAGCAACGAAAAAGATATTCAAAGTATCAAAACAGCGCAGGATATTTTTCAGAAAGTTTTCTCTAGATTTCAGAAACGTTAGGACGCAATTTTGGCTTAATTGCCAAAAAAAGCTTCTCCACAATTATCCTAATTCTGTTTTCACGAAACCATAAACTGCTGAAAAAAAAACTAAAACAAAGTCAGTCGTATGTTTAGTGTACACTGTGCAAGAAATAATGATCAAACAATCAAGCCACTAGGCTATGTTTCGAAATGCAGTGTTGCAAAAGTTTGTTGCTGCAATTTGTATGCCATGGTGTGTGGTAGTTCCGCAGTTACGCTTTTGGTCAAAGCAGAGATTTTGCAAGTAAAATTTATTGCTGAAATGTTTCATGAAAAAACAATAAGAAAATTTGGAAAGAAGCTAGAATCGAAAGTTCACGAGCCATTTTCAACATTTCATAGATATTCAAAATTAACGTGTTCTCAAAAAAAATTTGGCGATGATTAACCAACACAGCTCAAGATCGTCAAACTGCTGATATTTTTTGCCCAAATTAAATTTCAACGTGTGACCAAGACCAAAAAGAACAGATGATTTATCGGTACAATGAAAAACAAATATTATTGCATTTGTATTTTGAAATTAGATTGCAAATTATGCTGATTGTTCATCGTAATCTAGAAATTCACGTTTCCTAGCAAAAACAGCTTGAAATCTTTAGCAACCCTAACAGCCAATTGTAATCAGGGCAGACAGCTGCATACATTGTTTGCTTGTTCAAGAGAAAGTATTGATTTGGATAATTTTATGCAGATGTAAAGTCATTTTTTCAAACATGTTGCTGGATAGACAAGGTTCATTGTTTTAGTAACTAAGCTCTTGATCTTCATCCTCACAATTTGATTGTTCAAAATATGTTTACAGACACAGTTTCTGTTGTTTGTAAAGTGACAAACCGGTAAGTCCGGCAGCGACGTGCAACTTAAGCATCATTCATTTATTTGTGTGCTATTCTCCAGAATGTTTTGTCAGCCTTTGCCCTTGAGCAACAACACCATATTGCTTTGATTTGTTACTGTCATGTTTTTATTCTCATTTGTAAAATAGACATTTCACTACACAACATGGTTATTCATCGCGTAAATTTCAACAAATTTCTTTTTAGTTTATCATCCTCGTTTTTGCACCATTTTTTGTTCTGTAGTTAGTATGTTTGTGCATTTATTGGGTAAAAACTGTCCCCACCATTACATTATCACGTGTGTTTCTTGCTTTTGCTGTTTAATAGCAAATGATATATATAAATATCTGACTTCGCTCTTCATAGAAGCAATGTCAAACATTTAATTTGAGAAAGCCGAGATCTATGTCAAATGTGAACTATTATCTATTCTAAACTAAATGACTATTTTGTATTCAATTCAGGGCTATTTCATTTTATTAACGTGAGTTATAAGTGTCTGTCTCGAAAAGATGTGTATTTGAAAACCTAATTGAGTTGGCTTATGGCATATGCTTGCTTCGAAGATCTATCTTGCAATGTCAAATTAGCTGAGTGTATAGCCTGTTTACTTACCTAAAAGTGTGCTTAGCGGTTCCAAAAGCAAGACATAGATTTGCAATTTGCCCACTATACTACATCTGTGGTAGAATGATTTACAAAAGAAAGAAAAAGTGTAAGCCCACTATTTTTAAGCCAATTGTTTTTTGAGTGATTTATGGTGCCAGGCATAACTTACACAGAAAAGAAATTGTACAACTAACGCTGTCGTTTTTTGTAATATTCACATCGTTTCGACAGAGCGCGTCAGTTTTCGTCAAGTAAGCGCTTAAAAAAGCATTTGCTTGACAAAGACCAAAAGGACTCTGACAAAACGTTGTTAATATTTTAGAGCCACATTATATTACAGCTACATTATATCTTTGCGTGTTGCACAGTAGACTTCTGGCCATTATTAAGAACGACTTTTTGATAAATAACCCTTTACTAAGTACTAGTCAACAAATTCAAAAACAATTATATGTAGCGGTACCAATTAAACATTTAGCTTAATAATTCCACTGGTCAACAAAAAATAGCTTTTTTAAATGAGAACGAGAACACTAAGTTTAGGGTGACAATGGGGCGCTTGATTCCAAATCTGGCGTTAATTTTCTTCTAGCACATCAAGTTTTAAAGATATGGGGGAGTCAGTGGCAATTCTAGTAATCGAAAAATGTAAGGGCCAATTTGGGCTGAAATAGATTGTGGAAGGGCCTAGAATATCCTGTAATAGACTACACGAGCTTGTTCAAAGTGGGAGAAGCAATCGGGGGAACAGGTAAAAATCTGAGGGACATGACTCCCTCCGGTCACCCTTAGAATTGCTACCGATAGGCGTGAGATGTTGAGGACATTTTATATCCAATATATGGCAATATCTCTTCAATTATCATGAAAGTTAATTAGATTTTGACTGTATTGGTATGGACGTTATCGATAGACTAAAGATTGGAAAACGGGCCAACCCTTTTTAAATGTCTATTGTAGTCTTGAAAAAAGACTTTTGATTGAAGCCTTGAAACGGCCTGTTCTTGGATGCACTTGAAACAACTACTGGTCTTACATGAGTAGCCTTAACAAAGGCTGCTAATGTATAGGCTTGAAAAAGGCTTTTTGGTGTAGTCTAAAGAAAGGTTGTTTATGCATAGCCTCATAAAAAGCTTTTTGGTTTAGAATTAAGACGGCTGTTAACGATAGTCTCAAAAAGACTTTTCGATGTAGCCTTAAGGAAGCTGTTAGCAATATCGGATATAAATGTCGATAGGGTTTTTGTGATGCGCTTGCAGCGGGCAGTTGTACAACAAGAGTTACTTCCTGTATTACTTCCGATTACATTGTATGGCTTCCGATTACATTGTATAATATCCTTCCACTTTTGCATGATTTCTATTTGTAGTTGAATCTGTTTGTGTGTTAAACTTGGCAATTGAAAGAAAATGATTTTATTTGTTTTGTGTTTTTGTTTGTTCGAGTTTTTGCTTTATTTGTTTACGGAAATGGTTTTATTTGTTTTTGGAAATAATTTTATGTGTTTGAGTTTTGTTTTATTTGTTTTTGGAAATTATTTTATTTTATTTTTTAAACTAATTTTTGATAAAGGTAAACTGATTTTATTTGTTTGAGTTTGCATTTTCTTTGCTTTTGGAAATAATTTTATTTGTTTGAGCTATATTTGCTTTATTTTTGGAAATGATTTTATTTGTTTGAGTTCTTTATAGGAATGATTTTATTTGTTTTTGGAAATAATTTTATTTGTTTTTGAAAGTGACTTTATTTGTTTTGTTTGGTTTTGAAAATGTTTTTATTTGATGTTGTACTCCCGCTTCAGAATAACCCCAACTTCAGACGTTCTCCAAGTAATACTAATTTTACTTTGGTTTTTAGCTCGTTAAACGATCTCGATCTTTTGTCCTGCTGTAAGCACAGCCTTTATAAAATGAAAGCATTAACTTCTACGTCGTGTCTTGAAAATAGAAGCATTTGGTGCTATATCATAAACAAACTCCGTTGAACGTTTTCTTGATCGGAAGCATCAGTCGCACGTAGTCTTTCACGACTTATCTTAAAAATTGGTATTTGTTATAAAATCAAATAGCCTAGTTCTGATCAATTCTTTTTCGGTTCATTGTTTTGATCTTGTGATCCCCTACAATCGTTAGACTGTTCTTCTAGGTCAGGGGTGCGCAACCTTTTTGCTTGTGCCGGCCGCATTATGTTTACTTCTGAAAAGTACATCCGCCAGTAAGTTGAAAACTTTTGTGTTACGTTAGTTAAAAACGTAATGTAAAACAATTTTTAATGAATTTTTTTGATACAGAGAATTTATTGATTACAACGTTTGCGATTATTCATACACTAATGACTCCCTTGGTTTTGCATACGAGCAGATAAGCTTGCAAAGTCAAGTGTCTCGTTGGATACCATTGGCCTTAGTTCAGCCTCCAAATTGCTGTCTAATAATCGGGTTTGGTATTTGTTCTTCAGATACTTAATCTTTGAAAATGCTGATTCGCACACATAAGTGCTTCCAAAAAGAGCAAGTAATTCTCTTGCCAATTCTCGTAGCATAGGATATTTAATTGCACTATTACAAGTTTCCAACAAATTTTCTTAAACTTTTGTTCAAGCTGTTCATCATTTTTTATCTCTACCAGTCCCATTTGGAGATCTATTGAAGCACTTTCAGTTACCACCAGATGTGGAAAAGCAACAAGTCTTAAAGTTTTTGAAATTTTCTCAAAATCTTGAAAACGGTCAAAATAATCCCGCAATACTGCATCAAAAACATTACAAAAGAGAGCGATTGGAACTTTGTCAGCGTGTATTTCATGGCTGACAATCAGAGTCGTCAATTGTGGGAAATGAAAAAAATTATGCTGCTGAAGATAATTTTTGAGGAGAGGGCATTTGTTTTTGAAATCCAGTACTTTCTAGTGCATTAAACAAGCTGCTGTTCCTTTTCCTTGCAGACTTTTTAGACTTTCCTTGCAGACTTTTTTTTAGATTATTAATGTGCGTCAGAAAAACCACCAGAAACGACAAAGATATAACAAAGTCGTTGTTCAGGAAAGGACAGTTTTTGTTTTTTTGTGGAATAGCATTCCACTATTTCTTTGCGCAATTGCAGAACACGGCGAAATGTTCCTCTTTTAGACAGATCTATGTCAGTTATAAATGAATTGTAAACTGGCCCTATTCGCAACATCGTAATTCAGGATTTTCTCCTTTCCATGATGTTATTTGTCAGCTCACGTAACAAGTACTAAAAACTATACATTGCCTGTAATTTAGAAGCACAGCTAAAAAACAATTATTTATTGACCACGCTGCCGAACCGTGGAGCACAAACTCATTTTAAATAAAAGCGAGAATTTATTGAAATTCGATTACCTGGTGGATTCAATGGAGCAAGACCATTGACCAATGTCATAATTTTTAGGAATTAAATTGCGTTTCTGCCAGACTTCTCGAATCAGGTTTTTACACATCCTGTCAACAAATGTGTTTTTGCATTTCTTCTGTTTTGCGTTGATATACGCCAGCATCTGCTGCTATATCATGCATTTTTAATTGTATGTGCACGGCCCCACAAACTTTTTTTGACGGGCGCAGGTTGCACAAAGTTCTTGTAGGTGTTGGTTCATTCTTGTAGGTTCATTCTTTTACTCGATAGTGTTATCTTGATATTAGTTCTGCAGTTGGTTAGAATTATTTAAAAGGGTCTTTATATCGATTCCAGTAGAAACATGTAGACAATGGATTCAGTCTTATTGCAATACGATTTTGAAGAACGAAAATCGTGGAGAAGTAGATTATGGATTTCATACTAGTTATGAGTGTGATATAAGAGAGGCAGATGTTTAAATAATTAGGCAATGAAAAAAGTTGCATGTTCATCACAGTAGCTTAAAACTTAAGGAAGAAAATAATTTAACAACTTTAGTACAACTAGTAGTTTAAAAGAACTGGTACCACATGCAATCTTGGAGCAGTAAAGTATAGATTTTGAAATATTTATCAGTGTGATAAAAAAAAGACAGATGTTTAAATAATCCGACAATTGGAAAAATTTGCTTGTTTATCACTAGTTGCAAGCTTACAGAAGAAAATAATATACAACCAACAGTTTTCTAGATCATCAGGTTTGTTGGAGAAAAATCGCATGCAGTGGAACGATGTTGTGAAAGTATGAGTTTGCTTCCAGAAGAGATGGAGTTTGCTGCGAGTTATCATCGTGAAAAAACATCAAATTTGACGCAATTTCAATCAAAAACTTTCACGTTTGTTACCGCTGTTAGTTTAACACTTTTTTAGAAGAAAATTTCAATAGCTTGAACAGATCTTTAGGTAAAATTTAAAATAGTTTGTTTCACGTATGACAGTGAGATAGTGAAATTGTTAGTGCAACTCCGCAAAAGAAGCATTCTGTGATGTTAATAAAATGAAAAAAGGTCAGAACAATGAAGTTTGTTTAAATTTAGTAATTTTAAATCATTACTGATACTTTACCTCGTAAAACTAAAAAGATTTAACTTTAATTGTGTGCAAATCATTTTAGAGATTACTTCAATAATTCTTAAACTTTACTTGTAAGTATTCATCATGCATCGAATTTACAATCGTTTTTTATATGACAACTAGAAGACAAGAATTATATCCTATGATTACACTGTTTTAAGGTTTTATCTAAAATTTAGCAACTTTTTCATTCTAAATCCACCAACTAAACATAAAATTTATATTTTTATCTTTGATAGTCTACTTAGCGCAACCGCATTGAAACAAAAATAAGCTAAACATATAATGCACAAATTTAAACATTATTTGTATGGGAATAGGAAAACAAAATAACACAAAAGTTAAATTCTATTCTTATCAAACACCTCCTGTTTGGTGTTTGCCATCTACTGCAAAGGGAATTATTGATTGGTGAAGAATCGAGTTTATTTAAATCTCTAACTTTTCGTAAACGTTTGCTAAAAACCACAATCAGAGAGCGTCATTCTTCCCAATGTGTAATTTATAAAACAAACAATCTGAATGTGAGCATGTTATTACCATTTTAATACTCATTGCTTCAAAGCATTTACCAAACAAAATTTTTCAACTTAAACGTTAATTTACCTTAATTTGTAAGCACTTTAGCTTGAGCAGACAACAAGTTTACAGTTTCTGTGTTATCACAAAGAAACTAAAGGTTAGCTTAGCTGATTTTCAAACGAAGACTTTTGCTTCCTACCATTAAATTCTTGCACTAAGTTTTGATATTGCGATCTAATAACTTTTACACACGTTTTGTAATCACAAATTTTTCAAACTAGGCTAAGTGAATTGATCTCAATTCACAAAACCTCTTAACATTCTTTTTTATCAAATTGTAAAACGACTTTAATGCTGCTGTATTGTGAGCTATAAACCATAAATTAAAAATTAGTTGCAAAATGTAAAACCTGAACTTACAATACCACGCTGCTGCTAAACGTTTTTACTAGCTTTATCAAGCGATTGAACGTTCAAGCTAATACTCTGTTGAAAGCAAACAATCTCTGATAGTGCTGCGTGACATTTGACGATAGACATAAACTTGCAGTTGTCTTTCTCAGTGAACTTCCCCATTAGTAATTGCCGTGACAAACACACAAAAGTGTTGAACGTGGTACTATTTCTTGTGAAAGTCTTGACTAATTTTCTTGCAAGAACTTTTAACGTTTTATCGTTAAAACAAACAATTTTTCCTTGTTGAACAAACAACTTTTTCAATACTTTTTAACAGCTCAAAATAATATAAACGTGTGAAATATTTTTCTGAATTTCACCTTAATGTTTTCAACAAGTATTGACTCACACATAATATCTGAACTCACGACCTGCTATTTTCACACTTTTTAAAACTTTTATTCAAGTTTTTAAATAAATAAATACCAATCGCATTTTGATAGCTTCTAAGTTCACTCATCTGCACAACAAACGTTTCAAACTTATCGTTAATTTTCACGAAATACTTGAAACTTCAAGAAGCACAACCACAATTTTTAATATTGCTATACATAACTTTTCAGGGTAAATAATTGTAATCTTTCGACCTATCAAAATCAATTATATTAAAGTTTTGTTCTGATATTCTTCACAACGTTATAAACTCTTACTTATTTTATCATATTGATATAGATTTATTTAACAAAATATCTGCAATTGTCATTAGTCGCTGTAGAAGTATTATTTCTTTACCCTAATCGAAGATTAAACTTGCTACTTGTAGCATTTTAAAGTAACTGCAAAATAAAGCTTTTCATAGTTTACCGTCAAGAAATATTAAAAAAACTCAAACTAATCACTGTCAACAGACATACATGTTAATCAATTCCGCATAAACTAACAAGCTTGCATCGAATTACTTTAAAAATTGCCGGTTTAAATAAATTACTTTAAAAATCTGCATAGTACAATTTACTTTTTCCAATCAAAATTATTATTTGTAACACCAATTTGTTGTGATTATGTTAGAAAGTATAGCAATCTTTATAAACATCTATAGATAAATTGCACATGACGTCATCACCACTTGCAGCGCCCTTCAAAGTTTTGTTGGATGAATAAAAGCGCATTGTTTGTATTGAATTTCAATGGAGGCTTTTGTTATCAGTTCATTTTTTTTAACATTTTGTCGTTTAAAGTTGCAATTTTTTTCAGAAATCGCAAAGATTGATAAGGCAGCTAAGTATTAGGACACTAACTGTAAGCAAATGTGCTAAAAATAAGAGATTTTTTGGCTGTATTTGGTAAGCTAACATAGGACAAAAGGATTAGCAATTAAGTAATTTGATATTTGCAACAACCACACGTAGGCAGTCGCGTTGAGAAGGGTGATTGCAAAAAATTGGAAATTGTGTAAAGAACTTAAACTAGCTGAAGTAGCTGCAACTTAACTCCTTATTAAAAACTTATTTCGGCATTTTTGAGAAAAGAATTTAACTTAATGTTCCCCAAAAGTCCGTTTTCAGCTAAACTTTTTAAGTATTTTTACTGAAAAGGTGTTGATGTGCTTTTAACTGGAACAAATTGGTTCATCAGTTCTCTCAAAGAATTAAGTCGCGAAACAAAATCAACCTCGCAACACCCCTAAAAACTGATCTATTTTATGGGCAAAACATTTATTGTGCATGGGGGGAGGGAGAGGGAAGGAACTTTTGTCTGAAAACAAGGTCGAGAACTTTTTTGGAGCTTAAGTTTTTCTGGGTGACTTTTTTGTTATATTCAGTTCCAAATAAGCGTGAAGATCACTTTTTACGCATATTTTCAAAGATTCTGCGGGGTTGGTAGTGGGAGAGATTGGAGACATTATTGTTTCACAACAAAGTCAAAAACCTTTTTATGCGAGATAGCGTACTATTTGTGATTGACTTCTTTTGTTATTTTCAGCTTCAAACAAAAATAAAGACTTTTTTCTACGTATATTGCCCATTTTTGATAATTCTGGGAGGCTGAAAGTATTTATATCTCAAAACAAAGTTGTGGGCTTTTTTTATAGATCATCTTTTTCAAACGATTCTTTTGCTCCATACAATCATAGCTGAAGCCTTTTTTGAGATGAACCTTTGGCAAGTTTGTTTGCGAGAGTAACATAATGGCTCCACTTGGCCTTACGGAAGTTCCATCGCTTTAAGGGCTTGCTTGGTACAGGACGAGCAAATCTGGGTGGAGTATTAAGCGAGGGTCGATGTTGAGACCTGGGGAACTTTTGTAAGACATGTCTGTCAGGTAAATGACTGTCCGAATTGATACTGACAAATGCAAGATTCAGGTTGGCACTTGTATTTCAGCGGCCAGAGTGGAAGCTGGCGGCATCCTTTGAGTTATGAAGTAGGGTAAGATTGTTGGTATTTGCCCCGCCAATCTGGCATTCCCATCTGCACTGTTGGTATCATAACCCCAATAATAATGCTGGCAATTAAAGTCGCCAGCATAGCGACAGGGATGTGGAAATACTGGGAGATCGGATACTCGCAATCGAATCGGTGGAAGTTTGTAAACGTTGAATATCTTATATCCATCATCGTCAACGCGCAACTACTCAGTCTTTGATGTAGGTGGAGATTGGTCGAAAAGGGCCCATTTCAGTCGTTCATGGACAAACGTAGCAAGACCATGCTTCCTGCTTGAGGAGAACCTAGCTAGTTGGTAGTCCAGTAGATCTAACCTCTGGGCAGACGTGCAGCGGGTCTCCTGGAGTAGGATGACGAGTGCCTCACGCTGTACAGCAAGATGATAAAAAACGCTCATTTTGCTTGTAGTGAGGGCTTTGATGTTTAGCAAAAGAATGGCAGTCTTTTGGAACTTGTTAACGATGCGTTTTCATGTATCACTCCGCCCTGAAAAGGGCGTTTGCTACTTAAAAGACTTTGCCAGAATATGGGTAACAGTAGATGCCCTACCGTTCGGGCAGATTTGGTTTCGATCGGTCATACGAATTTGGATAACAGGCGTACTCACGGTCCGGGCTAAGGAAAAACATCTGTCGTCCAGTCCTTGTATTCATATATGACAGTGGCACTTATATTCATATATGACAAAACGTTTCTGAATGGTTAGGTTGGACATTCTTGCCGGTCACAGGCAGCATGCGCTCTGACGTAAACACCAATTGGGCGCTGACGTAACCATAGCAGCTTTTCACGGCGGTTTTGACTTTTTTTTCCAAGTTTGTGGACGGCTTATCTATTCAAGGGACCCTTAAGTACACAGGGCACTTTTCTGGGCCGAATTGCTTGAGAATGGAGATTTGAACAATTTTTTTGGCGATTTGAGCACCACAGATTTCCAAGAAAATTTCTGATGATGACAGATCGCCAAAAAAATTGCTCAAATCTCCACCCTCAAGTGATTCAGCCCAGAAAAGTGCCCTGTGTACTTGAGGGTCCCTTGGATGGATAAGCCATCCACAAACTTGGAAAAAGATTTCAAAACCGCCCTGGAAAGCTGCTATGGTTCCGTCAGCACCAGCTTGGTGTTTACGTCAAAGTGCATGCTGCCTGTGGCCGGCAAAGATGTTCCACCTACCATTCAGAAAAGTTCTGTCATATATGAATAAAACTGTCACTGTGATAGCCGGTACGTAGGGCAAACATCTCAACGACAACAAGATCGCATCAAGCAGCATGTTCCATAATGTTTAAGATAACAATTGACCCATCCACGCTAATCTCAACCACACAGATCGTGCAAATGAAACAACACCAAACCGAATTGTGACTTTGCCATTAGTCAGTATCTTTTAGATAATGATCAATGTGTATTAAATTATGTTAAACAAGCGGTGTTTAGCGGCATTTCAAGCGGTTTTAATATGAGGCTATTACAACAGCAATTTTACCAGTCGTTTAAATTAAATTCAGAAATCACACCGCGGCCAAAATCGTTGAGAATAGAGGGCCTATGTTTAAAAGCAAAATATATTCCATCATTGTGAGCTTTACATCTTCGCTCTTAGCATTGAAACCGGTCTGGGCTAAATCCGTAGGTTTACCTCAATGACATTGTGCGCAAAAATTAGAATAGTAAGAACGATGTAAGAGGGAGGGGGAGAAGTAGAAGAAACTGAGCTCCTCGTATAGCATTGACATAGACAACACGAAACAAAAAATATTAATCATACCATGGCCTACTTAACCCATTAACGCCCAGCGTCTTATTCATAGGACAGTAACACATGTCCGAATTTTACAGGGTTATAATCAAACTTCGCACTTTTAACCGATATATTGTATAACAAGACCCTTCTAGCTGTCACGTTAATAAAGTTTAAGCAATTTTTGTGATTTTGAAATGTGGAATCGGTGGATGTAAAAGTAGCAGTTTTTTTGTTTGCTGACTGTCAGTTCTTTTTGGTACTGTATTCAAAATCTGAAATAAAAACTTTTCAGTATTTCTTGACAAATAGCTTCTTTATGAAATATTTTAGACTACTGATAAGCAAGGTTTTGAAAAATTACTATGGTTACCGAGCAATACAAACGCAAATATCACTGTCCTATAAACAGGACGCTGGGAGTTTATAAGCACTTTTATCGGGATTTACAAGCTACGTTTGTTGCGTCTTGCTCAATTAGCTACGCCTTTGTTCTTTACGTGCAAGGACATTGTATAAGCATGGATAGACAGTTTACTGCCTCGTGATTTTGGCACAGACTTCAGAAATCAGAAATACGGTAATCAACAAGATAGGTTTAATTGGTAAACAGTACCTACTTTCAGAGAGGTGTACGTATTATGCATGGTTTTGTACTTTAGGTTAGAAATTAATTTTGTAAACATCTTTTTTGATATCTTGTACATGCTTTCATACTCTGTTTCAATGCGGTTTCTTAAGTTTTTGACAGTGTTAGTTAGTGAATAAAACTTTGCACCAAATTTATTGAATTCGTGACAAGTATAACGTTCCAAGCATCTACAATTTTACGGACAGGAAAAAAAAGGTTTTAAACAATATTTTTGTGCATCTGTCATTTAGAAATTGTAGCTTCTCTATCCTTCACCCTCTTATGTTTTTTACAGTCATTGGTTGTGATGAGTCGAAAAGCTTTTGCAAATGTCGAAGATGCAGTGAATTATTTACTTGGTTCAGATATTTGTGAGACAATGACTGTTATTCCGCCCGATGTTGATGAACTTACGGATGAAGACCAAGTTGATGAGGAAAACCTCAATGCGCCTATAATTTGCGATATACCTGGAGGAATAGAAGTTGTTGATTTCAACGAAGAGCTTAATGAACAACAAGATCCTTCAACATCGAACTGGCCAAGAAAAGCAAAATCAGAGTTAAAGTGGCAGAAAAATTTTCCCACATATACCAAATGGTCAGCACAAGGCAATCACACATCAACAAAGTTTGAAAGCGTGGCTATGTCTACTAAAAACGTCCAAACAAGTGGAAAAGATGACACGCGAGTCATACGATCACAGATTTGAGGTCAATGATGAAGTGCTGATAGTTAGATGGAAAGATAACAAAGCTGTTGAATTGCATCAAACTTTGATACGATTCTGCCGGAAGTTTCGGTTCAGCGCTGGTCCAGTGAAAGCAAATCACGCATCCCAGTTGCGCAGGCTTATGTGATCCAAACGTACAACAAGCACATGGGTGGGGTAGACCATCACGACTGGCTCATGGAAAAACATTCTATTTCGATTAGAGGAAAAAATGGTACTGGTCTATATTCACGAGAATCCTGGACATGGCCGTGGCCAATAGTTTTGTACTATACAGACTTATTCATGGATCGTATTCAATTTCAATAAAGGATTTTTGCAGAGCAATTGCCACAACTTATTTGAACCAGGTCATGGGTCAAGAGTGATAAGGGGTCGCCCTCTGAGTCTTCCATCAACATCCAGGAGACAAGTTGCTGATAACATTTGCCTTGACCAGCGAAATTATATGCTTGGCAAGAGAGACAAACAGAGGCATTGCCAATACCAAAGTTGAAAGGGCAAACCTCTCACTTATTGCATCAAGTTATTACTTTGGAAAGCAAGATACGCATGAGGTTAATTTATAACCTTATGCGTATCTTGCTTTCCGAAGTATCACCGGTAATGTAACAAGATATGGTGTGACAAGGTTTTCAGTCATAACTGTTGAATTCCAATAAATAACGTCACAAAAACACTAGAAAATTTTGCATGTTTTTCGCAATAGCGGCAGTTACTAAAACTTTTAGATACGCGCATTTACTTCACACAAACGCCCAGCGTCCTATTTATAGGACAGCAATTTCTCACGAATATATTGTTATTCTGGCTACCAGGTATTTTTGATAAATTCATTTTATTTAGCTCTTCTAGTAATGTAACGTTTATTTAAGTTGATACAAG
Source organism: Trididemnum clinides (assembly GCA_963675345.1). NCBI lineage: Eukaryota > Metazoa > Chordata > Ascidiacea > Aplousobranchia > Didemnidae > Trididemnum > Trididemnum clinides. The sequence continues at coordinate 14,358,707 of OY776294.1, forward strand.
TTCTTATCGAGCATGCAAAAAACTTTAATATCCGTCAACGTTTTGAAGAGCTATACAGCTGTTCTTCATCAGGACTAATAATAAACGAAAGCACGAGTGAGGCAATAGAAATAGTTTGCTACGCAATCGAAAGAACAAGGCAAAACAAAAGGTTTAAAGGCGAATAATAAACAACTGTAGATTACGTCAAATTATCATAAATTTCAGAATAAAAACAATTTTCTTTATCATTGATTGAATTTTCAGAATTATGAATAAAAAAAGATTCAAGAAATCGGCGTTTGGTAAAATCTATTTCAAAGAAACACGTGTTGTGCTGCCTTATGTTCCCAGATACTTTGAGGCTTTGTCAAAAAAATTAAGGAACGTGGGAATTTTGGTTAGTAGCAAACCGTATTTAACCTTAAAAGACATGTTACCAAAGGCAAAAGACTCGGTTGAAAGGTCGTCTAGACCTGGTGTAGTTTACCAGATTCCTTGTTGAGATTGCACTGGTATCTACATTGGGGAAACTGGACGGGCTTACAAAACAAGATTGGCTGAGCATAAAAGGGATTTAAAGCCAGCAAATCTGGCAAAAGTTAATGACAACAATTTTAATAAAAAAACGGCATTGGTTAAGCATGTCATCACCAAAGATCACCGAGTTGACTGGGATTATAGCAAAATTTTAACCTTTGAAATAGATTTTACCAAACGCCGATTTCTTGAATCTTTTTTTATTCATAATTCTGAAAATTCAATCAATGATAAAAAAAAATTGTTTTTATTCTGAAATTTATGATAATTTGACGTAATCTACAGTTGTTTATTATTCGCCTTTAAACCTTTTGTTTTGCCTTGTTCTTTCGATTGCGTAGCAAACTATTTCTATTGCCTCACTCGTGCTTTCGTTTATTATTAGTCCTGATGAAGAACAGCCGTATAGCTGTTCGAAACGTTGACGGATATTAAAGTCTTTTGCCTGCTTGATGAGAACTTGTATCAACTTAAATAAACGTTACATTACTAGAAGAGCTAAATAAAATGAATTTCTCACGAAGTTACCACAAATATTTAAAAAATTCTACTAAGCATCAAAAAAATATGGCATTTGAAATGAAATGTTAGAATATCAAGGAGTTTTTGCCAAAAAAAAAATTTGGGCGTTAATGGGTTAAAAGAAAAGACGACCAGACATTCTACCTTACAGCGCAAAAATTAGACAGGTAACATTTGCGCGGCAGTTGTTTGCTTTTCTTTAACTGTTGGTTTCCAGAAAAGCTAATTCTTCACAATCTTTCAACAAAGTGCTTTTTAGCGTTGTTTTCTCGAGTCGTTTAACAGAGCCAGGATGCACAGCACAGTTCAAGAGGTCCAGTTAGGGTAATAGAAATTATCTAATAGCTGCAGTTCTAACAATTGTTATTTGTTGTTAATTTTGCCGTAAGTTACTTATAATGTAAAAGTGTTGGCAGGACATTTACAAAGTAGACAATAGAACCGTTAAACAATCACCATAGTTGATGAAGCCATGATAAACTCTTAATTTCTGATGACATAGCAGTTGACCTCAGTTCATCATATTCATTTTTAAGATTATGTAGCTCGTTGATTCAAGCTCTAGCCAGCTAGCTGGAGGTAATATAGCACTATTAAAACGCAAGGAAAATTTTGATTTCCGCTTTTGTAAGTACGATTGTTCTTCAAGTTCAAAGCAATCTATGCAAAAAGAGTTTGCTTTGTTTTAGGTACTTTCAATAATTGTTTTGGCATAATTTTTGTAAATACTTGTGTTGTTGCCTATGGCGAAACGGGTTGCAAAAAGCGTCAACATAAAATTCATGTTATTCCTAAAAAATTCCTAGTATTTCGTTTTCCTTTGAAAACCCAGAATTGAACAGGAAATGGATTAGATTTGTAAATAGAAGAAATTGGGCTTCGGTGCGACGTTCTGGTGTTAGTTCCAGGCATTTTGAATAAAGGTTTTGAAAGTTGGCAAACGAGCAACATTACGATGGGAATTACAACTGTTGCAATAGGTACATACCGCCGTCAGTTATGCCTATACCCAAAACCTACAGAAAGTCTCCAAGTGGAGTAACTGCATTACCTGATCAGCTCAATGATTTTAATGACCATGACAAAATTTCAGATTTTTCCAGCATTGGTGAAAGCCTGTGCCCAGTGGCTACAAGTTTTCAATTGATAAAAGTGGAGCAAAGTTTTACACACTGGAAAATTCCAAGACATTTGACATTTCAACAGTTGCTGAAGCAATCGTAATTGATGATGACCTCCATGTTGAGCTTTTCTTTTGTGGCTCCCCTATACCCCACGCTCCTTGGTTTGTTTAAGGAAAGTATTGTCGACTGACGAAAAAATTTTCCCCCATGCATCAGAAGTTTTTTAGATAACAGAGCCTCAAATATCATGGATGAACTACAGCAAATGCGATACAAAAAAACTTGACGATGGACCAAAATTCACGTCAGAACTTTTGCAACTTGCCCTTGGTGTTGCGCTACACTTCCGTTGCCAGCATACTAACTACTGTACTTGTCAAACATTTTCCTTTGCCTTCGGTCAGCCTTCTAAAGAGATTAAGCCAGGGAGGAGTAGAACCATTGGAAGCAGTCAAACTATTGCTAAACGAACGCGAAATTGATAAAGATGTGTTGTTGACAGAAGAAATATTTCTGCAAAAAAAGTTGCAGTTTCAGCAAGGTAAGCTAATCGGCTGCGATGACAATGGTAATTTGTTTAAAGGGATTATGACATTTGGAGTACAAAAGAATGTGTCTTTTGTGGTCAATGCTGTACCAGAATCGAAAATAGAAAGAAAATGGTTGTGTGGCCAAATAATAAAAAGCATACAATCTTTCCATAAAATAGGCTTTCACGTGCGAGCAGTAATTTCAGACAATCACCACAGCAACGTCTCCGCCTTCAACGAACTTTTCTCAAAATATGGAAGTAAATTGCATGAAAATGTAATTTTGCATCATTCTTCCTCAGATTGAAGAACATATTTATTTTATGACTCCGTACATATATTAAAGAATGTACGAAACAATCTATTGAACTCCAGGCAATTTATTTTTCCTGAGTTACATTTTTCTGACTTTATTAGTCTTCCTGCTGGGCAGATTTTATGGAAGCTGCTTTACTATGTCATTGATGAAGATGAGAAACTACCGGCGAACCTGAGAAAGGCCGACAAGCTCACATACTAAGTTCTACATCCAAGAGACAACAAGCAAAGTGCATTATTTGCTTAGGCGATATTTGACCGACCACTTCCGCTGCCATAGAAAGCTATTTTCCAAAACGCAATGCTGCGGCACAATTTTTACGCTTAATCAATCTCTGGTGAACGATAAGCAAGGGCAAACAACAATTTATTATGAACTTTTATCGTGGAGATGATGCAAAATCAAATGATCGCAAACCAACTTTTTTCCGAAAATTGGCTGATTGGTTTTCTGAATGGAAAACTCAGCAACCTCCCAACACGGAAAAGTTTACCCTCAGCCAGCAGATCACTTCTGCATTGGTAACAACTTTGAGATGTACCACTACACTGATTGAAAATTTGCTTCCACAAAGTTATGCTTATGTTCTCAAGGCATAAAATCAAAGTGACCCTTCGGAATGATAGTTTTCAAAATATCGTCAAATTGGCGGCGTATGATTTTAGTTGGACTGCGAGAAGCAACTAATAATGAGCGAATAGTAGCATTAAAATCCCTTCTCAAAGAGTCGATTTCCTTTTGGCAAGAAATTATTTCGTCCTGACAGCAGCAAATATCTCGCCCTGATGCATTGCAATCAAAACCTATAAAACATATCTTCTGAGATTAAAATCTGTTGTTTGGATCAAAACTCAACCGAAGTTGCTGCCGTTGTATCCGGATATATTGCAAAAAAGATGATCAAAAGGTCCTCCTGTTTAAACTATAGGTCATGTTTAATTTACCACACTGAAAACCAGTTTGTCTCTGAATGCTTTGAATACCTTTCAACGTTGTCTCGAGGTGCTTTGACGCAGCCTGCCACTGATTTAACGCATTATGTCAGCATATCTTTTGCTATGCTGGACCTAGGCAAACATATTATACGCCAGAGTGATCGACATAAAGAGCTGCAGCAGAAAGTGTAATAAAATTTGATCGTTGTCGTTCGAGCTATTCTTTCTGAGCATTATGCCGGAAGATTACATACACTGCGTGTGCGCTCAGGCTCTGTTTGCGAGTTTTCAGTTAGACTAGGCCACCACGACAGGCAGACTGCTTGGCCCCACCTGTTCGCCACCTAAACATGGAAGCATCCCTTTAAGTGCCTTGCCCAAGTACACAACAAGGAAGCTTGCCGGCTTGTTCTCCACACTATCCATACTGTGCTGAGCGCCAAGCAGGAAAGCTATGAATACCATTTTTTAAAGTCTTTTGGTATGACTCGACATTGGAAATGAGCCCCAGATTTATCGACTGCAAAGTGGACGCTCTAACTACTACGCCATCGCGCCGGTATGAAATTTAATGATTTGCCACAATCATTTCTGTGTAACAATCATCTTGAAAACATCAAGTTTATCAATCGCACAATTTGTAACGCCTTTTTCAATGATATCCAAAAACTTGTCAATAGCCAAGTGCGGAGAGAAGTTGTACAACAATTCAAAAGAAAAGGCAAAGGAAGCGACGAGACACGTAATCAGAATAAATCTTTGCGACTACGGTATTGTCTAGTTCTTACGTAGAAAACGGGATCATGCACAAGGTAGTTTTTACTAAATGATTTTAATGCGCCAAGTATCTTAGGCTGTGCGCTGTTCTGAGCTGAAGTAAGTGCTGCTTTTTGATAAATTTTTACTTTTAAACAACTTATTCGATTAATTGACTGTCATCAAAATTAGCCAGTGGCGTATTAGAACAATTTTGATCCTACAAATAAAATAAGTTTCCTTGTACTATTCCTCTGTAATGCTCGCATAGAATCTCGTAAATGCGAAAAGTAAGCAACTGCCACGCAAATGTTTCCCGTCTAATTTTCGCGATGCAAGGTAGAATGTTTGGCCGTCCTCTCTTTTAAGTAGGCCGTAATCACACGTAAGCTCTTTCAACGATGAGTTATCGATCCTTGCGCAGGGAGAATTTTCGTTCAACATAACTGAATTTCAACTAGCAAAAGTACTGGTCAAGTACGATCAAGTCGAAGCCGATCATGATATGCTCATAAGAAAAACAAACCCATACACTATTCAATAACACAAGTTTTTTGGTAAACAATGCAAATATAGAGCTATTCTATTTGATTTGATAATATTTGGATCTCTAACCCTTTGAGGAATAATGTGACACATAGGTAACACGTAATATTGTATTCCAGAATATGGTCATGAAAACTACCTAAAACAAACAAGACGAAAGATCAAAGAATCTCGTTTTACACAGCCGTCCTCAGAAACAGCGATTTAATCACAACTAAGTGTGGTTATGCTAAACCAAAGTTAAGACCTAGTAATTTATTAGGCACTATTAAAAAAATAGATTGTCTACACATGCTAACTACTTATACATCTAAATTACAACTTGCAGATTGCAAGTATAATAGCAAAAAATATATTAAGTAACAAAAAAACAAAGAAAATTAGCTCTGTTGCAAAAATGTTTCTAAAAAAAATATAAAATACAGGGTATTGGCTGTATCTGTGGAAACCAGTTGATACTTGTTGTTAAAAAAGCATTAAAGTAAAATAGAAAGTTATACTTGAAAATGATCGGAAACATCTTACAGTCTCATTATGCAGGTGTAAAAACACTCAATAACAAATATCCTAAAAATTGCTACCTAGCAACCAGCAACCTCCAGATTTAAAAAAAAAACAATAGATTCCGTAATAAAGAATGCACATTTGTCTTGAATTTTAGGAACCTGTCTTTAGACATTGCATTTATTTAACCAAAAAAAAATACTGTTTAAAGAACAGATTGCATATCTTAATTTAGTTACTTTTAAATAGTTGAACAATTACCGTACTTAATTATCTTCTACTGCTTGTTGATGCTTTACTGACCACAGGATCTAAAAGCAGACATTTTGTGCAGCAGGTCAAAAAAGTATTGCAATTTCTAAACACCAACAGCAGTAATAAATCGTTCACAAAATCTGAAACAAAAAGTTATGTGTTACTGGCTAGAAATATAATTTTAACCCTGTAATGAGTGGTGGATAAAGTTTGATTAGTAGGCACAGTTGAGTGGTAAGTTTAAAAGCAACACTGATTTTTCTACATCATGTCATAAACGCTTTGACGTGCTGAGATTACAACTCGAGTTTGTTGGAACATAGCCACAAATTAGATCATTGGGGCTTTACTTATTCTGCTGAGGTAAAATAGAAAAATTTGCTCAACAATGATCACCAACATCATACCGTACCATACAGCAATCTATTACATCATGTCAATAACCCGCGACCGGTTTCGACCTTATTGGGTCTCATCAGGCAGGTGTAAAAAACACTCAATAATAAACATGCTGAAAAAAACAAATTTGCTATTGGGTGCAAAAAAATGCAATAAAAACAATATGATACAGCAATACCTTTTTTCAGCATGTTTATTATTGAGTGTTTTTTGCACCTGCCTGATGAGACCCAATAAGGTCGAAATCGGTCGCGGGTTATTGACATGATGTAATAGATTGCTGTATGGTACGGTATGATGTTGGTGATCACTGTTGAGCAAATTTTTCTATTTTACCTTAGTGTGATGCTGGAGGCGGATCCCTCTTAATAGGAGATCGGCTTGAAAATGCTAATTAGCAACTAGCCACTTCTATATTCTTATTCTGCTGACAAATGTAGGCTTCAGAAATAACCATTCTTATTATCCAGATTGAAAAGAGAGCGACACTTGATACTTAATTGCTTTCTAATTGCAGGCTGATGGCCTGCAACAAACTTGCTGCAAAATGAAGCTTATACTGTATTTAGATTAATAAAATCTGGACGATGATCAAAGCAAAAAAAAGATGGTAAAAAACAATTAATCAGAATCTTGGATTTGACCCATACAATAAATTTACGACATATGAGGACAACATCAGCAGATAAAAAATAGCTAATAATCTACTGATCAAAAGATACTTTAGCCATTCAGGCAGTCCACAGCCTTACTAGTATTCGTCGGCTTACTAGTGTACAGTAGCAAATTATACCAGTTAAGCTTTGTGCACCTTCTAAAAACTGTTCACTGAAAACTCGAAGATATGTGCAACTTCTCTTTTACATTTCTTTTAATGTTTGAAAGCCACGTGACTTAAAGTTTGAACACCTGAAAGATAAATGTTCAAGGAGCTTTGTGTATGATTTTAGCATTTTTAGGCATAAAAAAACTTTGTTCCTTTGCTAGCACATTCAACAACGGCGCAATACCATTACTGTATTCTGTTCCTGCAAAAGCACAGAAGATGAATCATTAAGCTTTCAGTTGTAAGCCCTTTATACATCAATGGGGATTAGGCTATTCGTTTGTTAGTATGGCAAACGTTTAGTCAAAAGAAATGCTACTTTTTTATAGAATTGAATTAAAATTTAGTATATTTTCTGATCTGATCTGCCATTGATAAAAATAACTTCTCAAACAGCCATATCTTTTTCATTTTCCGAAAATATTGATTTGCTTCTTATACCTTTATATTGCAAAAACTAAATTTTAGTCCTCCAGACTTTTCAAACTTTTTCACAACGATTGGTGCAGGTGATTTATGATGTCATGCAAAAGATCTATATAAATTTCCTTACCAACATGCAACTTTACAGCCCAAACATTTTCATTGCACTCAACAAGCATCAAGTGTAAATTTCTAACATTCTTATACGTAATTGACATATAACATACCTAAGTGTTCAGTTTTATTCACATCTCAGCTAATTTTCTCATCAGACATCATATTTACTTTTTCAAAAATACCCTGACGCCTCATTTTAGTAGTTATTCAGTAGTTATTCAGTTTTTTATCCGGTGTTTTCCCTTTAGCAGAGATGGCCGGATTTACCCCATTCCTTCTGCAATTTCTCGCACTCCGTCCCTCCACTTGTCTCGTCTCAGAGCATCCTCCTTCTTCAAACCAACTTTCTCTGTCTCCTCTTCCACTTGCTTCTTCCAGGTCTTCTTCGGTCGTCCTCGCTTTCTCTTGCCAGTCACTTCAAGATTCAGAGCAACCCTCAAAACACTATCGTCATCCCTCCTCAGTACATGTCCATACCATCTAACTCCATTTGCTGTTGCTAACCGGTCTATAGTTTCTTTCAATCCTAACATATCCATCTGTTCTTCAGTCGTCTTTCTGTCTACAATTTTCTGACCGCACATGGCTCTCACCATAGCTCTCTCCGTTCTCCTCAAAATTGCTTTTTCATTTTCTTTCAGACACCATGTCTCACTTCCATACAGTATTGCTGATCTTACGCAACAACAATAAACTTTACCTTTCATCTTCAGAGGAAACCTATTTCCAAGCAACAACTCTCCACATTTCCTGAATCTTACCCAACCGATTCTTACTCTTGCTGTAACTGCCGCTTCACAACCACCACTAGCATTTAGTCTGTCTCCCAAATAACAAAATCCATTCACTGTCTCCACTTCATCGCACAACTTCTCGATTGAGTCCATCGTCCCTTCCATTATTCCTTTACATTTCAAGCAAACAAAATGCATTGCCAACCTAGCGGTAACTCTCTTTATTTTTGCACATTTGCCATGAACCCAGTTTTCACATTTTGTGCACAACACTGAGTTGGCCATGACTCTCCTTCCACAAACTCCACATGGATCTATCTTGCTTTTGTATAGTTCGCCTTCTGATCCACTTACCATCAATTTTGTTTTTCTGGTGTTGACCTTTAAACCTTTACTTTCCAGTGCATTCTTCCAATTCCAAAACCTTTCCTTCAAGTCTTCCATGTGTTCACTCATGATAACAAGGTCATCTGCATATAGTAATTCGTTAACCACACCCCTTCTTGCATTTTCGGTAACAACGTCCACCACTATTGCAAACAATAGTGGCGACAGCACAGATCCTTGATGTACACCAACATTTACTTCGAATTCCTCTGAATATGCAGATCCCACCCTCACTTTTGTCTTTGCACCATCATACAGGCTCATAACTGCCCGAACTATTACTTCTGATAGACCCTTCTTTCTCATGGCCCATTCCATCACTTTTCTTGGCACTCTATCAAAAGCTTTTTCCATGTCAACAAAACACATATACAACTTCTTGTCCTTCTTTTGATATTCCTCCTGCATTCTTCTCACAATAAATATCGCATCCACTGTTCCTTTTCCTGGCATAAATCCAAACTGCATTTCATTCAAATCGACTAGTGTTCGTATTCGCCTCTCTAGCACTCTTTCAACGATTTTCATGGCATGTTCTAGCAGTTTCACTCCTCTGTATGATCCGCAGCTCATCACATCACCCTTTCCTTTGAAGATAGGTACAATCACACTTGTTTTCCACTCATCAGGCATTCCTCTACCATCCAATACACGCTGGCACAGTTCCATCATCACTTTAACCCCGATTTCACCACTTGCAACTATCATCTCCACACTTACTTCAGATGGTCCGGTTGCCTTTTACTCAACAATAAATCATAGATCAACAACAAACAATTTAATTTTTGCCTAATTTGCTTCACTATATTCAACTTTTTTATGTCAATATATATAATATCATATCAAAATTTTATAAACCTATAGTCTACTTACATCATTCAGATGAAAATTTTACTCTCACCAACTAAGAAACCTGTAGACTTTAACAGTTCTAATAACTTTCTTAGATACAAATCAAACTTTTCACTTGTTAAAATTCTCATCTCCACCAAAAATTCAACACGCAAAGTTGAGACAAGATTACAAAACAAAGACAATTGAAGAATCATACAACGATTTATCACATTGAAACGGCAGCGTAACGAGTGGGACTGGACACTCGCTGACGTTACAAGATGGTTCACGTTGGATTACTCGCTCGCTGGCAACTCAAAATAACAACTTCCAACACGATCGTGCTGATTGACGAAATATTATTTCTTTGAGATGGAGAAATATGAAAGTTGTTGATGACGAATATAAATGTACAGCGAAGCGGTTTCTTATAAACACATAATTTTAAATAAAAACTAATCCGATATTATGCGCCAAACTATGAAAAACCAAGCCCAAATAACACAAGCCGCGGGACTTTAAGTGCAGGCAGACAGTTCGATATCAATCACGTGCTTATCAGGATGCACTGTGATTACTCTTCCCAGATTCCATTGAGCTTTTGGCAAGGTCTCATCACATATGAGAACTACATGGTCCGGTTTCACATTTGTTTTTTTTCCTGTGCCACTTTTGACGAGTTGTAATCTTGTGCAGGTATTCTTTGGAAAATCTGCGCCAAAACTCCTCAGCCAGGTACTACACATGTCGCCATTTACTTCCAGCATAGCAGTCGTTCTTTGTCATCGTGTCGATAGAATTTTTTGATTTAAATTGATATAGAGCAACAAAAGTATTAGAATTATTACATGGTGCAAACAATGCGTGATGGTTGAAAAATATTAGGATACTCGTTCACCACTTTTGTTTTAACTCGGAAATAGTACTTGTAAAGCTGCGAGTGTAATTATTGATAACTTAAAATCGAAAAAAACTTTACATTTGTTTTGTGCACGGAATGTAGTGAGCTTAGTGGTCTTCAAATTTAGTATTTCATAAAAGCGTCAGATGAAAGTGTGTGTAAAAATTTCCGTTCGCCTTTGTTGTAAATGCGGTTCGAACTCTTGTTTTGTTTTCCTTTTTTACTTAGTAGCGCTTGTTTCGTTTGAATAATTAACTCATGTGCAAAGCTTTGCTTTTTGTAACGTAACTAGATAACCGCGGGCTTTAGCAGGCAGACTTGTAGAGTGTTTTGCAGTTGTGTGTGCAAATAGTTGAAGATGGATTTAGCAATTGAAATAAGAATTTAATAGGAAGTGATATTTTGTTAATCAGTCCTAGTGTTGCTTATTGTTTTTTATTTAGAGACTATATTATAATCAATTAACTCGGTGTTTGATAGTTTATTGTGAAGTTGGTAAAAGTTTGCACAGGTACTTAAGTTTTTAATTGTTGTAGCTTGTATGTTTTCAATTTGTGTTCTTTTGTGCTTGCAGAGTGCAGGTATTACTGCCGTGACATTACCCGTTTATAAGCTCCATTGTGCTGAATAACCCGTATTATCCAACGTAATTGATATCGAACTGTCTGCCTGCACTTAAAGTCCCGCGGCTTGTGTTATTTGGGCTTGGTTTTTCATAGTTTGGTGAGTTTGGCGCATAACATCGAAATCGGATTGGTTTTTATTTAAAATTATGTGTTTATAAGAAACCGCTTCGCTGTACATTTATATTCGTCATCAACAACTTTCATATTTCTCCATCTCAAAGAAATAATATTTCGTCAATCAACACGATCGTGTTGGAAGTTGTTATTTTGAGTTGCCAGCGACCGAGTAATCCAACGTGAACCATCTTGTAACGTCAGCGAGTGTCCAGTCCCACTCGTTACGCTGCTGTTACAAAAGTTTCCAAACTGAGCACAACTCCTGACGGTGAGTCTGTATCGTTCTATTTTTCTTGTGATCCAGACAATGAATACAGACTCGAAAGCATTGAATTCTGTGAAGCTAAGGCACGATTTAAAGAATTTATATGTTCGAGCCGAAAACCTTATGTTAAAGTCTGAAGAACTTAATCCTCTGCAGCAGTTATTGTCTAAAATTGATAGCTGTTTCCAAGTTTTAATTAATGCTCTCCCATCTTCCTTTCACGATGCTTCACCTTGTGCTGAATTAGAAACATCTGACTTAATTTAGGAGAAATCAAATTTTGATGAGCATGTCAAGACATGGTGAGTTGTTGAAAAATGCCCAAGCAGAAGTGTCACAGAATTCATGACATTTAGCAAGCCAATATCATCAAGGTTTACCGGAAGTACGATAGACAGTGAAAAGATCAAGAGTAAAGTCAAACTTAAAGTTGCAGCAGCAGCAGCTGTTCAGCAAGAAACTAAAAGAGTTTTCGAAACAAGGCAGCGTGTCCAAGAACGAGCGGAGAAGAAGCGACAAGAAATTGAAGAAAGGGCACGACTATAATTGTAGAAAACTCTTGAAAAATTGGAGAATGAGTGCCTTGAAGCGGGAGAAAAGGCGGAGGAAGAGCTTCAAGCAAAGAAACGAGAACTCAGTTTAGCGCCAATTGAAGTGGAAGCATGGAACAAAGAAGACGACGAGAAAAAATTGAATGTTGATTTACCGCGTCTTGAAAAAATGTGTGATAAATTTGCTGATGAAATGCCTGCTAACTCTTCTGCAGGAGCAAAGCTTTACCCCTCTGTTAGTGGTAAACCACTTGCTAGCCCGCAACAGAGAATTCACTCTCATACAACTGCGCTCAAAGTGGTGCGTGGTACAACGTCCAAAAACGAAAAATTTAATGTTGGTAAAAATTACGCTGACGTCATAAAATCAACTCCCAGAAGACAACTATCACTTTTTTAAATGCTCCAAACCCCGATAGTAAACAAAATCTTGCTCAAGGTAATCCTGAAGTGATTAAATATGCTTCAAGACCCAAAGCTCCAACAGACCAAAGATACGTTGAATTTTCTTCTCGGAGTGAACGACCTGCACTGCCTGTTGTGATCCAAATGAATTATTGGATTTTCATACAACAATTTTAAGCACAAGTGTTAGGAAAAGTTGAAGATTACGAACTGTTTCCACTGCTTTATCAGCATTGCGAGCAAAGTGTGCAATTGAAAATCAGTTATCTGTCGAACAGCGCACCTGTTACCGAATTTGAAAAGGCATGGGATATTCTGTACGAAGAATTTGGCCATCCTCATCAACTGGCGGAGAAAAGTTAAGAACCTTTCCAAAGGTGCTAGAAGGTGATCGAGAGAAATTAAAGGCTCTTGCTAATTTACTGAAAAAATATTGTGTTTTTTTGGTAGATGTTGGTCAATCGTCAAGCTTAGATTCTGTCTACGTTTTAATGAAAATTGTGAATAAGCTTCCGGTAAATTTAAAACGAGCATGGATTAAGTTTTCAGCGAGAATAGAAAGTGAATGTAGAAGGTGAGCTAAGTTTCAGACCTTTTAGCGTTTCTCACAGAGCAAAGCAAAATAGCCAATTCACTGTTTTGGAAGAGAAGTCTTTCCGACAAGAGGAAAATATCGTAGGGAAAGCGCCTATTTTGCAGCTGCGTCAGTCAACCGTCCAAAACAAGAAGCGCTCTACCAGTTAAGATGCTTTTTTGTAGTGGTTCTCATAAACTTATCAAATGCGCAGGATTTGCCAAGATAACCTCTGATAAAAGACGTGATTTTGTCCGTTCTAAGCAATTGTACTTCAAGTGTTTATCAGGAAAGCACGTTGTTAAGGAGTGCAAATCTAAAAAACTGTACAGCTCCTGGATGTAAGGAAACGTTGCATCATAAGTTGTTGCATAGATCGAAAGCACCCACTCAGGATAAAAATACTGAAACAAATGACATGTGTAATGCTGTACAAGTTGTGAACCACAACGTTGCCAAACCATCTGTATATTTAAATGTTGTTCCTGTTAAAGTTTGTTATATGGATAAGGAGAAGACTATTTACCCCTTATTGGACCAAGGCTCCACGTCCTCTTTTTGTGATAACGGTCTTGCTAACTTATTGTAGGCCTCTGAAAGTCAACGTTGCCTAGCGTTGTGCACCTTAACCACACCGAAGTTTTTGAAAACGATGTCTTTCTCTCTTTCAGTGCAAGCGCTCAACGGAGGAAAGTGGATTGAAATTCCAGACGCTGTTGTCGTGGACAATACAGGGGAGATGTGGGACCAATGAAACAATATTGAATATTTAGTTTTTAATCGAGATAATAATTAAGTAACTTTTATAAAATTTTCACCAAGCACTTTAATCCTATAGAGCTGTTATTGTTTCCAATTACAACGTCTAAACATTTTTGGAAGTCTTTATATTGCTTAATAAAGTACCACAAAAAATTATTTCAAAGGTTCCACACCTGTGGGACGTATGACACACAAAATTGTAATAAAAAACATGTTTATTTTTAACGAATTTGCAGCCTTTAAGTAACAGAAATTTAGTATAATCAACAAATATGGAACATTAAGGCACACATGGCAAACCAAAAAGAAATATATACAAAATATTACGTCGCGGTTTCAGAGTGTGGTTAACTAATAATGAAAAAACCTTTTTGTCATTTTTTTTCTAATTTTAAGAGGTTGGATGACGTGGGAAAAGCTGAACATTAGAGTGGTTGGAGCTGAACACTTTATATTTCAGATGCCTTTTCTGACGAATATTAATGCAATAGGATTAGCACTGGCAGTCGAGTATTTAACTCAATAAAAAAATGACCAAAACAAAAAAATATATTTAACTAATATTAAACTGCAACAAATCTTTTGAAAATTTAAAAACATGTGATAAACGAGATTTGGTAGCTACAAGTGAGGGGGGTTCCAAAATGCAAACCAAGTCGTTGTGACTAACAGAAGCCAAATCCTCCGTTTCTAGAAATAAAAAGCCATTTTTAATTGTGGGTGATCTTTTTAAAAACTTTACTTCATAGTCTTTATCAGCATCTGGTCCCCAAATAATTTGAGCAACAAAATTTCTGTATTTGTTGGCATTTGAATAAACTTTTACAACTGCAAAGATCATTTAAGGGACAGTTGTAGGGACAAAGTTCTCTATTTCATCAACATCTTCTTCAGACGTGGTAGAAAGAGGATCCTCTTCATCGCTAGTCCAATCAAGTAAGAGATCATCATTGTCCTCATCATCCTCACTTGAACGTGAAACTAGCTCAGGAAAACGTTTAAGATTTTCACTTTTGCCTGTAATAATAGCCGACTTTTGTTGTTTAAATGGTCGCCTGCTTGTAGTGGCAGAAACTCTTGGATGGGGGTGCAACTTTAACAAAATTTCTTCATCAGCTGAAGTGGTATATTGAAACGCCGCATGTTCAGACAAACAGCTGGGCCTTTCGGTTACGTAAGAAGGCAAAAAGTCGTCTTTTGTAAAGACTTAGAGGGTTTAAAGGAAAAATTTCTGTAGCCTTAAAAGCTGAAGTAATGCTTTCAAGATTAAACGCTTTTGAGAAAGATGCTCCAGAAAGTTCAGCAATTTCGTAAATGCTGATTGACCGTCCCGGATTTGTTGTCATCCAAGCATCAGCAAAACGGTTGTAAAAGGTCTTAAAGAGTCCAAAAACTGTTACGTTCAGTGGTTGCAGTCTGTGGCTGCAATGAGGAGGAAATGTTAATATTGCCAAAAATGTTTTTCAGGAAGGGTGATGATTTCTAGACCAAGATGTCTTCTGTGGTTATCTAAAATTAGTAGTCCAGGGTTGGATTTTGAAACATGCTTGTGACCAATAAAGTGAAGCAGTGTCTGAGAAAATAGGTCACTGTTCATCCACCCTGAAGGAGCACTCAAACCAAGGCTACCATATGGTGCATCTTTAAACATATGTTCTTTGAAATGCACGCGTGGAAATATGTAAACTGGGAGCAAAGCATGGCCAATTGCATTTATGCATGCACACAGTGTAACATTTTCCCCACGCTCTGCTGATTTAATTCGGCCCACTTGATTTATTCCAGTTGTTGCAAAAATTTGCTTTGGTTTTTGGACTGTACAAATGCTAGTTTCATCTAAATTATAAATGTTTTTGAGGAGGAATTGTTCCTGTCGCAGCTGTAGTTAAAACTTGTTGTAAATTTGAAAAAAAAGCTTCAACATTATGCTTATTAAAGGCACTAGCTCGGGCCAAGCTTGTTGCCTCAGGGTGCCCAAGTGATATATCTTTATGCCTTTTTCTAAATCCTTTAAGCCAATTCTCTCCAGCCCTTTAATTTTTAACCAGTTGGATAGAATAGAAAGATCTTTAGCTATTCCAAATTCATACGCTAATTTTTTGACATCATGCTTGCTTAGCCCGTGATAGAGCTTGGATGCTTTTACGATGTAGTCCTTCAGAGCCACTTCCTCATCGTCAGCAAACACCTGCCAGCAAAAAAATGCTAATTAAGCAACTGTAAAGTTTGTAGTACCCATGTTGTCTTTTATTTCATGAATAAGTGGCATTGATTGCTACTGCTGTAAGAACCATTTAAGCAGTGTTAGAAATCGTTATTAATTCTTGTACAGTCGATCTGTTGACTTATCGTATTTGTAAAATCGAATAGAAAATTAACCCCAAAAAAATTAACAAAAAAACTTCTTAATACATACTTGTTTATTTTTAATGCTCTTTTTGGTGATAGTGAAATTTTCGCCTTTCGTTTTAGCTTGCTTAACAAAGCGTGACAAAGTGCAAAAGTTTACATTCCATCTTCTCCCCGCCTTCCTTAAACAAGTGTGATGATGCATAACATCTTTCACAGCCTTAGATAAATCGTTAGTGTTAAATTTGCCTTTAAGGCCTTTACCTTTTTTAAACGTCGGCATTATCACTGAAAAATATTAGAAAAACATCATGTGAGACCTATGAAACAGTGTAAAAAAGGTCTCCTAGACATCTGTTTCATAGGTCCCACACTCAGCCGTTTTTATTTTATAGCTTAGCAAACAACTTTAAACTTGAATTTAAAATTTTAATTTTGTTAATTAGATACTGTAGTTAGCTAACTTTGACAGCAACTAAATATGATTATCATACCACCTAAACTTTCAAAGCACTTTTTCCAAACTATAGTTGTCTAAATTTACTAAAAATTAGCAAATGTATCAATGTTCTTTATCTAGTAAAAAATAACCTTGTTTTGAACCACCTTCCATAATTTAAAATTGCATCTAAATCTCTTTTCAATATTATTTTTTGTTTTATAAGGGGTAAGTTATTGCGCTGTTTTATTTGTCCCATTGTTTCATTAGTCCCACATCTCCCTTACCAGTTAAACCTAATGCTATTCCAGAGAATGAGGTATTGAAAAGTCATGAATATTTGAAGGATGTGCATCTGCATAAAATTGATCAAACCTCAGTCAAGCTCTTGATTGGAGCAAATGCCCCTCAAGTGTTTAGACTTCAGAAAATCAAACCTGCTCCTAATCTTAGATATTCTGATGCAGTAAAATCACCGCGTGGTTGGTTGGTTGTTATTGGGCCCGTCAATAATTGGATGCTTGACTTTAGCAAATGAAGAATATTTACATCAGCAGTTAGAGTCAACTAGTTGTTTGTTTGTATCAGCTGACTCCGCTGTGTTTAATCAGGATGTAGAAACTGTGCACAGTAATGAAATGATTTCGCTTGAAGATCGAAGAAGTTACAAGATAATGAAAGAATCCTGTCGATTTGTTGATGGTCATTACGAACTTCCATAGTTATGGCGTTCTTTGGATCAAAATCTTCCCAACAACAAATGGATTGCCTTACGAAGATTAAAATCTTTGGGCAAGAAAACAAAGCGT
The DNA here is from genome assembly GCA_963675345.1 of Trididemnum clinides. Lineage (NCBI taxonomy): Eukaryota > Metazoa > Chordata > Ascidiacea > Aplousobranchia > Didemnidae > Trididemnum > Trididemnum clinides. Next base: position 14,376,235 of record OY776294.1, read on the forward strand.
GACCCTATTTTGAAGAAAAAATACGTGGAACAGGTAGAGCCGATGTTAGAAAAAGGAAATGCTGAAAGCATAGATGAGGAAGATGATGTTGATCTGGGAGATAGTTCTAAAATTTGGTAGTAAACCCGTGTAAACCAGAAAATCTTTGCATTGTTTTTGATTGAGGTACCGAAAACAAGGGATTATCTCTAAACAAGGGTTTGATGCAAGGGCCAGACTTAGTTAATAGCTTGGTTAGCATCCTTACCCGATTAAGAAAGTACCCCGTGACCTTAGTGGCTAATATAGAGACCATGTTTCATCAGATTAAGATTAGACCTGGTGACAGAAACAGTCTGCGATTTCTTTGGTGGCCAGCTGGGGACTTGTCAAAAAGCCCCGCTACCTATCGAAAGAAAGTTTATATATTTGGTGCTACTTCGTCGCCCAGTTGTGCCGCGTTTGCTCTCCGTCAAACCGCTGTCGATTTCTGTGGCGATTATAAAGCGATGATTTCTACGACAATTGAACAAAACTTCTACGGGGATGATTGTTTGTTGAGTGTTCCAAACGTTGTAATGGCCTTTGAAATGGTTGAAGGATTGACTTCTATTTTAAGAAACGCCGGTTTCAAGCTTACAAAATGGATATCGAACAGCCAAGAAATAATTGACTCTATCCCTGAACCGGAAAGATTAGAAACTTTACGTGTTGGTGCCTTGATCGGAAATATGAATGAACGAGCGCTTGGTGTTATGTGGGACATTAATTCTGACAGTTTTTGGTTTGATGGGTATTTGCCTTGGACACCTTGCACGAAGCGTGGGCTGTTATCCACAATGAATTTATTATTTGACCCGTGAGATTTCATCTCACCTGTGATAATAGAAGTCAAGCTATTGTATCGATTTGTATGTGAAGAGAAGCTGGGATAGGACGAAAATTAACCTGAGAATCATTTGTTGCGTTGGGAAAAGTGGCTTTCATTTGTGGTTTATTAGAGAAATATTTCAATACCTAGATGTTTAGGATTGCAAGCCTTTGAAGATTTTCATAAATGCCACTGGAACTATTTTTCGACGCCTCTAAACTGGCTTACGGTGCTGTGTGTTACATAAGGACAATTACTAGAAAGAATGTAGTTGTTTGTTTACTAGTAATGAGTAAATCTCATTTGGCCCCTAAAGACGAAACGTCCATACGTCGTCTTGAATTAATGACTGCAGTTACGGCAGTGAGAATGGACTTGATGTAAAAACCGGGCTTAGAAATTGAATCGCAATCTTCTATATTTTGGACAGACTCGTCAATTGTTTTATTGAGTTTACGTAATAAGCGCAAGCGAATCCCATTGTTTGCACACCGTCGTTTAGCTATGATTGCTCAACAACGTCAGTGTTAAGTTGAAACCACGTAGCCTCAGAGTTGAACCCGGCAGATCTTTTTATCTCGAGGTTGCAGAGCTGATAAGTTAACAAGCAATTTGTTATGGCTTACAGGACCTGATTTTTTGAAATGTAAACCAAGTGATTGGCCAAATCGGTATACAAATTGAACATCAACAGACTCTGACGTCGAATCCTTTGATAAACAAACTGTAATTTCCTTTTCAGTGAGTGAGCACATTTCAGCTATGGACCAGCTGATAACTTATTTTTCGTCCTTTTATAAATTGAAAAGGGCATCCGCTTGGTTGGTTAAATTTTAATCAAATTTTGCTCTCTATTTCGAACTCGAGTAGGCCTATATCTCAGAGTTGTTTGACATTAAGAGAGTTGCAAAATGTGGAATTAGACCTCATCAAATATGAGCAACGCCAAACCTTCGGGGAACTTTTGAAAAGAATTGGAACAAGTGTGCATTCAGAACATTGTTTACCAAAAAGCTCATAAAATAAGCTGAATCCGATTTTGGTGAACGGCGTTCTACGAGTTAGTGGGCGCCTAGAAATAATATAGCCGCTAATGCTAGACACCCCAGTATTATGCCCCATGTGTCACGCCTCACAAATCTTATTGCGAAGCATTGCCATGAAGCAGTAAGTCATGATAGGATCAATATGACTACAAATTTGGTTGCTCAGCGATTTTGGGTAGTGAAACGCACATCTGTTATCCGGAGAGTAATAAAAGACTGCATGCGCTGTCGTCGCCAGCTTGCCAAACCTCAAAAACAGATTATGGCTAATCTTTCATCTGCTCGTTAACAGCTGAACACACATCCATTTGCATATACATCGGTGGATTTACTTCGATCTCTTAATGATTCAAATCAAACGAAGCAAGGTGAAGCGGCATCGCTGCCTCTTCACTTGTTTTAACTTCAAGTGCTATTCATTTGGAGGTGGCAATTGATTTAACATCAGATACATTTATTAATGTTCTTAGACGTTTTTTGTGCAGAGGCGGATTGGTTAATCACATGTTCTCATACAACGGAACAAATCTAGTTAAAGCAGTAAAGATTCTTAGTGCATAAACGAGTGGAATCAGCAACAGATACAAGATTTCCTGCTGAAACGAGGCATTCAATGGACGTTCATGCCGCCTACCACGAGCCACATGGGGGAAGCGTGGGAGCGTCAGGTAAGGTCAGTACGACGTATGCTGATATCAATTGCTGATGATCAATGTCTTTCAGATAACCTGCTTCACACGTTCTTGCTAGAGGAAGAATCCATAATGAGTTCGCGACCTCTTATTCCAACCACACTTGACGTTGACAGTCATGAAGCACTTACCCCGAACCACCTTCTCAAATTGCATCCAAATTGTTCGAAACCAGGCAGCGTGTTCAAGAACGAGCAGAGAAGAAGCGTCAAGAAACTGAAGAAGGGGCACGACTATAATTGCAGAAAACTCTTGAAGAATTGGAGAATGAGTGAATTATTTTGAATTGCGCTCAGGCGATCGCAAAACCACAACGTTGAAGAATAAACACTACGAAAAAAGAAAATTTGCCGGCTGTTTCTTTATTTTAAATTACAAACAAAAATCAAAAAACTAATGCTGTGCATTTAATTTCCAATAACTTGAACGCTATTAATTTGATCACAACCAAAAGCATATAATTAGATTGAAAAATAAATTCCGCATCTATCTGAGCAAATACGGAATCGCTATTATGAGCGGTTTAAAAGTTATTAGCTGCCAAAGTGTTCAGGTCGAATTGACCCTCGTTGTGGTTTTTCGATTGCCTGAGCGCAATTTCAAGGTTGTGGTTTTGCGATCGCCTAAGCGCAATTTATCAATGTCAGCTACTAGGTAAAAAGTTCAACAACACATCATCAATTTGCCATTTTGTTTTTGACGAGAAATTTACCAGTGGTGATGTTTGTATAACATTTCTCATGTTGGACTACTTGCCATATGCCAAGTGACTACTCTCTAGCTAGATTTTTGTAATTTAAATTGACTGTTTGTAAATGTGAAACAGAGTGTGAAATAGCATTTCAATGACAAAAATTTCTTAACTTTATGAAATTATTACTCTTTTCATTTAAACAAAAAATGCAAGCTATGCTTGTTCATCACGAATAAATATTTTTATTGATCAAGGAATAAATCTCATTCAAATTAAAATGCTCACGAATCATTAGACTTGTTTATTCTTTCTTCTCCCATATGCGATGCAATACGACGTTTTTGTAAGCCCCTCCATCCTTGTGTGCAGACATGGACGATTAGAATTTTCAGATTAAATTAAACTTGGAATTAGAGCATTAATGCTTTTCTCAAATTAGAGTAGAATAAAATTATAGCATTTCTGATTATCACAAATTAAAGTAGAATTGGAATTAGAGCTTTCCAGGTTTTCTAAAATTAGTTTGAAATTTTAATTACCGAGCGAATTTTGATGCCATTTGAACATCTTTGCAAAACCACTTAGTAATTGGGACAATTCTAAAACTTTTTCATTTTTGCCACCAAATTATTGTGAAGACCTATTTTTTTTGGAGATCACCTAGTTTTGATTTTGATTTTAGGCCAAACTTTTCGCAAATGCAGGTGATTCGTAATAAAAAAGGGTTTGTAATTTTCCAGATTCAACTGTCTGGTCAGGAACTTTTCTAAAATTAAATTAGAATTGGAATTGGGAATTTTTCAAATTATACTAGAATGAGAGACTTTTAGTTTTTTTCAAATTAGATTAGAATTAGCGACTTTTTGCTGTAATTAATCGAATTAACCAACTAGAATTACGCATATTTAGTTGTCCAAGTCTGCGTATGGGACTAGTTGCATAAGAAAAGTACTCACGCAAACTTAAGTTTTGAATTTGCTACAAAAACCTGTGACATCGAACGATTGTAAACTTTGATTCATTTCAATAGCAAGTTTGTCCTACAACGATATGTCTATGTAGCCTATCTTTTATCCCTCCCATCATAATAACATCAATACGGCAGTTTTGTTTCCTTCTCGAGGTGTCATATGACATTTATACAGTTCTTACAGTTTTTATATTCAACCGGGATTAATTATAATGTCACCAATTTGAGCTTTATCATCATGACATGTGCTTTGAGGCGTTAGTGAATTTAGAGCTATTGATTAGAAATTCACTTGCAATTAACAGAATACATTACAAATGTGAAACAAAATAGGCTATTGCAGTCATACGCCATGCTGTTTCTGCTTATAGTTGATCGTCTAATATGAAAATAAGGGAACACTACATTAAATTTACGGGTAATATCAACAATACATATATCATCAACAAAAGCAGCAATACGCCGTATGTTTCAAAAAACAACTAAGGCAGTGCAGTTTAGTCTTGCACGCAAAAATCTCAAATGCGAAGAAGATGCTTATTACACAAAGACTTTGTGCATTTTTGGCATAGGCTCAATTGCTAAGAAATTTTTTTTTGCTTTTGCTCCTTTTCATTTAATCTTACTGATACATGCATCACATCGCTTTCGTTTTTCACTTGATGAGGAAAAAGCCACTTGATGTTTTTACATGCTTGGAGAAGATTTTTTTCCCCAGTACTATCTCGATTTTGCGAACCACAGAATAATTTGTGCCAATTAAATTTGGTCGTTCTATAAATTTGGCGAATCAAAGACATAGCTAGTTCAAATCTGAAATCTACCAATTTTATGTTTCGAGGCATCAGATCATTGTTTATTGCATATATTGTGCTAGCGTTCACTCGACATGTGTCCAAAACATACGAAAATACATTCATAGTACAGCACTTTGATTTCGATTTACAGCTGTAAAACCCCATTTTTTATCATTAATGTCTGTTCTGCCTTTTGAAAAGTCGTATAGTTTGTAAATAGCTGGCTTGCTTTTGTTGTCATTTTTGTAGTTGCAAGAAGTGGTGGCATTGTTGACAATAATAAACATTTTGCTTTCCTGAACTTTTGGTTTTGGCTGAGTACAGATTAAATATGCTGTTATCCTTTTTCCAATAAATCTCGTATGAGCTTGTTTCTCGGTCTTTAATTTATTTAATTTCAGCTGGAATCCCTTTTCGATTTGATTGTAAAGTTCCCACAGAAGTTATTCGACGGTCAAGCAGCCATTGCGCCATTGGTATTGAAGTATACAATCTGTCATAGTATATGTTTCTTGCCACTAAATTTGCGTGGCATTTCAAATTTTGAATGAGGTATTTTATTGTTTGTGACGTCCCAGAAGGGTAGTAAAATGTCGGCTCTGCTTTTGGCTGAGCAGGATACACAGCACTTGAAAAGGTAAATGGATAGCGGCAAGCGTTTATTGATTTATACAGCATTCCACACGTGGCTGGTTTGCTCGGATCAAATTGTTTAAAACTGATTTGCGCTCTCATTGGATAAAGAGTTTCATCCTGCAACAAATAATCATTAGGAACTAGATATTTCCCACAGTTTTTGTTAAATTCTTCAAACATTTTGCGAAAAGCTGCAAATCTATCGTGTTGCCGAGGAGTAGGACGCGCTATATGGTCATCAAACGATATGTGGGCAATCAAAAATTTAAATCTGTTCCTGGACATAGTTGCATTAAAAACTGGATTGTCAAATATTTCATAAAACATCGCATTTGTGCTTTGATGCACTTTTTCTAGTAAGCCTCGCATGTAAATCATTCCAACTTCCAAAGGAGATCTTCTAAAGGTGGTTCTGATCCCTGACATAAATGGTCTACTTATTTTTCAGACCCCACTCTTCGGTGAGAAACTTTTCTAAAATTAAATTAGAATTGGAAGTGGGAATTTTTCAAACTATACTAGAATAAGAGACTTTTAGTTTTTTTTCAAATTTGATTAGAATTAGCGACTTTTTGCTGTAATTAATTGAATTAGCCAACAAGAATTACGCATATTTAGTTGTCCAAGTCTTCGTGTGTGTGTGTGTGTGTGTGTGTGTGTGTGTGTGTGTGTGTGTGTGTGTGTGTGTGTGTGTGACAAATCATATGAAAAAAGTACTCAAACCAGCTTAAGCTTTGAATTTGCTACAAAAATCTGTTATATCAAACGATTGTAAACTTTAATTCTATTTATTATCAAGTTTGTATAACAACGATAGGCCTATGTAGCCTATCTTTTATCCTCTCCCCCATAATAACATCAATACGGCAGTTTTGTTTCCCAGTGGAGGCGTCATGTGATATTTTTGCGGTCTTTACAATTTTTGTAGTCACCGGAAGCTAAAGAGGCTATGTCTTCAATGTTGTCGTTTTCTTCGTCAAATACTTCATTCAAAATTTTACTTAACACTCCTTCAGGTCTTACATTGACATGGGCTATTTTTCATTACTTTTGTGAGCGACATTTATATTTCTGAAAGCAGAAAATTACATATCGACTCGTTAAATATCATCAAATTATCATAATCTTATACACCGGCAGAATATTTAAATTTTAGTGGAAAAGAGCAATTTGAACATTTCAAACATAGAATTAAAATGTAGTGGCTGCATTCCCAATGTCATAATGTCAATTAAAAGTTTTTGTTTATTAAAAGTGCGTATTTTCTGTTCATGTGATAAAAACTAGCTGCTCGTTTTTCAGTTACGCAATCTAGCACATTTAACGCTGGGTTAGACTTCTTTGCTATTCCTGTATTGAAGTAAAACAATTAGAAATTTAACTTATCGAACGTAAGATGAACGTAGTTTAGAGCAACTCTTGAATGGTGAATGCGGCACTTTGACTATAATGTTTGCCCACCTATGGTTTAGAAAATTGGAAATGACAAGACGATATTTGAGTTAGCACTCAACCTTATAATGTTGTGGTAGTTGACGCAAGCTGTAATTTGAACTTGAAACGTCAGCTTCAATGCAAATGTTGTTCTACTCGGCCATGCAGCAGGCAACGTAATGCCTTTAACAGAGGCGTCTTTATAAAGTAGATAAAAGACTACGGAAAAAAAATTTCTTCATTTGCTTTTGGAAGTGTGTAGATGTAGAATACAAACACATTGCTTTTGTCACGCGGTCAACAGAAAATAATTTTGGTGTTAGTCACAAACTGAGGAGTTTCTTTTTTCCTTAAAAAAATTAAATTTTGTGATCCACAATTGGCTTCTTACGTTTTGGATTTGTATTTGCTGATAAAATTCAGTATTCAATTAATTACTAACAGCTTACTCGTACAGCAAAGGAAATCAAGTTTTATAAAACTCCTAAATTAAATTTTGCTGTCTGTCGCCCCTGCATCCCTAAATCTACCGCTGCATATTTTCCATCCAATAAGAATTGCAAGTGCGCTCGTTGCTCTCCCATTTACCAATCCCCAATTTAAACTGGTAACAACATTATAAATCATTATGAAAAGTGTAAACTGTATTATTACGCCGCCAAATTTATTTTCTGGCTTTGCGCTTGAAAACAATTCTTTTTACTTAGTTGCATTTGTCAAGAATCAAAATTACGAAATATTTCCTTGCATTACTTTATCGGTAGGTTATGGCTTAGCGTCAAGAAGGTATTATTTATTTAACTACAAATTACAAAATAGCAGTGTACCTGAAAATGCTTTGATGTTTTTGACTTGTCAAATTAAGAGTTGCTATTCACAGTGGGAAGGTTTTGAGAAGAAAGATTTCTGAGAAACCGTACAACTTTACAATCATTACGTCACTTCAAACAAATTCTGTGGTTTACGTAGCTCATCGTCACGGTTTTGCGCGTGCGCTCTTTCTCCTTTTTGTCTTTATTAAATAAAAGCAATCGATGAAGAAATTTGCCCTAGCAGGTTTCGAAATTGCTATGTTTAAATCAAAACTACAATGAATATCTTTGTCAATTTATGACCAACCAAAAGCCAGATAAATTTTAGGAAAAGTAAAAAAATTTCAAACATGTATCTCAAGCGGTCGCTAAGTTCCAACAGTTTTAATTTGCTGTGGGTCGAATCGACCCCCCTCAATTCTAATTGGGTTAATATAAAACTTACAAAATACAGGGTGTCCACAAAATCTTTAGACAATTTAAAATGTTTATTGATATTACAACTGACGTTGGAAATGTCTGAAATGTTTAAATAGTATCAATTAATGGTCAAATTTTTATTTAAAACGTTAATGAATTCTGTCTCTGAAATGACTAAATAATATCAAGTAAATAGTCAAGTTTTTATTCAAAGCATTGACAAATTTCTATATAAGCCCCATTTGTAGCACGGAAGACATCTAAACGATATTAAATTTCAGTCCACGTCTTTCTTAACATTTCTTCATCAGTTGTCTCCACAGGGGCAGTTATTCTTTCCTTAAGGTCACTTATGTCTTTTACTTTGGAGTGCGGTACACAACATTTTTCTCGTAGCCCGAACGAAAGCAGTGTGGTTGGACTTTGTTGGGCTACGACTAAATGACTGACGAATACGCTCGATACCTTTTTCAGAAGTTTTTGACCATCCACTCCTCGGTTTTAGTAGCAACGTTCCCGTTCCCACAAACTGCTTATGCCAATGGGGAATCGACTGACGTGCTGGGACTGGTTTTGCATATTTAGCTATGAAATTTCTTTGTGCTTGAATATCAGATTTCGTTTTGATAAACCAAGAAACACATTGTGCATTTCCTTGTGGAGAAGTCATTTTAACAAGGGTTGGATATCAATTATTTTATTTAGCTAATTCGTCTCTGAAAAAAAAAAGTGATATTATAAAAAACTTTAACAACAACTGATTAACCCTAAAAAGCCCAAGGTATTTTTTCGGTTAGTCTACTCAACGTTGGTCTGCAGCAGTACAACAAACTTTGAACGCTTATATCTCGAATACCACTAAAAATTTCACAAAATTTTTTTCATCACTGTATTTTAAATTTATATCTTAACCTGTAAAACTTCTTTGCTGCGCAATACAAATTTCATTGAACTTGAAAAATTAAATTTTTTGTGAAGGTATACGAAATTTTATGTTTTCTATTTGTCTTGCGTCGCTAATCCGCAATTATCGGATAATAGGTCACGTGGCAACTGCTGAAACCATGACGCAAACTGTAACGTAAGGACTTTGGCAAACAGTAAACGTTCAATGTTGATTTATTGCAGCTGCACAGTCTAACAAAATTTGGATGCTCTGCATTTCACAAAAAATATTGTTTTTATAATTTATAACTTGTTTTACTCGAAAATTGCAAAACGCTTGCATCAGAGCAAAATTTGTTTACTGATAATAATTTTCAATTAGTTGTATAAATGCTAGGCTACTACATCACGTATGCACATGTTTCGGACATTATTAGGTTTTTATTACCAACGTATTTAAAAAATATGCTTTGGCTAAAAATTCTTTGCAGAAAATGGTTTGTTTGCGAATTGCTTACTGATATTGCAAGAATGATTTTTTAATGTTTGCAGAAAAACTCTTTTCTTTATGTGTGTGTACTGTATAACTTCTACAAAGCAGCTATTTTATGATGAATTAGCTTTATAAACAGAATGTATCCAAATCAACCTGAGCTATAACCAATACTCTGAATCAAACAGTTTATCTATAATAAATTTTATAGTTCTATCTTTGATAGAGTTAAAAGAATAATGAGCATTTTTTGCAAATCATAAACCAATGCAGTGTCCTGGATATATTGCTTGATTGTTTGACAGCGCGTTCAAGAATAAAACATGAGTAAAAAAAGTTTAGGATAGTCTTTCTTATTATGGGACGTTATGGTTGTGTCGTAGCCTACGGTCTATAGATGTTTTCTGATTACCGGAAGCCCGAGTTTGTAACTAATCTGATTTTCGACAAAGCTTAATGCCATGATATATGGTATCATTTCAATGGACAGTGCCAGCTTACGAAAGCAAAACAAAAACAGACATCTAACGTAACCTAAAGTAAAACCTTCATTAAAAATAATATAGCGACTTTGTCATTCTAGAGCCGCAGCCAGAAAAATGTTTCAGGGAGGAGATTCGAAAACATTTGTTTGCAGGGGCAAAACATTCATATAAAGCCCATGTATGTCTAGAGACATTTTTGAGAAAACTTTGCCTGAAAAAATTTTTGTGGATGAGGTTACAGCAAGAGCTGCAGCCCCTGAAAAAAACATTGCAATTTTATTGATTAAAATAATAATTTATAAGTAAGAATATGCTTTGCTCTTGCCAAAGTGATTATATTTATTTCCTGGTGCATATAACCTATGCACTTTTTAGTCATATTAACTCACTCAAGTGAACTACTCGTCTTTCGTAGTGCAACTGTAAATCTACTTTAATTCTAATGAATTGCAGCAGAATCATCACAAAATTGGTGAAGCAAAGTCATAAAAACAGTGGCATTGCCCATTTTCGCAACCCTTTTTGGCGCCGGCACTGTTGGATTCGCTTGCACTTCACCAAAGTATGTAAGAAATAACTTCATTCAAGCTCATTACGACAACTGAGCCTCAATCAAAAAGCAATTTATGCGGAAAACATTGCTGCAGTGTCTAAGCTCTGGCAGCACTGCCTTCGATTTTGCCGAGTTTACTTCCCAGCCACAAGGAAATAACGATAATCCCTGCACAAAGTGGTTTATCCAGAATCAAGATATAGCCTTTAAGTTATAAAAATTGAGCATGACGGTTGCATTTTATTTGCTTATTAACAAAATTTCAACAATTTTTGCTGATGATAAATTGGTTTTCAATAATATATTAGAAAGAGTGGCATCTTCTCTCAGTTAAATAACATGAAATTTATCAAAATAAAGTGCATTGTATGGCTCGTTTATCTCATGAGTTTTAATCAATTTTTTTGCATTTAAAGCAATCTGTAAAATCTAGAGCTACAAACGATCATATTTACCGAAAAAAGGGCAGTTCTTTTTAAGAGGGTCTGAATGAGAATAAAGATGAATCCTTAGGTCATAACCAGAAATTATAGGGAATTTTGCAGGACTGAGAGAATCGCACCCGCAATCTAAGTTTAGAGATCTACATTTTACTGCTTCACCATCCTCGAAAAATAAGCGTGTAAACTGTGCTTTCACGATGAATGCGATGTAAATGTGATAAAATCAAGCAATTGTGTGCATAAAATCTAACACTTCCTCCCAGTTCTGTTTTAGGGCCGCGGCGTATCTGTAGTTCCAGCTCAGTTGGTTAGGGTGTTGCTTGAGTAACTGAGAGCTTTCTGGCTCTCAGTACGATACTCGAGTTGGGCTTATAAAAGACTTAGTGTCCATTTTCCTGGTTGGCAGGTTTCTCTAACTTCGGGGTAAGCAAATTATATCCGGCTGTGTGGCCTATCCTGACCAAAAAAACTGCAACGAGATCCGCAACAGCGTACGCCGTGTTGGATTGTTTGATATGTATACGCGGTGGAGTAGCTGCATCATACGAAAAAATTGGCACTTTGCATGTATTTCAAGATTCCAGAGGCAAAGTTAGTCACTGAAGAATTTTCCGCAACAAATCTTGCTGAAATATCACAAACAAATTCAAGCGCGAATGCAATTATGTATTTTTCTTGACGCAGTTATTTTTCAATTCAATGCAACTTCAAATTTGCACGTTCATTAGCACAAAATCTTTGCAAGCAATTAATTTTATCAAACAACACTTTTTACTAGATGAACCTACAGGTTTGATTTTGAGGCTGGTTGATGTACTCAAATTTTTTCTTTTTTGTTAGCTGGAAATTTGCACTTGTAAAGATTACTATTTTAACAGGCAGCAAAGCAAAAATAAGTAACACTAAAACATAAAAAGATTTTTGTATTTTTAGTAGAAACAGACAACCACCCAGGTGATAAAAGCTATTTTTAATGATTTAATAATCAATTAATAAAAAGGCTTATATTTAATGTTTGACTTTGTGAAGTCAGAGTCGAAATCTTTACATGTTGGGAGTCAGAGTAAAATTAAAAAAGACTTTGAAAGTCGGCTTCGAAATGGTATCGATTTTCCCACGATTCCCGACTTCTTTTGCCATCTATAATATTTACTGCAATTAGCCATCATCTGGTGCTTGCTAATGAGTTACTACAATAAAAATTGATTAGTAAAACCGTAGCCAATAAATTTCATATAGTAAACAACAGTAGAGTGAACAGCGAAATGAAAAATAAAATTACTGTTGTAAATTTCTTAGCTGTGATGACTTATAACATTTCATACACATCTGAACAGTATGATCTGAACACGTAGCTAGTAAACAGATTTGACATTGGTTTTTACTTTTGGACATATCTTGCACTTTTTTACGATTTCCCGGCTTAGCAATTTGGTTCACACATTGCTTGCATCTTGATAATTTAGCACATTTTTTTGGGTGAAGTTCTTCTATAGACCTTTCTGTTTCAGAAGCCATGGTTTGTTGATATCGATTTGCTTCGACTTCTTCCCCGAGAAGCAAGGACATTTTCTTTTTTACGTTTACTTGAAGGCCAGCCAAAGGTCGTCGTTGGATTTGCGGACGAATCAATGAAAAAGCCAAGTTCATACCAAAATCATAAGAATCTTGCTTGCATGGGTCAATCTTTTTGTTGAAAGCAAGAACAGTACTGGCATTGATGCGGCACACATCCAATATATAAGAAAATGCTGTCAAAGTCCAACGGTTTGACTTGGCTTTGCAAGTATAGGCACCGATTCGGTGGTCCATGACATCCGTTCCGCCTTTCGTAAAATCATATAGTTTAAATATAGCGGGTTTCTTTTTACCATCATCTTTGGTTACTCCAAGGATAGGTTGTACTGTGGAGAGCAGCAAAACGTTGCGCTTGCCAGAGCTCTTTGTAGGAACCACATAAGAATGTAGCACTAGCTTATTTTCCGATGACTCCCAAAAGCATTGATAAGAAAACCGCTCTCTTTCTGCAACGTTTTTGATTTCATTAGGTATACCTCTTCTGTTTGATTGAAGAGTACCCACACATGTTATGTTTTGAGAAAGAAGCCATTGTGCCAGAGATACACTAGTGTACAAGCGGTCAAAGGAAATATTGCGCCCTTGCAAATCAACGTAGTTCTGAAAGTTTTGAACAAGATACTTCACTGTCTCTTCCACTCCTTTGACGTAATATGCAGTTGCTTCTTCGCTAGGTTTTCCACAATATGGCATTATGTGATGCGTGTAAGCATAAGTGACTGCATTTATAGACTTGAAAAAAAAACATATTTTGCAGGCTTACTCGGATTATACTGTTTGAAACTAATTTTATTTCTTGTGGGATACAAGGTTTCGTCAATGCACAGATACTCTTCAGGAACAACCTTAGTTGAACAATTTTTATTGAAGCATTCAAACAATTCTCGCATAGCTGCGAAACGATCATGTTTCCACCGCTCTTCTCTTGTATTGAAATCATCAAATGATATGCAGGTGTACAAAAACTGAAACCTGTTCTTACTCATTGTAGCTCCAAAAGGTGGAGGTCCCATAATCGGATCATACAAACGAGCAACATCATGGTTGTTCATGCCAGCGAAGCCACGTATGTACATCAATCCTATAAATGCACAAATTTCGATGTTGTCAATAGCTCTTGTGAACGACAAAAGAGAAGCTGATACCTTTTGAAATGCTTGGCGTGCCATTTCAATTCGTTTATTCGTACATTGTACAACACAATCTATCATGCTTTGAGAAAAAAAGAGTTTCCACGATTGTAAGCAATCCATTGCTGATGAAGCTTCGCTAGTTGGTCCTGGATTTCCCAGTATAACTGATGCTCTGGGTTGTCTACCAACAGCAACTCTTTTGGTATTGATCCAGGAAATAGTTGTTGCACTCGATGATGGTTTTTCTAAAAAGCCTGTGTACTGTGTTGTTGTTTTGACTGGTGGTATATTTTCATAATTTTTGGAGTTTAGCGCTGAAGTTAGACAACAAACCAACCGCTGCGATTTTGTGGCAAAATTCCGCCTTCGAGAAAGCTGCGGTTGTTCATGCAGATCAAGCTCTTGATCGCTCTCACTTTCTGATGAACTTGATTCCAAAATATTATCTTCCCCGATAAATTGAACTTCTACTCCAGGCTCTACTCCATCGTGAGAGTCAAATTCTGCAGTTAATTCTTCTAAAACTTCCTCGGTTGTATAGTGTGGTCGATACATAACTAATTTTATTGACAAACAAATATTAACGTATATTAAAAGATTTTTCTGCAGAAAATCTCTTGAATTTATTTTAGCGTATTGGTGATTAATATTTCATGTCTACGTTAATTTGCAATGAAGCGAGAACCAGGTCACCGAGAGCGGTCATTGTAGTATAACGAATCCAAGACCCATGCTTTAGAGAACCATCAACAGTGGCGTTAAGAGCGCTGGAGGCCAAAATATTTTTTGCAGATCAACTTTTTATTGAGCAAAAACCACCCCGAAGTCGTAATATCTGACCGACTATTTTCCCTCCAGATGTAAACATTTTTTATGTTGTACCATGCACCAATGTCGAGCTGCGGCCAAATACATATTTGTTTAGTTACTATTTGAATAGGTAAAAATTTGCTATGGATTACCCGAACAAATAACTTGTTTTTCTTGAAAAAACAAAAATCTCTACAGCAGGTGTTCGCCCACACACAACCTGTAACAGCTTATTCCAGTTGAAAATTATTGATAATAAGTCAATTAAATGGTGTTTCATTGCTTTTTTTTCAGTCAAGAGTTATCATAAACAATCTTTCAGTTACTTCAATATCTGGTGTAGCCCTTTTTTTAGGCCAGATCGTTTCTGTCTGCTTTATCTCATTAGTTAGTAGTAGGGCCTACGGTTCAAACGTTTATAAAATTACTAGTTTATATCTCAAATTTTGCTTCTTGTTATTGAAAAATTTTGATTCTGCAATCAATGTTACTGAACTAGCTTCATAAAGAAAACTTTGCTAAAAAAAATGGAAGTTCTGAAAAAATCTATAAAAAGAAAGAAACTGTTGTTGGAAGACTTAATTTGTACAAATCATTGTGTTTGATGTAAAAATTATTTTGTTTGCATACATTAGTGAACACAAAGGAAGAATTAAGAAGTTAGTAATTAAGGTTCGTTTACTTACTACGATCTGATTTTGATCTCGCCACTACGTAAGGAAGAGACACACACCTTCTAAATAGAGAATTGGCAGTAAAACAAACAACGCGACGTCACACGTAATCGGATTAACTTGCGTCATTGGTGCTTCTTGGCAAAAATTTATGAGTATATGACAAAAATGCTTTCTTATTCAAAATGTGCTGAGGGTAAAATAATGATTTTGGGTTCATATTAAAGTATAATAAAAAGTAGGAAAAGTCAGGAAATTTCAAATTATTTTGAAAAGAATATCGTGCGTTATTTAACGATTGAAAATTTGTTGGTTCGCTGCAGACCAACGTTGAGCTGATTAGGGTTAATATGCAAAAAGAATTATTTTGATAAAATTGTCTAAAGACTTTGTGGACACCCTGTATAATACGAAATAGTCATGAACCTTTATAAGAAAGCAATTAAAACACGTTTACGGTTTCTCCCAAAATGCCTTCCTGAAATACAAAGGTGATAGAATTAAAAAGATGCAAGTGGCTACAAAACCTGATGTGATAGAGCAAATCCAAGCTCGAATTCGGATACAGTGACCTAAGATCAACTAAAAGGGCTTGTCAGAACCAATCCCAAAAAAAAAAATTTGTAGACCATTGTAATTACTCTTTGCAGTAGATGGTGAACACTAGAGAAGAGATGTTTGATAAGAATAGGATATAACTTTTGTGTTATTTTGTTTTCCTAATGTTAAAATTTGTAAATTGTATGTTTAGCTTATTTTGTTTCCATGCGGTTGCGCTAAGTAGACTGTCAAAGATGAAAATATAAATTTTATGTTTACTTGATGGATTTAGAAGTTAAACGTTGCTAAATTTTAGATAAAACCTTAAAACAATGTGATGATAGAATACAATTCTTGTCTTCTAGTTGTCATATAAAAAATGATTGTAAATTCGATGCATGGTGAATGCTTACAAGTAACATTTAACAATTATTGAAGTAGTCTCCAAAACAATTCACACACAATTAAAGTTAAATCTTTTTAGTTTTACGATGTAAAGTATCAGTAATGATTTAAAATTGTTGAATTTAATCAAACTTTTTGTTCTGGCCTTTCCTTTTTATTCTATTAACATTACAGAATCCTTCTTCTGTGGAGTTGCACTAACGATTTCACTGCCT
This sequence comes from Trididemnum clinides, assembly GCA_963675345.1. Taxonomy (NCBI): domain Eukaryota; kingdom Metazoa; phylum Chordata; class Ascidiacea; order Aplousobranchia; family Didemnidae; genus Trididemnum; species Trididemnum clinides. Next base: position 14,392,800 of record OY776294.1, read on the forward strand.
CACTGTCATACGTGAACCAAACTTTTCTAAATGTTACCTAAACGTCTGCTCGAGCTATTAAAATTTTGAAAAGATGAGAAGTGGTACAAAATGGACTTCCCAAAACCCACAAAGCATCTATTCCGCTGAGACCAATTCTCTCCATGATTGGTTCATCTCAACATGAGTTGGCCAAGTGGCTTTGCACAATACTTAACCGGTGTTCGATCGATACTCAGCCCGCTGTATTAAAAACTTGTTCACCTTTGCTGAAACAATTCGAGATCTTACTACAGACTAGGATCAAACTTTTCTGTGTTCTTGTGATACCTCCAGTCTTTTCACCAACATTCCATTGGGAGAAACTATCCAAATTTGTGCGGACTCCTTATATAAAAGCAACTTGACTCCTCCAATCATGGATAAAGATGTCTTTATTGAACTTACAAACATTGCAACTACTTCTGTTGAATTTAGTTTTAATAACAAAATGTATAAACAAATTGATGGTGTTGCTATGGGCAGTCCACTTGGTCCAACCCTAGTGAATATTTTTGTCGGATATCAAGAAGAAAAATTATTATTTATTGACAACAATCAACCTTTAATCTATTTCAGATATGTGGATGACACCTTTGCCATGTTTGAGGATGAGTTCAATTGCAATCGGTTCTTAAAGCAACTCAATTTACTGCATCAGTCCCCCACTTTTACTCACGAGAAAGAAGTCAATGGCAAATTACCTTTTTTGGACGTGCTTGTGGAAAAAAGTAACACAAAATTTTTATCTTCCGTTTACCGAAAAATTACCCCAGGAAATAAATTTCATTCGATCGATTCTCCGCTCCAATGGTTATCCAGAAAATGTAATTAATTCGAGAATAAAAAGGAAGATGGAAGAGTTTAAATTACCGCCAAAGGAAGAACCAGAAAAATGTTCAGTTTACCTTAAACTACCATGGATTGACAATATCTCAGCAAAATTTAAAAATCAATGCAAAGCTGCTGTCAGCTCATGCTTTGGTGCAGTAAAACTTCGTGCAGTGTTTTCTACAACAAAGATGTTTCCAACGGTCCGCAAAGATGTTGTGCCTACTAAGCAACAAAGTATGGTCGTTTATCAATACGTGAGTTGCTGTGGTCGTCAGTACGTAGGCCGGACATCTTAAAGACTGCAGGATAGAATAAAACAGCACATACCAAAAGCAATAAGAAATCAAGCTCAACCAGATCATACCTTATTTCAATCCAACCATACCAGTATTTCGGCAATTGGACAACACCTCCTCAAAAATGAAAAATGCGCCTCTTACTACGATGACAACCAATTTTCAATTTTGGCTAAAGGAAGAACACTTTTTCATTTATCTACCTTGGAAGCAACTTTAATAAAAATGCTTAAGCCATAGCTTTGTCGCCAGAAACAATTCGTCTACACACTAAAATCACATTATTGATTCGAACTTGACGAAACGACTGGTTGTCTACCAATCAGAACATTCCGAGATTTTCACCAGCTTCATTCGCTATAAATATCTTGCCATCAACACCAGGCTTCATTCTAGCGATAACTTCTAAAGAGAGCTAGACGAAAACGTTAGAGTTTTCACTTATTCTTTGTAAAAGAGTACAATGAAATTGTTGATAACTGAAGCTTTGTTGAAATTTTTTTCTAAAAAATGTTAAACTAACCAGCGGTAATTAACGTAAAAGTTTTTGATTAAAATTGCATCAAATTCGATATTTTTTCTTTCATCATGATAACTCGCAGCAAACTCCACCTCTTCTGGAAGCAAACTTATACTATCACAACATCGTTTTTCTTCAGCAAACGTGATGATCTAGAAAACTGTTGGTTGTATATGATTTTCTTCTGTAAGCTTGCAACTAGTAATAAACAAGCAAATTTTCCCAATTGCCGGAATATTTAAACATCTGTCTTTCTTTTATCACACTGATAACTATTTGAAATATATACTTTACTTCTCCAAGATTGCATGTAGTGCCAGTTCTTTTAAACTACTAGTTGTACTAAAGTTGTTAAATTATTTTCTTGTGTAAGTTTTCAGCTAGTGTGATAAACATGCAAACTTTTTTCATTGTCTAATTATTTAAACGTGTGTCTTTCTTTTATCACACTGGTAACTAGTTTGGAATCTATACTCTACTCCTCCACGATTTTCTTTCTGAAAATTCCAGTTACAATAAGACTGAATCCATTGTCTACATGTTTCTACTAGAATCGATATAAAGACCCTTTTAAATAATTCTAGCCAACTGCAGAACTAATATCAAGATAACACTATCGAGTAAAAGAATGAATATTAAGTTTAAAACATATCTCTAATAATTACCCCTAGAAGAACATTCTAAAGATACAGCATTGTATGGGATCACAAGATCAAAACAATAAACCAAAAACAGAATCGATCAGAACCAGGCTATCTGATTTTATAACAAATACCAATTTTCAAGATACGGCGTGAACGACTACGTGCGACTGATGCTTCCTCTCAAAAAAACGTTTTTATTGTTTATGACATAGCACCAAAGGCTTCAATTTTTAAGACAGGACGTAGAAGTTGATGTTTCCGTTTTTTAAAGGCTGTGCTTACAGTTCGACAAAAGATCGAGGTCGTTTAACGAGCTAAAAACCAAAGTGAAATATTATTGTTAGGAGAACGTCTGAAGTTGGGGTCATTTTAAAGAGGGAGTACAACATCAAATAAAATTATTTTCAAAAACAAACAAAACAAAACAAATAAAATTACTTCCAAAAGCAAATAAAATTATTTTCAAAAACAAATAAAATCATTTTTACAAAGAATTCAAACAAATAAAATTATTTTCAAATCAAGCAAAATTATTTCCAACAACAAATAAAACAAAAACTAAAACAAATAAAAATCATTTCGAAAAATAAATAAAACAAAAATCCAAACAAATAATTTTCAAAAACAAATTAAATTATTTTCAAACCACAACCAAATATAGCTCAAACATATAAAAGCATTTCCTAAAACAAAGAAAACGTAAACTTGAACAAGTAAAACCATTTTCAAAAGTAAAGAAAAATTATTTACAAAAACAAATGAGACAAAACTCAAACACATAAAATCATTTCTAAATACAAACAAAACGATCTCTATAAACAAGTAAAACAAAAACTCAAATAAACAAAAACACGAAAAAATAAAATTTTTTTTTCAATTGCCAAATTCAACATACAAACAGATTCAACAACAAATGAAATCATACAAATGTACACGGAAATCATACGATGTAATCGGAAGCTATACAATGTAATTGGAAGTAATACAGGAAGTAATTCGCGATGTATGATTGAGCACCGCAAAACCTCTATCAAATTTATATCCTATACTACTGCTGTTTATGGATAACCTTGAAAAAAAGACTTTTTGGTGTAGCCTTAAGGTAAGCTGTTTGAGAATATCATGGCAAAATATTTGTTTTCGAACTGGGCACCTCTTTGTACTGCAATCAAGAACCAATTGTAAAATAAAAAATTAGAAGTATTATTCGATTTCGAAAAGTTAAACTTTGCTTTAAAAATGAGATCCTAGCTCATATAGTGTCAAAAAAGATCCGACTAACGCTTTGATTCTTTAATCAATTTTTCATTAGATTGTCAAGCTCCCGCAACAGTTGATATCATTTTTCTGCTTGATGGTTCCGGTTCAATTGGTGGAGTTTATTTTGATCAAGTAAAAACATGGATTAAACAACTTTCTAGATATTTGAATATTGAAGATGATGAGACTAGAATTGGAGTAATTCAGTATTCCACCTATGATGGAAATAGGTAATTTCGCGCGTGTTAATTTTTGATTTTTCTTTTTTTTACCTCTTGCATATATTTAGATCATTGTCCGATCAACCTCAAATTAAAACTGAAATAGGTCTGGGAAAAATCACAGATAAGCAAGAGTTCAATGTGAGTAAACTACAATGCAACTTGTTATTATAGGAAACTTACCAATAGTCAAATATACACTTATGTTCATGCTAAACATAAAGTAGCGCTAGATTTTTGTAGCCTAATTTGTGCTTTGAAAAACTAAACAAGTAAGTGTAGAACAGCAAAGGCTTTAAATATAAATTTAGCGTTTCTACGTCGGTCTCAACAGTGTCACGAAACCACTTCGCTTACCTTGATCATGACATTGTCTTGACCGCTATTTAAATCTAGCTGTTAGTTTTGACTTAGGTGCATGCAGGAAATAAGTGCCTGCAGGTAATAAGATTTAGGAGCCGCATCTTCCAAATAAATGAAAATTAAAAGCCCAATTTGCTTGCTATCAAAGCGTGTTGTTATAATAAAAATGTTGAAGCAATCACCACCGGTTATCTGCCCAATCGTGGAAGATAGAAGTAGATGAAGTTTAAGCCCCTTGCAAATTTACCTTTTTATCATTTATGAAAAGATTTTGTTGACCATAAATTGTTAATTATCATTGTTTTTTATTAACACCGTTAATGTTGTGAAAAAGTCAAACAAGTGCTAAATCAACCACATCTTTCTTTTCAACAATTTCATTATTTTATCTGTGATTGATAAAATGGTAGAAGCTGCTGATGATAACAATAAGGCCAGCGTTTAATTCCATTAGTTTGATTAAGCACTGAATTGGATTTTCATCAAGTCTTGTACTCGGAAAAACGGTTTGAAAGGATCCACAAAGGTGCAGTGTGCATGATGTTTTCGTTTACGACAGAAAGAATGTCATTTTGACAAATAAGAACAGCACAAGTAAAATCTCCATGTCGTTTTTTTTTTAAATGAAATACTGGGAAATAAAGAGATACTGTGTTGAATGAAGGTTGTTTTAAATTATCAAATCTTGCACAAAAATTTAGAGTTTTTCATTACATATGTCATTTAAATATTGATTAAAGTGATGTTCTATAGTTATCCGTAAAAATACAACAATTTGAATGCTGTTTTTATGCAATTCTACGTGGGCCTTATTTGTTGCATATAAAAGTATTTATACTTTTAAATATTTTAAAACCGTTGTACTAAAAAGCATGAAATTAATTTGGATTGTAGTTATGACTAAACTCTATCAAACAGCCGAAAACTGTTTAAATATACCGACAGACTATCAAGTTAAGCGAATTTAGAGATTCTTGTGACTTTATTAGCTACTGGTGCCTTAACAGTACCATAGTCGTGTTTTTGTCTATTTTTTTTTCAGTCAGCAGTAGATGCAATCATGTATTTTGCCGGTCATGACACTTACACAGCAACAGCTATTAGAAAAACCATACTTGACTTTCAACAATCACCACGATTCAACGATTCCAATCACAACAAGATAATGGTTTTAGTGACGGATGGAGGGTAAGTAATGATTTATTTTGTTTTTGGCGTTTTTTAGTAAATTCCTTACTTTTACTGATCTGGTATCCTACTGAATACATAATGCATGGTGTCATTTTTTAATATGTTTATACCGCTTCTCGCTCAATCACGCCAATGTATTTTAATATCATGTATGAAATGTTAATGAAAGGCGTTTTCATGAACGACAAAACCACTGTGTCTCCACCACATTAGAAATTATCTCAACCTTTTTTTATCAGGAATGTTTAAACTATTGTTTATGATTGCAAAATGTAGAACGATATGTGTAATATAGTGACAATGTCTGGTTCAGACAATGAACATCAGGTGGATGATAAATAATCAGATATAGAATCCGCTAACTTAATTTACCCCGCTTCTTAGCAATTTTGGATTAACAAAAGCTGAATTTATCAGCCGTAACAATAAAAAGGAGTGCTGCGGCGAGCGTACCAAAACAATATTTCAGTGCATCGTACAATACATATTTATTCATCAAACAATTTAAAAAATTGATACTAACAAGGTAAGTTTAGCTGGAAATTCACTCTAGGATGATTCGCTATTTTTCTCTTAATCAAACATGTGCAATATCTTTTAATGCAATAGAATCAAACGGATAGGACAAATACCTAATATTCTGGTTTGTTGGAATTAATGAGATTAAAAAAACTTTGGATTTAATAACATAGGCAATTCAAATTTTGAACCACCTGAGAACACATTAATCATAAATTAAAAAAAATATCATTATATGATGCATTTGTAAAGAAAAAAAAGGCAATACTTATTCCCAAACGTCTTGCATCCAATTATCTGTTGTGCCTAATAACTAGGGCCATTTTTTTTGACCTAAAAAAATATATTTTTGACTTTACTTTAGCAAAATTTTGACTTTATTTTGACCTAACCGCTTTCGTCTATTATTTATGTCTTGTTGCACTTTTTTGATTAAAAATGTTTTATAATCCGCAATTTACATAAATTTTTAAAGAAGAAGGTAGCCTACTTTAAACATTTTCTCAATCTCTCAGTTTTGAAGCTAATGCAACAAAGCGATGCATGACGTCAAAACCTAGAATAACAAGCCATTGTGTGTACCAGTATCAATTAGCGTGTAATACAAAAAATGCGTTGTTATCGCAACTGTACTGTACATTAACAGTCTGTCTATGATGTTTCTAACGAAAGCCACACAGTATAATTACCAGGACTTTTTATTGTAATACAGCATCATATATTTTTTACGTTCTTAACATCAAAATTTCTGTCTTTTCTCAGTAATTTACTGAGCATAGAAAACGACCTCTCATCAGCAGCAGAGGTTGACTGGGCTTTTTGCAATAGTGCGTAGCTTGTTGGGTCAATTGTCAAGTTGGTACAGTTTATTATTGTTTCTAAATCAGAGTTGAATAGTCGTTTTTTAATGTAACTTGTAATTGCGCACGGATCATCATCGAATTGCATATTCTTCAGCACTCCGTATGCTTCGGTTATCGTGCGGGCACTTCCATCTAAGAGCTCTACGTTGGCTGCTAGAGTCCGGTATTGATTTATTTCAACCAAATCTGTCACCAAATCTTCCACATTGATAGCATCTTTTGCTCTGCTGACTAAAAGGCCTGCACTTGTCCAATTGTTGACAATGGTACGAACAGCTGGAAGGTTCTCACTGTAATATAAGGCAGCTCTAAGCCAAGTTGCCCATCTTGTAATTACAGGGTCAGGAGGAGATGGTGGACCAGCATCATGAAAATCGTTCTTGCGATTTTTGTTTTTGATTGTTGCTGCCTTGATCGTTGCTATTATTTCATCAATATTTTGTAAATGAGCACGCACACGCATAGTGCAGTTATGTAGTAAGTGCGCAACCCAGGTGACATGCATCAAAGAAGGGTATAATTCCTTTAATGTCTTTCCAGCCAAAGACATGTACCGAGCAGCATCAGCCAAGAACAATGAAAAAGCCTCGCGTTATATTTCAAGTTGTCGCAATATGTCATTCACAGTGTGCAGAATAATACCGCTATTAACATTGCTACCGCTGTCAAGTGGATGGCAATCAACTAGGAATGTCTGATTTGGGGCATCTAAGCTGCCCACAAGCACACTAATATACTTTTGTTTAGCAATCTCAGTTTTATCCACAATTTAAAAAAATTTTTGTCACGAAGTAATTCTTGAATTTGTTCTTCTTTTTGGGATGCTAATTTAGCAACATATGCCCTGGCTGCAGTCTCCGAATGCAATACTTTTCCCATTGTAGCAAACAGAGACTTTAAAGAAGGATGGTTATGAAGTGGGATATCTGCAGCTAAGAATGAAGAGACAACATGTTCTTTGAAGTTTACTTGATTGAGTTATAAAAAGGTTTGCTTACTTTGGGATTAGCTCTTCGTCTCTAATTTTCTTTGTTGTTGCTTACTTTTTCGATGGCTTTTCACAAAAAAACTTTTTGTCGCATTTGACTAACACGTCGCAAAGGTTGCATCGCAAGTCGCGGGCAGGAGTTGCCGAAAACTCATCCGGATATTTCTGGAAAATTTGCCTAACTTTTGCTGTAGAAGATTTGGCTTGTTTAGGCATTCTTTGCTTTGCAAGCTACGACTTAAAAAGACCACGTGTAAAGAGCGCAAAGGTTTTATAGGAATAGATTAATTGTCTAACAATTATGTGTTTATGCATCAACAATGACGATTTCATGCATAATAAGTACTATTTCCTTCTCAATTGCCGCACGCATTTTTACCATTGCTACTATTTGAGAAGTTTAAAATCAAATAAAACTGCGAATAAAATTTTAATAGCAGCTCAAAAATTCAAAAAAATATAAAAAAATATAAATTTGTTCGTTTTTGTGAGGAAATTTTTGACGAAGACAATTTTGACAAGTTTTGACTTTATTTTGACTTATAAGATCTACCAAAACAGACTGATGAACATCTGAAACGAACGTTAGTACACTTTTGATCATGTAACAAGGTCCTGAAAAAATTTTGACTTTATTGAGTTTAGCGGGCCCTACTAATAACACATTTTTGAAAAATTTTCTTTCATTGGTATAATTGTACATTTAGCAACTATGCTTTATGGAATGATGTAAACCTACAAACTTTTCCTTTTTTATTGATTTTCCTCAATTAAAAATTTTATAAATTATGCCCATAATATCGATTTCCCTACCAATAAATCAAGACCAAACAAACAGCATGTGATTTAAAAAAATTTACGCCTTCATTTGATTTAGTGAACAAAAGCATAAATTTAAAGTTGCGATGGGATCCCAAAGTGTTTAATGTTTTACCAAAATTAAAATGTGAAATAATTAGCTTATTATTCACAACCTTTCTTCAATTTTAGGCTCAGTTATATAGCTTTAAGTCCGTGGCTGCGCGAATGTTTCTTGTTTTGGAAATATATAAAGCAAAAGGTGAGGCGGGGACAAAGTGACCCGGAGTGCAGAGTTTGGCATTTACAGCTCGATTATTACAAAATGCTAGATTATAACATAAGTAGATAATCCAACGACCAGCTTTTTGTGCTAAAAAAGAAGATTAATTTTTTTCTATATTCCGCAAGACCTCAAATTAAAACTCTACATTTTATCCCACTTTGCTGCATGTGATCAAAAATATCTGACGATTGAGATCAATCAGTGAGTGGCGTTGCAAAAGCACAAGCGTATTCTAACGAGGAGTCCACTTTCAATTCAGTATTGTAGTTTTTGTATTTCCTGTTATATTTAAGCCCACCACCCATATTCCAGATTTAAACCGTGTGTTGGTGTTGTAATTTATGATATTCATTTCCACTGTAGCAGGAAACAAATCAGTATCAGACTTCACCGCGTACGTTTGTTTTCAAAATAACTTTAGACAACAAGTACAGCTGCTGCCTACTGCTGTTTTTGCTGAAGTAGCACGAGACAGCATTAGAACGCCATCAAACAGTGTGACAAAACGGAATTTTTTGAAACGTTGATTAAGCGATTAAGTCTTTTTTAAAACAGTTCAGGAAGAATATAAGAAAAGCATGCTTAAACTAAGAATATTGAAGCATACTTTTAAATAAGAAAAGCATGCTTAAAAGAACGCTTGAATGCTTACCGGTTTCTTTGGTTGATGGGGCCTAAATTGATGTAGAATGGTTTTAATTGGAAACACCTTGTTAACATCTCCGAAAAAAGCTTTCAATCACGTTTCTTCGGTTAGTACTTTTTGATCAAATAAGAAAACAATTTTCACAATCAATTGTAACCAATGACGTCGTCTTACCTCCTAAGCAAGTGAAAATTCTCAAACTTGGTAGGTCGCGAACAGACTTTTTGTTTGAGCAAAAAGCTGCTTTTCTCCATTAAAAAATGCCAGTTCAAAATAATTGTGACCTAAATAGTTTCAAAAAGAACTGTGACTGTGACTACTTAACAATAGTGGTGACTGGAATAAAAGAACGATTTGACATTTGATGTCGGGCTTTAACAAATGAACAACTGCACTGAAAAAACCCGATAGGTCAAAAGAATATCACTATCTGCAGTTTTTTCAAAGTGCTTCTCCGGCCTCTTTTATTACTTCAAGAAGTTTTTTGTTTTGTTCAATTTTACAAATTGAGAAAAACGAGAAGAATATGTATATGTTGGCAATGTGGCCAAGTGAGTTGAAGTGCGATTTATTTGAACCAATATTATGGTTACACAAAGGTAAATGGCTTTCCGAAAACATAAAACTACATTATGACTCAATACATACTATTAATTTTGCATCCAAATTGCTTTTGTGATCTTGCGTAATTGCTGCCTAAAGTTTTTTCCTCATCTTTGATAAATTTATTTCAGATCAACTGATTTGAGTGATTTATCTTCTGCAGCGGAATACGCCCGATCTCAAGGAATAAAAACGCTGGCTGTGGGTGTCTCTCATGCCCTCATAGATGAATTAAAAGTAGCAATGCTATAACTTTGTTGCATAATCATTTTTGTTTGATATTTAGAAACGAATTTTGCTCACTTTTTAAAAATATTTCAAGATTTTGAGATTTATTAATTTTTGACTTGTTTTAATGTTTTTTACGTAATTAGACTGGGCAGGTATATCATACATTGATTCTGCATCGATACACCAAAGTTTGAATTCAAGTTGGTTCTCGTTGAAATAAATAACTTTAGATAAACCTAACTTAGTGCTTCTTGTAGCGAATTTCTTCGAGAGTGTGTGCTACTAAATAATTGACTCTGCCGAGAATCGATCTTTTTTTCCTTGAAAAGTTTTTTTTGTCCGCTATATAGAGACATTTTTGATCAGAAGAAAAATAATTTTCATAAAGCAAAAATATTTATTCTAGATAATCGCGACCGGCACAAACACGAATAAACACGTTTATTTGGTCAAGAATGTCGATGGTTTAAAGAAGATTACGTCACAGGTTCAAAAAGTTATTTTCTGTGATATTTTAGCAGGTATGAGATTTTACGATACCTAGCACAGTAGTCGGTAATCTACGGCCCTTCAAGCAAAATCATCGGGCCCACAGATATCTATTTAATTGTTAAAACTAATTTGTGTGGCCAGCCGCGTGAATTTTTTTTCATCAGTTAAGTTTGAACCGTCTTTAAGCTTAATAATTATTTGCTTGTTCTTCGAATGTAATAGATGAAATTCTCAAAGCTGTTTGGAACATTGTTGTTCTGTTGTTGAAAATTGCGACTTATGAAAGTGGTTCTTTCTGAAATAATCCCTTCTACCTTCTCACTCAAAAACTTAAAAAAACGAAAAGACGGTAATGACATCTCTAAAACAAAGACAAACTGCATATATGCTCAAAAATTTTTGTTTTTTACGTATTCAAGATCATTTTTTATCCATTTTTGCCAACAATAAAATAGGGTCTGCATACTATATGCTGGAAAAATCTGTTTCAGCGGTGGTGATCAATTTTTTCACGGCATCAATAATAACGTTGTAGTTAAAATAATCTGTCTCTTTAATCCGTTTGTTAGAGGCCCACACAAATGAAAATCTGAAAAAATAATCGAGGCCACGCCGTGAATGTGGTAGCACTGTCCAGCCAAACTAAATGATTACACGTTCTTTAGTCTACAAACTCTAATGTAGCCGGACATTGTCCCATTGTAAAAAAGAATATTTTCTTTTTTTTCTGGTTTGATGCAGGCATCCATGGCCTTTAATTTAATCAGCTTTTTTAACGTAAAGTTTAGAGTTAACGGTAGCTCCTGATGTCAAGTATTCTTTGATGATGCTCTTTGCGTCAGAAAACGGTGAATAGTGACGAGCGTTGCAATCTGAAATTCCTGTTTGTAAAGTGGTGTCATTCCATGGCCAGTTGATTAAATTACGGATTGTAATGGTGACAACATAAATCATCATCAATAGTATTTTGCTCTAGCAATGCATTTCCTTTGGCCTCATCGATTCAGCAACTCTTGACTCCAGGCATGGTTAGTCTTGTTGTTCCTGTGTCAGCACTCGCGGAACCAGGCAACATGCTGTCAGCTTAACCTTCAATTTAGTCCTTATTACAATAAATTAAGGTTAATGGATGACCTATCAATTGAATCTTTGTGCAAAGGGGGCCAATATTTTTTTAAGAGTTGCAGGAGCTTACATCAAGCATTTAATTTTGTTTTCCTTTATTTCACAGGATCAATATGTGCTAAAGCTATGGTTTTTAAACTTTTTGAAAGCATCTTTGTTGGCAACGCCAGTTCAAATCCGCCTTCCTTTCTAAATACGTGAAAATGTTTTCTGCAAGCTATTTTTTAAAGCGAAATTAAAAACATGAAAATCTTTTTTTAGGTTCAATTTTAGCAAAGCGGTCGTTTTCCTACTTTTGGTCTCCAAAACGACATGTAGACCTTTTTAATTTTTTTGGAGATCGATTTCTTCAAAGCGCTATTCGACAAATTTTTTTTGCGCAAGTGGAGCCAAAATGAGGCTTATATGGCACCCTCACTTCTCGCTTTCTTTATAAATCTACACGTCCCTCAGTTTTAGAACCTCTTTGTCAATGGTTTAAATTTGTGTTGCAAATGTACAAAGGTAGCCTCACCAGCAGTTCATTTATAATTGAATTATTACAATTTTCACAGATTTATATATATTTGTCAGTCAATAATTTTTCTATTGTCGTTTGATATTGGTATGTAGTAATTGCAGGTGGCTCAGATTTTTCTAAAATGCTATCAGACAGTATTGTGACGTTGCTTAACATTATGTCAAAGCAGTGTTGTATTTGAAAAGTTCAAGAAAACTAGGAAAAAGTAAGCTTACTTGAAATGCTTGAAAAAGGAATCGCTTGCTGCTTTGAAAATAAATTGTTTATTGATAGCAGCTTGTCAATAGCTCCTGAGAAAGGGTTTCAAACATGTTTCTACAATCAGTATTTTTCGAAAATGAAAAAAACAAATCCTACAAATGATTGTTAATTATGACACCATCTTACCTCCTAAACAGGTAAAATTTTTTGAAGTTGGTCAAGTACTGACTTTGAATTAACCACAAGCCACTTTTCGCCGTCAAAAGATGCAAATTAAAAAAATTTAATCTTTTATCATAACGTTGCCATTCGCATGTTAATGTTGTTGTGATTACCCCTCCTCTTCCTTGTGGTGGAGGTACGGCACGAGCTGCAATTCAGATTCAAGCTGTTAACCTATGTGAAATTAAGCTAGGGGAAAGATGGCAGCTCATTTTGAACCAGTAATGAGTGACTGGTAGCTCCACCACCAAAAAGGCGAACTGCCACTGATGGGTATCCAAGAGTCGCTTTTTACGGCGTGCTGAGTTAGAAACTTCACAATTGTAATCCGGTGAAGTACGGTTAGGCCACCCGTCTGCCATATAAAGGTGGAGGCGTCCCATTAAGTGCCTTGCCCAAGAGCACAACAAGCAAGCATGTTCTCCACACCATCCTTTTTTATTCTGAGCGCGAAACAGGGAAGGTGGGAATACCATTTTTTAAAGTCTTTTGGTATGACTCGACTTAGGGAATGAACCCCAGGTCTACCGACTACGAAGTGGACGCTCTAACCACTACGCCATCGCACCGGTTTTGCCATGTGCATTGCGACGCTCATCTTTGAATGGTGAGCAATCATAAACAGTTTCATACTCGTTGGCATGGTAGCATTGGAAAAGTGGGCAAAGAGAGAAAACAAAACAAAATTGTGCTTTATAGTAAAGATATAAGCTTTCTGCTTGTGATGAATACGCAATATATACCTAACTACACCAATCAACAGCCGCCTCAATGTGATAACGCGGTCCCAGACCTAGTTTGGATTAGGTCGAAATGTGTCCAGTCGAAATCCCGGGAGTTCCAGTTACCTCAGGCGCTCCCCCATACAAACCACTTTTTTTCGTTCTGCCTCCTGAACGACCGCAGAAAGGCAGCACGCAGCTTCTTTAAAATCGGTCGCCTGTCTGTTCTCTTCTCCTACCTTTCTCTTGGCCGTCTTCATCTCCTCATTTTTTCCTGATGAGCGGCAACGTTTATCCTAACCTTTGCCCAGTCTTTTCCATTTCAGTGTGCGCTGGAAATGTGACTTGGCGGAGTAGGTCAATGCAATGCTGCACCTGCTCGTAATAGGTCCATTTAAAGTTTTCACTACTCTCTTTTTCTAAATTCAAAACTCTTGGCAGCTCTAAATCCTGAAGCTTCCCCCTGTTGCCTTCCTGCTTTTTCTGGAGACAACATTGCGACTTTCTCCTCGGACTCCTCCAGCTTGTATACCTCCACTGTTCAAACTGGCCCATATGGACCCCTCTTCTAATACAGCACTCCCGCCCCACCCTTGCCTTTAAATTTCTTATCCGCCTTCCGCCCATTTCGCATTTTCTCCCTCCGATCTAGTTATGTAGGGATCAACATTTCTTTAAACAACTCCTCCTCGTTCTCATTCCTTAACCTGTTAAGTGCGGAATTAATTTTTCTCTTTTCGAGTTACAGTGCGTATTTAATCGCGCGTTTCGCTTTTTTTTCTGTCTCGATTATTTTCGCAACAGCGAAGTTTTGCGGGAAAGTCCCTGACGGGCAGTTTCAATTCGCGGGAGCGAAATTTTGCGTAGAAATCTTTGACGAAGTATATAATTGTTGCAGTTTCTCTACCCGCTGTGTTGGAATGGTTAAGATTAAGATTAAGGCGCATGACATTGAATCTCGCTCATTTTGAGATCAAGTTCGATCCTGCTTGAAAGCATCACTGATAACCGGCAGGAAAGGTATATTACTACTACATGTCTCTTTCTGGCTGATAAATGCTAGAAAATTTTGCTTTCATGTGTGTCAGAATAGGCCACGATTTGAACAATAATTTAAGGATATAAACGTTTGGGTCAAACTGCTGATTATTGTTGAAATGAAAAAATTTGCTAAACAGAAAAAGGCGGTTTTTATCCATGACCTCAGCAAAAAATGGGCTATATAATGATGCTTTTTTGCTAAAGTAGTGATGCATTTCGGGCTGGTGATTAACACCTTGGATAAGCAGCAATGCTAGAAAACTCTTATTTCATTGCTGTCAGTGTCAGTCTACTCTTTCGAACGTAAACGCGCCATCAAGTTGGCCAAGCGTTCCTCCGAGAATTGCCTGGTGTATAGATTGGTGTCTGTAGCAATTAGGTCTACAATTTCGTTGTCAAAAAATTCCAGTGGGTCAGTTACATCGTTCAGGCTACTGGTATGCCTGGGTTGCCGGTAAATGAAAACCTGCTTCGTACTTGGCCGTTAACGGTTCACTGCAGGTTATCGTTGTTAGGAACACTGCTGTTAGCTTGATCAGTGTCGCTATCAAGTATGTCGGCATTTTGCAAATACCCTATGTCAGCACTGTTACTTTCTCAGTCGTCAAGAGAAGACAAATCATCCCTAGCATTACGAATATGCAACAAAAGATCATCGTCTGAGACTTAGAAAACTTTGCTTGGTGTCCCCATTTGTATCAGCTAAAATACTCTTATAAATATATTCGGAAAACTAAAAACAAAAATAAAATAAAATATCGTAAATATTTATCCGACAAGACTCTCGCAGTGATCATCACGTTAGAAATTGTCTAAATGCTATTACAGAATTGTACTTTTAGAGCATTTGATAAATTGGTCTGAACTCAATGAATAGATCTAGCCATAAAAGTGTTTTACGCAACAAAACTTTTCTATTACTGCAAAATGCTTACTCAGGATTTTCTCACCCTGGCGCGCGACAAACGCCAGGCGAAAGCGAAATAAAACGCGTAGTTAAAAGCGGTGGCGACTCGGACGGATATACACGTCTTACGCAGTGAGAGAGCGACATGCTTTGACGGATATACACGTCTTACGCAGTTAACGGGTTAATGTTTATGCTCCCCCTATTTCCTTTTCTATGACAAATAGCAGAACCAACTTCTTTTCTCCGACCGGCGCGATGGTGCAGTGGTTAGAGCGTCCACATTGTAGTCGGTAGACCTGGGGTTCATTCCCTAAGTCGAGTCATACCAAAAGACTTTAAAAAATGGTATTCACAGCTTCCCTGCTTGGCGCTCAGCATAAAAAAGGGATAGTGTGGAGAACAAGCCGGCAAGCTTGCTTGTTGTGTCCTTGGGCAAGGCACTTAACGGGATGCCTCCACCTTTATGTGGCAGACAGGTGGCCCCACCCGTACTTCACCAGGTTACAATTGTGAAGCTGCTAACCCAGCATGTCAGACGACTCTTGGGTACCCACCAGTGGCAGTCCGCCTTGTTGGTGGTGGGGCTACCAGTCACTCAAGACTGGTTCGAAATGGGCTGCCATCTTCCCCTAGCCTAATATCAATTAGGTTGACGGTATGAACCTGAATTACTGTTCATGCCGTACCTCCATCCCAAGGAAGAGGAGGGGTAAACACACACACACACACTTCTTTTCTCCCTCCATCCTTCCCTCCTCTACAAATCTTTTTATTCTGGAGCACTTCAATTGCGATCATTCTCTCTGGGACTCAAAAGGTACTTCCGACCCCCGAGGGGGAAGAAGTACTCGATTGAGTCATCTCCTCTGACCTCCTCCCACTCGATGATCCTGGCATACTTACTCTTCTTCATTGCTCTTTTGGCACTCGCTCCTCCCCTGACATCTATTTTGCTTCCTCCTCTCTCGCCGTCCTGCTGCTCGTGGGGTTTTCTGGACCTGGGTTCCGATCACTTACCAGTTCTAGTAACCATCTCTTTTTCTCCAGTCTTTTGCCCCAACGAACCTCCCCCTTTCTTCAAATTTCAGAAAACTCGCTGGCATGACTCTGCCTATAACTTTGACTCGCACTGTCTTTTTGCGGAGAAATCCTCGTCTTTCTCTCTCTCTCTCTCTCTCTCTCTCTTTCCTTTGCTGCTGCTCTCTTTATCCCGCTCACGTTGAATGCGGCCAAATATTTTATTCCTTTTGGCAGTATCAAACACCATCCAAAAGCCTGGTGGTCCGCTGAAGTAAAAGAAGCGGTTAGTGAAAGACGTAAGGCTTTCGCTGCAGCTCAAAGATGTGATGAAGGTCATCAAGCTTACATCACCTCTTCCCAACGTGCTCTGTCTGTCATCGCCAAGGCCAAGAGGGAAGCATGCAGGCGACTTGCTCTTCTCTCTTGCCCAAATTTAACCCTAAATCTGTGTATTCTCTCCTTTGTTCTGTTGCTGGCTCTTCTTCCTCATCTTTCTCCTCTCCTAACTTCCCAACTGTTTCTCTCCCACTATGTCAGCTTTGCACTTCGCCAATTATCTGAGATCCCACTTTTCTGTCTCCCAGCCAAAGGCTTTGGGTAGCAGAACTAGAGGCAATCTTTTCGAGCTCCGCCAAGCCACGTGCCCTGAGGAGCCTCATTCGTCCTTTTGCTCTCTCTTCCCCCCACTGAATTTCTTGTGACTGCCACTCCTCGTCTACTGCCATTAGCCCAGACAAAGTTGCCTATCTTTTGCTAAACCACCTTCCTCGCTCTGACATGAATTTTCTTCTTCACATTTTCAATCTCTTCTGGTCTCTGCATTCTTTTTCTTCCATTTGGAAGAAATCTTCCACTATTCCCATCCATAAAATGGGAAAGCCTATCGACTCTCCTGCTTTCTTCTGGCTTATCTCTCTCACTTCCTGCGTCTTAAAGTTTTTTGAATGCGTCATTCTATTTTGTCTACTCATCTTTCAATCTGGATTCTAATTCCATTCTCTCTCCCCGCCAGGCCGATTTCCGCCCTGCACGGTCTACTCTAGATCAAATTCTTTGTCTTTCTCAGTCCTTTTCGGATGGGTTTAACAGACCCAGGCCGGGCTCTCAAACAATTCTCTCCAATATTGATTTCTCGAAAGCTTTTGACTCTATTAGGCATCCCGCTTTTTTCACAAACTTATTTTTGGCTGGCCTCCATACTTGCTTTGCTTGTTGGACTTAATTAGTATTTTTTTGATCAGCGCCCTCTGTGGATTTTTGGCAAAAAGTTGTTATTTAAATTTTTGCTGTCAAACACCCAAAACCTATTTAGGACAAAATTTTATGACTAGAGGCAGTTGCTTAGTCACTCTTTTTCAAAATTTATTTTTTCATCCCATTAGATTGCTGTTGTCCGGTAAAATTCTGTTTGCAATATACTGGCGTGAAGAATCCTGAGTCGGCTTTCTCCTAGGAATAAAAGCACTTCCACCGCGGAATAAAAGCACTTCCACGCTTGGTGTATTGGTAAAAAATATGCATACTCCGAAGGTAGAAACACTTTGTTCTTGGTTTATTGTTGAAGGCATTGTTGTCATTTGGCCTCTCTCCGGGATATGTTTTCATTATTAAGAGGATAATTCAACTTTTGGAATTTGAAGGTGTCTTGAAGCATGAATTTCATTTTCTGTAGGTGATGCAAGCTTTTGAGAATGATGATACCTGAAACTGAATTGAAACTAATAACTGAAAGTCATGTGGGCATCTACAGTATGCATGCATATGCACAACCAAACCTGACCAGATGTCAGCTGTCGTCATCCTCAACAGCTTGAATTACGTCTAGAAAATAGAACGAAGTCTTAAAAGAACTCTTAAATTTTAAAACTTTAATTTTTGTGTTAATAATGGCAACACTTCTCGAATAAAGGCCCAACTACAACGACGCTTGCTACAATTAATTAAGGGCAAAGCGCTTTCACGTTCGGTGTACTGTTACCAAAGGATCGCAAAGGCTAAGGATGAGCGGATTTTTCCAAAACCACCAAAAAAATATTGCTCTAAATCTGTTTTGAATATTAGGATCTGCCCCCCCTTTTCTCTGCCTCTGTTTATATCTAGCCTACTTAAAAACATTCCGTTGATAGAAACCATTTAGATCTGTTGGGATACTCTGCGCAACAATAAATTGTCTCCGCTGACTATTTCTAAAGCACCTTTCATAGCCTTGCTTATCGCAGCTACTGCATCAGTTTAATATAATTTCAACAATACAGCATACAATAACATTAGCGATGTTGCCATTGGCTCTCCACTTGGCCCAAAACTTGCCAGTATATTTGTAGGATACTGCGAAAAGGAATCGTTTTGGCAAAGATGCAAACCCATTCTACGCTTCGAAATAAAGTGATTGCAGAAAAATTTAAGATCAAATGTGTTATTAAAACAGCAAAAGTTGTGAAGTGGAAATGGATGACATGCATGACGGAAGAAGAGCAACATATGGGCCAAATCAGCTGCTGAATAGACTTCATAAAGCAGGAAAAACCCTTAGGAAAACCAAACAAACCTGGCTGGATAAAATTAAGGAAGAGATAAAAACATCCCTGATAGGAAGAGCAAAGGATTGAATAATGTAAAAGAAATTGCGGAAACTATTTTTCATTTAATGGCATGAACGGTTGATGATGATATTTATTCAATTCTTAGACATATCGGAACATTGACAGCAACTAACGAGTACGATCAAGCAAAAACAGTAGCGGAAGGGCATATTAAACTGCATATTTTATCTGATGGCCAAAGGAAATCCTTGACGGTAAATTTTAGAGCAACTTGTGTTCAGACCTGTTTCCAAGTCGGCAGTGTTGCTGGCACAAAGTATTTCAGCCACAGTAAGCAATGAAACCGAGCAGGTAAATTCGCAAAAATATCTCTTCCAACTTATAGCAATGCAGTAATTGTGCAGTTAGACATCACAGCCATGCAAACTGTTCCTCCACAAAAGGGTGCTTCAAGCAATTCAAACAAGATGCCAATCATTTTGGTTAATCCTTGTACAAAGTCATTTAATCTCAAATATTTCAAATATGATTACCATCAATACGTTTTATTTGTTTGCAGACAAAAAATTAAATAGTTCTACTAAAATGGAAGAAGGATTTCATAATAACGGTACAGGTAAGGTGCTTTAATATTTAAATAAATTTGCTTAGCCCAGTAGTTTTTAATTTTTGATGCGTTCGTACCTTTTGAGACATGCTGTCTAAAATAACTTAACAAATAAAAATAATTGATATGACTTGAAACGTTTTTATTTGGTGCAACCATGCTTGTACGAGATAGAATTTAATTGCTTTCTGGTACTCATTGTTTTGATGCTTCGTATCTTCATGGGGTGCACGTACAACCGGATATGTATCATTTGGTTAGTTTGTCTTCGAAATCTTTGTTTGTTTAACATCGATTAACTAAATAGTTTTTGGTGCCAAAAATACAAGTTTTTTTAAAAATATGTATATCAATTTCTGAGAGCCTTTATTTACTTATTAGCATGGTTACATCTACAATTAGTGTATGGGTGTGTTTAATACTATTACGTCTGAATGTCTCTGAAAACTTGATTACTGCTATCGCAGAAAAACCGACTTCACACAAATATGACGTTGCAAACGGTACAAGAACACAAAGAGCTTTACAGCCTACAAGTGGAAATTCAGCTCGAGCTTTAATCCAAAATGATATGAGTGAATTAGGGTTGTATATGCTTTTCAAAGTGAGAACAGAAGTAAGATTGATAAATTTTTCAGCTTCCAGAGATGTAAACCCTGAGAGGCATTTGCATTATCAAGAATAGGATTTCTTATCCAATTGTACTTCTTCATATCTTCAGAAAAATATTTCTCAAAATGCGAGATTAGAGCATCCAAATCCAAACACATCACATTCATCATATGACATTCATCATATGACATTCATCATATGACATTCATCGGTATTCTGCAGGGAGAAGTTGCGAGTTTAAATGGAATTTTAAAAGTGGAAAATTATCACATTGCTTGCTATTTATCAACAGATCAGTTTTCCGCAACTGTAGTTTTCTTTAAAAGGCTGTAATTTTGTCATGGAGTTGCATAAGGTGAGTGTATTTTTCTTGAAGTGAGACGTTCAATTGATTTAATTTTGCAAAAATATCACAGCGATACCCCAATTGAGTCAGGATAACTTCATCCTCAAAGGTAGTAGCAAGTGCATGGTTTTCTTCTTTTAAAAATATGAAGATTTCGTTTCTCAATTCGTACACACGTAAGAGAACTTTGCCTTTGGAAAGCCACCACGCACTGCAATAAATTGTTGTGGTGTGCTCCTAATTCATCACAAAGACGTTGGAAAAGCCGAGCTTTAAGCGGCCTTGCTTTAATGAAGTTCACAGTTTAATGAAGTTCATAATCAAGCACTCCACTAAGGTGATCACGGAGCTGCTGCGAAGCCAGCGCCTTACGGTGCATTAAGCAGTGGGTCCATTTTGCGTTGACGGCAACGCCCTGCATTAACTTTTGCAGCTCGCCAAAACGACCAGACACAGCTCGAGCTCCATCAGTGCATAAACCAACGCAGTATTTCCACTCGAAGTTATTTTCTAGAAAAAAATTGTTCAGTATTGCAAACAATTCAAGTGCTTTGCAATTTGTTAAAATGGGCTTACAAAAGAGCAAATCTTGAACGATGTTGTCGCCGTTATCAATAAAGCGTACGTAACAAGTCAAATAAGCATCTTTATCACTGGTACTGGTTGTTGCCTCATCTAATGGTAAGCTGAACTCATGTCTACTCATTTTTACTACCAGCTGATCACTAATATTCGAAATTTTATCAATCTTACTACAAATGATATTGTTTAAGAGTAGAACAACTTTTAGTTTTTGAGCTAGTGATTCTCCAATCATTGTCGAGACTAAGTCAAGAGCAGCAGGAAGCACGAGTTCTTCCGCAATAGTATGCAGTTTTTTACATTTCGCGATTCTACGCGCAACTTTAAAAGACGCAAGTTGTGCTTGGCAAGTGTGTGCAAAATATTTGAAAATAAGACCGACTGCTTATTTATTTCTGATAACTTATCCAGAGAAAAATTCGCTTGGTTTTCCAGATAAATTGTTGTGGTTTGTTGTTAAGTGGCGTTTTAGTTTACTAGGTAGCATACATTTCGCAGCTAAAACTGCAACAAATAACACATTGCGGATGCTTGTCACTACAGAAAGTGTTATTTTCCACAATCGTATGGTTGCAATAAAAAATATTAACAAGCTGTAAAATTGTAATAACTTGTTAACAACTTTCGCACTGTAATTATTAACAAGCCACTGCTAACCACGCAGTGTAATTATTTGTAAAGAAAGCAGCGAATATATCGCCTTCTCGTATAATACGGTATATGACCCACTAACAGCACATTACAGCGGAGGTCACCAAACAGTAGTTAGGCTGCTAGTGTCCTACACTGTTCTTTTATCAAAGAAATAGCCCTGTCTAGGCAGGCGACACGGACAGAGAAAGCAAACAGATAATTCTACGCAAGCTTGAACCAAGCAGTTCTTTTCTCATCCAGGCAGTTCCAAGGTGCATTTAGAAATCCATAAACATTATAAAAAAATTGAACCAACCTTCTCTATTTTGGAATCTTAGCAGCATGAGAGCTGATTCGACAAATCTTTAGTGGAAAAGAAAACTGTATCAAAATGGAAAGCTGTTAGTGCAGTGAAAGCTTTTAATACATAATAATAATACAAAAATGAAATTTTAATTAAAATGGAAAGCTTAATTATTTTTAATTAAAATGAAAAGCTTTTGACACAAACATCCGGGCAAGAATTGAAAATAGAATATAATTACAATTCTCCATAATCAAATAGAATACGCAGAAAAGCGCTGTTTCTTAATTATCTTTTCAAAGATGGACAAAAATGTTCGCCGGATTTTTACTTCACTCAGGTTAGTGAAATTGAACGGGCAATTGTAACATAATAGTATTGCATTGTGACGTGTAATTACGTAACCTGTTTACGAGCAACTCTTCCAGATTGTATTTTTCCATCATAAAATTTCGAGGTATAGAGCGGACTTGACAGGGACAAATGCAACAACTTTCGCAGTGCCCCTGGCAATGTCTCAAGTTGCACCAGCACGCCGCGGTGCTCAGTTTGAGAACCGCTGCTGTATATATTTACACGCGAGCATTTATTTATTGAAGCATCGCACAGAACGAGTTTCCGAATATTTGACAATTCGTTACTGCGTGACGTTTTTTCTGAAAACTACAAAAAAATAACCATACTTTTATATCTGTCTAGCTGCGCGGTAGAAACAGTACCCGTAACAACACATGTTTTGAAATTACAATTATGTATGACAAAGATTTACTCTAAAGTTACCAATGCGACGGAAAAGTGATATTGCTCATCACTCATCAACAGTCAATTTGCTTGTGATGATACGATTCAAGAACAAATGCGTTGTCTGTTCACAAAAAACGCGTTTTCTCTATTTTCTCAAGTCACAGCCAGGCAATAAGTTGCTTTCTCTGGGGAATGTACATACTATATATGGCAATTGACCCTAAGTAGTTTTTCGTGAACTTTGGTTAGCTCTTGTTTACGACTTGCCCGCTTCGCACTCAGGCTGCTACGACGAGCGCAGAGAGAAGTCACTATCTTTTTTATCTTTCAGCTATATGTGTGCATATTTTAGCAGTCATGTGCATAAATTTGCTAATAACTTTCAATGTACAACCAACAGTCATCTCAGATTTTGTCAAAAACAAATTGAATTATTTTTAGGAAAAGTCATGAAATCTTGATATTGTAGGGTCATCGTGGACAAAGCTGTACTTAAGAGGAAATTGCTCGGGCAATTAATGCCCCGCTTGGGCCGAATAGGGTTAAAGCTTTTCCGCGTTTGACTTTTCAATGTTTCATAATATTAACCAAAAAAAATAAAAATCTTCAGTATGATTTTTGGGTTCTTTTCACATTCTCGCAATTGCAAACGGCAAGCATTTTCTAGAACCCTTTAGCCACTCTTCTACATTGGATTGACAACTGCCACTTATTGCATGTGTCGCCAATGACTTGTCTTGATCACCGATATCCGTTCCGAAATGTAACTTGTAGCGTGTGCAGTATTTTACTCCTTTAGCAATTTTATCTGAGGCGTGTTTATTCCCAACATAGAATTCACATACAGTCATACCTCACCTTTACGAACTTTACGACAGTGAGACAAGACCGTAGAAAATATTGCACAACGATTGTAATTAATATAATACTTCAGTTGTTTGATAAATTACAAAATTTGTTGGTTCTTTGTTGAAGCTGTTACTTCTAAAAATCTATTTCGTAATTCCGAGGTTTCGTAAAGCGGGAGTTCGTAAAATGAGGTATGACTGTACATAAAAGAAGCAATCAAGTGGGGTTTTGCACATTCGAGAACTCACTGCAACTCAAAATTTTGTACAGTAGACACATTGATGAAATTAAAACGCTTTTTAAAATATATCAAAATTAGCATTGAAATTGCCAAAATCTAAAAAATTGAATTTGGTTACAACATTCAAAAGGGCAATACAGAAAAAAATGAGCACATTTTTAAAATCTGCTGCCAATAATTCGCCACAAACAATAAAAAAAATTAACATAAACAAAAAATTTTGAAATTTTGTTACCTAGTGTAATCGATCCTTAAAACAATCACCTAAAAAATTTGAGGAATACCGATATTAAAAAAGTATATCTTGCCTCCTTCCAAAGTTTTATGCTGGCTACGTTTATGGGCTATTATAACTATTATTTTATTGTCTCTAAAGAGCAATGGCACAGTTCCTATAATTAAAAAGAAAATGTTATCGAGATGATCATAAACGGTGAGTAAATAGTTTGATAAAGAAAGCACGAACAGCTTTCACTTTATTCAATCTGTAAAAAATGCAATAACATCAATAGCTTTTTGAAGAAATCTACGTAATCTTACAAACAGGCAAAAAATATTAATCAAAAGTTTATAAGTCAAGATGCTTCTTCATAAAAACCACAAACAAAAAACAAATAAAGTTAAAAACTTTCAAACAAGTATTCAAAACTTTATGATAATGCTGGTAAAAAGTTACAGCTTAAGTAAACAACTCAAAGATTCATAATTTCCATCAAAAATCAAACGTGGAATGAGATATTATAGTGTCAGAATCTTTGGAAAAAAATCTCACAAGAACTGTGGTACAAAATTCCATGTTTTTGATAAAATCGTGGTCCAATCTTTTGTAACTACTTCAGTGCCCTCAAATTAACAATACTTTTTATACTATGTTTTAGATTAAAAGTAGCCATAGTCGTAATATTTGAACTTCCCGATTGACTTTTTCTTCCTGTTGACTACAGAAATGAAGAAATTTTGCCGTGGTGTTTGCTAAAATAATACCGAGCAGTATTGTGACATTACTTTGTGTCGTGATGAAGCTAAGCAATTTCTAAAATATCATAAAAAAAGGAATAAAAAGTATGCTTAAAAAAGAAATGGCTTATTGTCGAATAACAGAGCAGACTCATAAAAGCGTGCTGAAATTTTTGAACTGTATTTCTACGGCCGGAATATTTTTAAAAATCGAAGAACTATATTTGCAAATAAACGTTTATCATGACGCGGTATCTGACCCCTCAATAAGAACAGTTTTTATTATCTTGACGAATTGGGACCTGGCTTTTGTTTGAGCCAGAAAACGGATAATTTCCATCACCCTATGCGAGTTTTATAAGGGTACTAACCGGCTTTTCCGGCGTCACCCGGCAGGGTCCCCATCAGTAACTCGGTATCAAAAATATTGGTTCAACTGGTTGCACCTGTGTGAACAGAAACGATAAAATTCTGTTTTTTATGCACATCCATAATTATTGTACTCGTAATGGTGATCATCTTTTACTCTTGATCTAGACTAGTAGTGCATACAAACAAAGAATCTTGATGCAAATTACCATTAATGCTCTTCATAAATGTAAAAGGTAGAGATTGAAACTTAGTCAAAACAATGGTGGCGGCCAAATGGTGGTTGCTTTTACAATAACAGAAATAAACTATTTAATGGTAAGGCAATTTTTCGATTTTGTGCAGTCTGTTTCCTATTTATATTTGTGGTATCAGGTTCTTTGGCTTCGTTATTCCCCTTGTTTTCAACGTAGTCACAAAAGCGTCTATGCCTTTTCCAAAATTCATTTACCATGTTTTAGTGGGAGTCCATCAGGCCAAATTGTTTTCAAACATACATTGTCTTAAAATTTAGTTGTACAAATTGTTAGGTATATGGTTTTATTTTGATTTTTTAACTTGGGATGTTATTACATTGTTTTATGGTGTAAATATAGTGAAATTAACAAGCAGCATATCAGCAACAAAAAATTTCGCAGTCGCCCGGCAAATCCCCATCAGTACAGCCAGTCAAGTCTGTTTCACCCATCGGGCAATTGGGTGAAGAGTAACAATAATTTTCTGTTTTTTCTGCACAGAAAATTTTTACGACTTGGTTTGTTTCTTTTCGCAATAGAATTTCTGATTTCAAGTTTCTGGCTATGCCTTGGTTCTGTGTGCTCTGTTCATTGCTTATTTAAACCCAGGGAGGCCTTGCGTTTTCCTTAGTTTGGAAATAGAGAACACCTTTGTGACATTAAACTATTTTGAAGCAAAATAAACAAAAATGTGTTTTATGTGGTGCCATTTCACACAGCGACGTTCTTTTGATTTCTCCTCAAACTTTCTTAGGTTCTTACTGGCTAAGCATTGCGTTGCATGTTCGTATCTCTCCTTGGCGTTCCCAGAAGAGTTAAAAGAGTCCTCGCTTTTCCAGATATCTTGTAGGTTTGATCTTTGTAGCTCCATAAAGCTATCGCAAAACCAAATATCAATAAAAACTTTCATGCGGTATGATTTAACACAGTGATACTATTTTCTTTTAATTTCTCCTCAAACTTTCTCAAGTCCTTTCTGGCAACGCATTACGTTGCATGTTCGTTTTTCCTTGCATAAGCATGCTCAGAAAGTTAAAAAATCTTCGCTTTTCCTCTAATGTTTAGATTTGATCCCGGTAGGTCTACAAGGGTATTATCAAACAAAATGAAAAAAAAAAAGTTTGCGGTGCGATTTTACGCTGGCAGGTTATGCCATCACCCGTGTCAAGTCAGCACGTTTAAATTAAGGAAGCTGGCCCAGTAGTATAGAATGATCCACTTGGTCGCAATTTAGGCGGTGCTAGTAGGTGGTGCTATGACGTCACGAGTGGGGGAATTTTTGAACCCTAACCCTAACCCTAACCCTAACCCTAGCCCTAGCCCTAGCCCTAGCCCTAACCCTAACCCTAGCCCCAGCCTTAACCCTAGCCCTAGCCCTAGCCCTAGCCCTAGCCCTAGCCCTAGCCCTAACCCTAGTCCTATGTAAGGGAGGTAGTCTTAGGTCTATTACTTTTGGTAAGGAAGACAATCCTAAATATGAAAGTGTTAACTCTAAGTCTATTTTATGCGAAAGAGCTAACTGTAGTTTTAAGGGAGCTAACCCTCGATCTGAGGGTCCTAACTCTAGGTCTGTGTGAGCTAACCATAGCTCTAAGGAAGCCAACCCTAGGTCTGAGGGCGCTAACTCTAGATCTATGTGAGCTAACCATAGTTCTAAGGAAGATATTCCTAGATTTTATTTGAAGGAGTTCGGAGATAGCTAACCCTAGGTTTATTAATTTTATGTAGGTAGGTCTGAGGGACCAATATGAGGAGGCTAGCTCCAACACGGTATCTTTTCAAAACGTTTGATGCAAAACTTATGACTTGTTATTGCATATTGGTTTTTTGATTCTCTATTTCAATAACCTGTTTCACTAGGCCGTGGGAATGCAGTTGCATACCTATTGCAAAATCCGTGACGTAAGCTTTAACTAGACCGTGGGAAAGCACGTCTATTGTACATTCCATGACATATTTTATTTTAACCAGATGTGATTACACCCCTATTACACAATCCATCGTGACGTAAATTTTTAACTAGACCATGGAACGTAGTTGCTCCCTATTTCACATTTTATCATGATGTACTCGATTCTGTTTTCAACCAGACCGTGGGACTCTAACCCTAACCTAACTCTAATTCTAACGCTGTGTAAGAGAGCCAGACCTAGCTCTATCAATTTTTGTGAGAGAGTTAATCATAGTCCTAAGGGAGCTAACCACACGTCTAAAGACACTAATTTTATTTGAAGGAGGTCGGAGGGAGTTAACTTTAGATCTGAGGGAGCTAAATCTAGTTCTAACTCTAACATAATGTGGTTGTCATGTAGAATATTTTAAAGAGTTTGGTGCAAACCTGGACACCTTATGATAGTATTTGACTTGTTGTATATGAAGTTATTGCACAATGATTACGTAATTTTTATACAGATGTTTGTTTGGTATGGTGCAATCCTTATGTGGTAGCATAAGAATGATCCATTATGGGATAATATTGCACAATGGTTTCATAATTCTGATAGAATTGTTTGCTGGAATGGGACAAAATGACGTTAAAGCAAAGTGGTGGGAAAAAGTTAGTAAAATGTAACGTCGCTCTTAGAATTATCCAAAGCATATACAGTTTTGAGGCAACTACTAGCTGTTTTTTAACATTTTACGATTAAGATTGGTCAAAGTATGTTGCATATTTGTTTCCAAAAATTGTTCACACGCTTTTATGGTAAAAGATTTATCAATTTAGCTAGCTATTCATGCGCTTTCTGCATTACTTAATTGCAATGCCAGCGTTTCAGGCAGACTAGGTTGTTCAATTCAGGAAGTTTATTAAGCAATCGAAACTTCAAATTTGTATAAACGCGGAAAAAAATCACCTGACAACGAGACGGCAAAAAGATCATCAAAATGAACTGCCGTACCTATCACGCAACAAAACTTTAACAACAACAAACAGAAAAACACAGTAAAAGATATAATTTTTAAATAGAAACACATATTTTTTCATTTACATCCAAACATCGTCTTATTATGAGTTGATCTGCACGATGCAATACTATTAAACGTGACTTTAGACCAAGAAGCAGCCGCTACTTCGAAGTCAAAAGTTTTACTTAAACAGTCTCGATTCTATATGACAGCGTTTTTACTCAAAGACTCTTGTGAACAGTGATGTTGTATAGACTCATTATACAAGGGTTCATGTGATCAAGTCTGTTAATACTTGTTCTTCAATGTTACAGATCTTAGGTAAGAGTCAAAAATGTTGCTTAATCTACTAAGAAAGACACATTTACCACCATGTAGCAAAAAAAAGCAAAATTTCTTCCTTTAGACTAGTATAATTTGATCGTTTTATAGTAAAATTTTGTAGTTTATCGGAAACACAACCGACTAATAATTCTATTCTAAACCTATACAGTAAGCAAAACGGGTAGAGATTTCAGTTCAACTTTTTTCAGGGAGCTTGAAATAATTCGCAGAGCGTTGAATTTCCAACATTTATACGGCATTACAAAACTATTATTATTTTGAAATGTTTAAATTTTTCTCATTCTTTGTAACATATTACAAATAATCTCTAATAAACATTAAGACACAGGTTTCTTATCACATAATTCCGACACTTCTCTTCATTTTTGTACTTTCAATTTCATCCACCAGCATCGTTTCACTTGTTGAACGTTTTCTTCTCTCAAACACTCTTCTTAACACACAACCATGTCTTAAAATACGTATCTGACATTTTCTTTTCCTGATATTGGTTAATAGTCTCAGTGTTTAATTCACAAGATTAATGACTTTCTGCATTTTTTCAACTTTTCTACCCACTTTACTCTCTCGACAGTTAGACTGTTATCTTAGAGAAATTCTTATAGTCGTCTTTGGTCATTGTCAGACACAAAACTTCATTTTCGTTATTGCAGAGACAAAACGTCCCGAATTACCATGCTTAAAACGTCATCAGGCAACCGCTAGCCATGTGATAGATAACTAAACGGGAATAGATCGCTTGGTTGAATTACAAAGAATTGCGGAGAATAATTACATGAATTGGCATCATAAGGGAGTAGTTTTTTAAAGGATAAACCATTTGAAACCGAAACGTCATGAATACGTAAGACACACTTGACCGTTAAACACGCAGTAGCTCGTGTTATCACCAATTTGAACTTGTTATCTGAAGAGAACGATGCAGATAGTGAGCCAGCGAGGGAAATACAATACATACTAATGCTCTCACGGTCGTATATACACAAAATAGTTGCCTTTGATTACTAAGGTGACCTAAAAGATGGTTTGAAGAAAAGTATATCTACTTTGATGTCTTTTTTAGTTCAAATAACTTTAAAGATTGGAAATCTCATTTTTAAATATTGGTACAATTAATGTTATTATTTGACTTTAACACAATATAACGTATTAATCCTGAACGTTTTAATCTTGAGCTGACAAATCAAACAGTATTTTCAATCTCATAAAACTTAATATTTTACTTCAGAGCCAACATAATTGAAAAAGAATCTTGCGTCTCTCGCTTTATCACCAATTTTTCTCTGTATAACAGCGGTTATGCAACTTCTCCTTATAGCTATTTTTGATAAAAAACCTTACCATTTTGAACTTACTCAATTTCCATGACATATTTTTGAGTTATCAGTGCTGCTCCAAACATCACAATCTAACCGCAGATTTGAAAATTTTACCGCTTGTTTTAATCTATATCTTCTTCATCACGTATTTCTGCAGGAATATTTTTCCCCAACCACACTATCCAGCTGAAATCTCACTTCCACAATTATCTGAAATGATTGATTCCAAATACTATCCGTTTTCTAAATTTGATATCATGTAATATTATTGTCGACCTATAGCCCAGTTCATTAACACACAGGTATAACATCATCTGAAAACTCATTAATTCCAGATTGTTAGAAATTATTTAGATCAAAATTTTCAAAAACTTATCAAACTTTTTCTATATAAAAGTATTAAGTCAGAAATTTAACAGTTTTAGTCTGTTTGTACATGTAAAATAATGTGAGCTTACAGTCTCTTTTTGCAACTCTCATGCTTTTACTCAGACCCATTTTCCGTCAATTTTATTAGTGAAAAAACACAAGATTATTTTTTTTCAAATATTTTATCAACTTTTTTGCATTTAAAATGAAGAAATAAGAACCGCACTCACAGTTTTTCAGAGCGTTTGCTAGCAATTACAAATACTTATCAACTCTTGCAAAGCTTCAACTTTAACTTAACATCGAACTTTTTACTCTTTTATGTTGACATAAGCCACCACAAATAAAAAACTTGCCAACACTTGCAAAACTTTATAAAACTTATATGTGTTTACAAAACAAAAATATTTGTTTGTGCATCATTTTAAACCCTCACGCTACCAGTTATATGCATTCACAAAACAAAAAGAATCTCAACGTTGTTGTTAAATCGCCTTTAATTTTTATTGCGTAATCCTACAACCAAAAACTCACGATAGTATGGTTGGCAACGTTATTAAACAAAAATTTTCAATTATAAGTGATCTCATTTTATAAAAGTATTAACTAACAATCTTTTTTATGATGCATTAAGACAACTTCAACACTCGTGTATTGGCGGCTACAAAGCAAAAACTAATAAACGAAAAGGTCTATGAACTTGTTTCTATGCGTTCTCTTAACTGTTTCTAAGCGCTTCAGCCATAAGTTTTAACTATGAAGCAAGCCAAGTCTGATGAAACTTAGCGTCTGGCAATACTTTCAGCTCTCTTTTTCAGCAAACCAGGACATAAATTACCGATATGACCTGTATAAATACAAAACTTTTGTACGTGCTTGCTTATTTTTCTCAAATTCTACCTAATTTCTTATTAAACGTTGCGCTTTTAGCGTTTTATTCTATTTGATTTTAAAACAAAAACTGTCAATTATTTGAAAAATGGCATTTTTCTTGTTCTTTTTATTTTCCAATATTGTTTTGATTTTCCACTTTAGATTTAAACCCGAACCGTTCGCTATTGCGTTGGCTACAGTGTCACGCTAACCTGCGAGAATTATCGCCTCAGGCTTGCGTTGGTTCCCAATTAGGAAGTGCTGGATTTTTCGATTGACTTATTTAGTGTTAGTAGTAGTTGCTCGTAATTATTGCATTGTAAGAGAGTCTTAAAGAGTTTAGAAATAGTATTTTTTCTGATGACATAAGAAACCATTAACTTGAAAGTTTATTTTTAGATATATTGATCAGTGATTATTTGTGTGTAACTACTAATTGCAACCCCTTATTGACCAAGTTGAGTTATAGTTTTTGATTGTCAAATTAATTACTGGAAATTTGGAATCACTCCCACCACCTTCAATATATTTGGATTGGAATAAGCGTATGATGAGATTAAGACAGCGCGTCAATCTATTATTGACTTTGAAATTTCCTATGTAGCATTGTTACTGCTACACATTGTAAAGGCTGAAAATCAATTTTTGAAAAAGTGTTACGTGTAAGATTAGATTAGGTTAGGTTTACAACAAATTTATTTCCGGGTTTACTACAAAATGCCTGCGTGTTTTTTTTTTAAATGAATTATAGTGCATTCTAATACCATAAGTTCAACAGATGTATGGCTGTTAGCTCCGCTAATATTTCACTTTCTTGGAAGTAAATTTCCTCCCATCCAACAAAAACTAAGCGTGTTTTGGCATTACCACTATATAAAGAAATTCACAATTAATGAACTAGCAAAAGCAATAGTGAAGCAAGTAATGGTTATTTGAAATAAAGCTGGCATACCAACAAGCTAAAATTATAACGTGATAATTAAACTGAAAAAGCTTGTGCAGAAATATCTTGATCTTTGGAAACGTAAAGAAGCAAAAAGTGAATTACAGAAAAAAGTCAAAATAGAAAAGAAGTCGAGTTCAAAGAACAATTAAATACCGGTATATTGCTTGGTATAGCTCATAAAAGTGTTTTAGGAAATAACGAAATTGAAAGTGACAGGTTGTTCTTGATGGATCAAAAAGGTGAGCTAAAATTTAACTTGAACACAACAATTTACAAGAAATTAGAAAAAGCACAATAAAAAAATTATTGGAAGAAGAAAAGCACCCGCTGATCCAATTAGAAAGGATGGTATAAGAAGAGTAGTTATGAAGAAACAGCATGTTAAGCTTTAACATAGAATTTTCCTCTGAGTCTCAATTGTTAGTAAAAGAAAGCACTTGAGACGACAATGATTTTAAAGAACCAAACCCAACAAAACTTAGAAAATTAAGCAGAGAAAATATATGCCGAATATTTTTCTAGTAAAGTAATTTCAACATTAGATCGTGTTGCCTTATCAGATAGGGCTGCAGCCTTTATAATCTCTGCCACTGGCAAATCTCTTGGCCATGATATATCGAAGATGCCACTTTCCCGGTATTTAATAGGACGAGAACGGCTGGTAAGTAAAAAAGCATTGCAAAAACTGTGAAGCATTGTTGCAATCGAGATATTCTTTTAGTTTCACTGGGATGGTAAATTGCTTGCGGATATAACAGCAAAGAGTAAAGTTGACCGTCCTCCTATTCCTGCAAGTAGTAAAGGTGTTGAGAAGTTACTTGTTGAGCCGAAACTGAAACATAGAAAAAGTGGAACAAGTTTAAAAGCTGTTGTAGAAATTCTTAATAATTGGAGTCTTAAAAACAGTGTTGTTGGCTTGTGGTTTGTCACCACTTCAAGTAATGCAGATAGGAATGGTGAGGCCTGTTTGTTGGCTGAGCAAAGCTTAACAAGAAATTACTGTATCTTGCTTGTTGACACCACATCTATGGATTAATTGTCGCGGATGTTTTTAAACAATTGTTTGGACAGTCAAGTAATCCAATTGTTCAGCTGTCCAAAAGGTTCGTGGAACATTAGGAGTGCATTGACTGGGCAAATCTCCAAATATATGAATCCAATAAATATCTGTATGATAAAATGCAAAGTGATGTGATGCAAAAATTGAGGAAAGACGTTTCCGAATTTGATGCTAACACCTTATCAAAGTACTGGCAACTCAGGATGAGTACCAAGAATTAATTGAGCTCTGTACATTATTTTTGGAAGGAGTGTCGAAACGTGATTTTCATTGCATGGCTCTTGGAGCATATCACCAGGCCAGGCGGATTGCTAAGTGTATTGATGGACCAAAGTTTTAGTTGTTTTGGTCACAATTTAACCTCATACGCCAAGAAAAAGCCTTGAATGAAATAAGTTTATTAATCTCGATTGTGTACATGAAGTCATGGATTCAGTTAGCGGAAGTAACTTCAGTTGCAATCAATGTTTTGTAGTTATTAAAACAACTGGTGCTGCATAAATCATTTGACAAATAGGTTTCTAAAATTACAGAAAACAAAACTTAAAAAGCGTAAAAAAAACTCGTGTTGACTGCACGAGGATTTGGTGTTTTTCAGTTTGTTTGGCGATGTTGTAAATTCAGATGTTAAAATAAAGATAGTAAATGCTTTGACAGCAAAATCAAAATGACAGTCTTCATTCCATGTCCATAGATTTCTTTCTTACAGACAGTCTACGTCTCTTCTCATGGTACTTAGAATTGATACATCTTTTACGAACTTCCCTCCAAAAGAGTGGCCAAACGCCAGAGCCGCCTTTACCGAATAAAGAAGGAACAGAGCCTACTGTTCAGATCACCAGGTTGTGGGATGGGAGAGAGTTAAGGTGAGCGAGAGGCGCTCCTTAACTCTCTCCCATCCCACAACCTGGTGATCTGAACCTTAGGGAAGAAAGAGAGTTAGAACATTGAGAAGACAGCATGGACTCCACTGTGAAGGAAGGCAGTTTCCAAAGAGGTGAGGAATGACAAGCAAGGAGAGTCTACCTAGGAGAAGTAGAAGGAAGCATGAGCGGGTGAGTGGACGCAAAAACTCTCCAGAAAAATCTGCAGAGTCTTAATTTCACTCCAAGTCTGGCCAAACCTGACGTGGGAAAGAAAGTTGGGAGACAAAGAAGGCCCTATAATGAGATGAAAGAGCGAAATGAGTCAGGGTGATTCGCAAGGCAGGCAGAGACGGATGAGAGAAGAAAAGTGGGATAGAGGAGGACGAAAGGCAGCCGGAGATAGCGTGACTAGCCGCTCGGTGGAGGCGTTCCAATTTGGCGATATTGGTAACGCTTAAAAAAGGAAATCATCCGGGTGAAGCCTAAATGAGAAGGGGCCGAAATAAGCCTTTATTTGAAAGAGAGAGAGAGACTTTTTAGAGGGCCCCATGAGGAAGCAGAGATACTGCGTAAGGCCTTGAGACGAAGGAAAGCTTAGCTTTCATTGAAGATACATTTTAAAAAAGGAAAGAGTGCGGTCGAAGGTGACCGCAAAAAAATTGGAGTTGGATTGAAACGGAGGCGAGAGTTAAATAAGAACAGGTGGGAATGGAGGTTACCTTGGTGGAGATCCACTTAGAAGAAGAAGGCCTCACATTTGCTCGAATTAATGGGAAGACACCAGTACCCAGACCATCGCTCCAGTTGAATCAGAGCTCCTTGTGTGGCCTGGACCGCTTCAAAAACGAGAAGGAGGAAGACCAGATGGTCAGATTGTCAGCATAAGGAGAGCAGCTGACGGAAGAAGGCAGAGAAGCAAGGAGATCATTGAAGAAAAGAGAGAGAAAAGCACAGGGCCAAAAACGGATTCTTGCGGAACATGTTGATGGAATGGAAATCAGCGACTTTTGTGACTTTGATAAACCATGCAAGCATGCCTATCACAAAGGAAAGATTGAGTTTAACGAGCAAAGCAAGGAGAGAGGCCAGCCGACATAAGCTGATGGAAAAGGATGGGGAGCCAGACAGAGTCAGAAGCTTTCGAAAAGTCAATACTAGCAAGAATCGTCCGAGATACCGGCCTGGGTTTGTTAAACCCATCCAAAATGGACTGGAAACAGAATTTAATCGATAGTATACCGTCCAGGGCGAAAGCTGGCCTTGCTGGGAGAGAGAATGGAATTAGATTCCACACAGAAGAGTAGTCAAGATGAATGATGCGTTTAAAAAGCTTTGAGATCCAGGAGGTGAGAGAGATAGGCCGAAAGAAAGCAAAAGAGTCGATAGGTTTTCCCATCTTATGGATGGAAATAATAGAAGATGTTTTCCAAATGAAAGAAAAAGAATGCAGAGACCTGGAAAGATTGAAAATGTGTAGGAGAAAATCCCATGCCAGAGCAAGGAAGGTGCTTCAGAATGGGATGGGAAACTTTGTCTGGGCTAGTAAAAGTGGACAAGTGAGGTTTGTGGCAGCTGCAAGAAATTTTGGTGGGGAGAAGGGAGAGCAAAAGGACGAATGAGGCTCCTCAGGGCACGTGGCGTGATGGAGCTCAAAAAGATAGCCTCTAGCTCTGCTACGCAGAGCCTTTGACTGGGAGACAAAAAAGTGAGATCTCAGGTAATCGGCGAAGACCGAAACCGATTTCTCGAGAGAGGAACAGTTGGAAAAGTTAGGAGAGGAGGAAGATGAGAAAGAAGAGTCAGCGAAAGAAATCTCGTACGAAATCTCACAAAATCTCGCACGCCCTGTTGCTGATTAAAGTTTTTGAAAGAAATAATTTCCTCAAATAATAAGATTAAATAACTGCGAAAGAAATAATTTCCACTCCATATTCAAACAAGGCAAGCAAGAAAATAAGTACGCTTTTTAACCTCCTCGGGGCCAAATGCACCATATTAGGTGCATTGGGAACTTAGTTGGCAGGTGCCCAATCTCTGGCTTATTTCTGCGGAAATGTAGCATTTTTCTTTTTGTCTGATATTTAGAAAAGAATTTAAAAGATCTGCAGTAAAATTGCCAGTGATAATTACCAGAGAGAGTATGCTAGAGTCCCTGTGGAAGATAGGCCCAAGAAACCTCGTCCTTCCAAATCATTCGTTGCTTGCCAGGAATGTGAGGTGGCACTCTGTCTGAACTAAGACTGCAACTGTTTTAGGGTTTGGCATACTAAAGTTGTGTATTGGCAGTAGTGGTGGAATGGAACAGATAATTTTTTAGCTTTCTTGTGTCAAAAACTGGACATGCATGTTATTTTTCTAATTGTTCTGAGTACAATAAGAACACAATATCACTATTTTGCGTTCATGAATAGGTCACATTATTTCATCTGCATAGTTGAGGTACTTCATAAAATCAGTTGATGATATACTACAAAGCTTTCCAGCAGCTAATTTCTGCAATTTCACATATTTTAGATGTTTTCTGCAATCATTTTCCCAATCCATATTCAACAAACTCCATCCCAGAGATCAGTTTCTGTATATCAGCATATATGTGTACTACGAAAAAATGCCATAAAACCTGTAAAATGTAACATATTTTAAATTTCTCTTTTTTAATAGGCAGATTACTTGCTACTCTGTCGACAGAAAAAAATAATTTATCCACACAGTTAAACTGGAGTTTGGTAGATCATATCAAATACAGAAATTCTGAAATTTTGACTCTTCTTATGACGTCATTTTGATGACGTAACAAGATCACGTGATCTTGTGCGTAAACTGTTAGTTGCAAAGAGAAGAGAATTAAATATGCTTTCAGAAAACGTATGGTTTGTTATGTTTTCTAGAAATAACTAGCACGTAAAAATCGCCCCAGAAAATTCGGCCCCGAGGAGGTTAAGTGAGTTTTATTTAAGCTAACGAAGCTTTTGTTTGTTGGTAAACAGATCTCAGACAATGTTACCATGCATATAAATTATTTACACTACTATCACTTCAGTATGAAATGAGCATGTTTTTTGCTAAGCAATCGAGCAATATTTCTTTACTTTTTTAGGTATGTGGCTCATTTTTAAACCAAACTTATTCCTCAGACGAATTAATATACTCGTATTTTGCTTATTTATAGGGTAAATTCCCCCAAGTATTATTTTCACTTAAAGTTTTCCAATTTCAAGAAATCTTCTTTTATAGATAAAAAAATTGCATGAATTTACCCTACTAATAGTATGTATTGTGGCTCACTACTTAAATAAAAACTGCACTAATGCGTTTTTGCTCCATTGTACTGCATAACACTGATGATGCAGTGAAATATCGGCCAGCAGTTACAAATGGACAGTAGAAATGGTAATATGCTTTTTGTAACAACAATTGAGTTAGAGAAAAGAAAAGTTGTCAACAAAACAAAGTGGTGTGATGCAGTTTATGAGCTTACCAGGCAGATGAAGTGAATCCAGACACCACTGTGAGAAATATAAAGAATTTGGAGAACTGAATTTTTCTTCCTAACAAGGATGTTATAATGTTTGGAGGGTCCTAGTTGCTAACTAGCAAATTTTAGGGAATCTTCTTTTTTAAGGGATCTGCCTCCAGCATCACACAAAGGTAAAATAGAAAAATTACTCAAAAATGATCAATAACATTGTATCATATCATACAACATCCCGTCACTATCTGTGAATAACCCGCAACCGCTTCGACCTAAAATGGGTCTCATCGTACCGGTGTAAAAACCACAATAACGAAAATGCATAACACTTAGGCAAACAGATTTGCTATTGTGTGGAAAAAATACATGCCTAGTAAAATAATGCAATACAGTCATATCTATATCACGGGGTCCAATTAAGGACAAACACACACATATGGACAAAAGTCACAATGGTAAGCTCAAATAGGGGTATGGGATCAATATTAAAACTTAATCACTTAACAAAGTACAGAGGGCGCTAGCTGCTAGCTAGAAAATTTCAAGCAATCTTCTACCTAAAAGAATCGGTCTCCAACATCACACTGAGGTAAAACTTTTTTCACGTGTGCAGCAGCCCAACAATTACGTTCTTTTGCAACTTCTTTCAAACTTACTCTTTTAAACTGCTCATTTTATTAATTTTCTTCTTGTTTTGACTGCGAAACTTTTGTTAACTTTTACTATTAAATTTATTTGGTGTATACTACATTTTGTTAAGTTTTACTATCGTCAAACTCTAATTCTAATCAGTTAGTGTTTCAAGTAATTGCGCTGTTGTATTAAGCACCCCCATTGTACCTTGTTTTTCTGCACAATCTGTCATTCCAGTTCATTTCTTTCATAAAAGTTTTCACATTTTCTCGTTTTGTAACTCTGCTAGCCACATTTCTACCATTTCTTGATGATGTAGCATATGCATATAACAAGGGGTACCGGGACTGTATTCCACTAGAAAGTTGTCAGTCCCAATAGATTTCAACAAAGTCTTCAGCTTTGTTTTGTGTCTAAAATTCGCACAAAAATTTCATTTTCAAAAGTGTTTTTTTCAAAAGTAATATATTTTTTTCATCAGTTTCCCCATTAATTACCGTGTGTTATGCTTACATATTTA
Organism: Trididemnum clinides; assembly: GCA_963675345.1. NCBI lineage: Eukaryota > Metazoa > Chordata > Ascidiacea > Aplousobranchia > Didemnidae > Trididemnum > Trididemnum clinides. The sequence continues at coordinate 14,431,667 of OY776294.1, forward strand.
GTGTGTCTTTTGGTTTCTCACCATGAGCTCTTATTCCTTCATTTGCAAGGTAGGTGGCGGAGACACTTCGGAAATAGCAACTCCCAAGCGAGTGCGGACATACTGGTTAAAACATAACGATACAATTCGCTTACTCATGAATGGAGGATAACTATGACAAATAAAAAAAAAGATAGCAAAACTTTTAATTTGCTATAAACGTAAGCGTTTAAATGCATTTTCAGCGTACAACAAATAGACTGCTGGAGTGTAACTGCAACATAGTGTACGTCGTTTACTTTTAGATGGTAACAAGTTGACCTTTATGCTCTTTTGATGCATTCCTATCAACTTGTAAAAGTTGAGTCTAGTTTTGCACGATATTTAGTTTTGTGTATCCGTTTGTTTTCCAACTGTCATAAAGGTAATAAAATGTACAAAAACATTCTCTTCTTGCTATAGTCTTGCGAAACAGTGGGATTAGTTCTCAGTAATAATAATCTCGTCTCTAGAAATCTAAAATAGCCAAAGTTATCGTTTCAACCATCCGAATCTAATCCTAATCAGTTAAACCCACTCCTAAAACCAGAACCAGCTCCCGAACAGGAAAACTGAGTCCAGATCCTGATCCATTAACTTAAAAGTTTTTCGGTGTTCATATTCATATACAAGCAGAATCAATATCCTTAATACTGACTCACACTTTAATGCTTGACAAAAGTTCAAGCATCTACAATATTTCAAAATGTAAGCAGTATACCAGCATAGTGTGAAAGACTGCAATGGCCAAAACAATGTGTAAACAAATCACATACAGTGTAAACTACTTTCAGAGGTGCAATCAGCAAAAAATTAAATGGGCTTAGGTATTATTTGTTTAACACTGCATTCAGTCTTAGTCACATTTAGGGTGCAGCTTAGATGGACAGCAAAGCATTAATGTGCAAAACCTTCCTAATTGTACTCCTGCATGCATTTATCAGCTGGTATAGCGACACACTTTTATAGATAGCATGTTAAGACATTCACAAATAACAAGTCAACTAATAAAAAAGTGATAACTATTACAGAACAAAATTTTTGAAAATTTTAAATTGTAGTATTTCAACAAATTTTTGGCTAGAACATTGATCATACTTTGCGGATTGCTTAACGTGTAATGTGTAGATAATATCTGTGGATAATTCCGCATTGGCATTGACACGGTCAGCCACTTCGATCATTTCACCATTTTCACCTTGCCAAAACAAAGGAACTTACTATCCTTGTCTGATTACATATTGTCAGCCTACCATACAACTATAGATTACAACGAAGCAGTAGTTAATTAAATTGTAGTTGCCTTGTAGCAATCACCGGTTTGAAAATTGGCAATCGCACGTTATTTGTATAATCGTTGATGGCTTGGTAATTTGCTTGACGCTTCTCGTGAACAACAAAACAAACATAGGAATGGATTTATTTATTAGCATAATGAACTAAAACAAATTTAAACCGAACGAAACAGACCGTGGTGAACACAAATTTAACCTAAACTTACTGAATAAGGTTAAAGCAAAGTCGAATGATTTAATTAATCTAAATCAGGCTAAAGCAAAATTAGAAATCTCAAATATACCATAACAAATTAATCTGCGCCAACAATAAGAAGTAAACAAATGCACAAAACGTGCTGAAAAGATAAGGTGATAGAAGATAACAAAAATCAAAAACATTGTGACACAAAATCTGGATTCGAAGCTGCTACAACATGAATTACTGATAGATGAATAAATTTTCAGAAAACGTTGACTACGGAAAATATTAATTCATATCAATGTAGTTAAACATTGATAAACTGCAAACTTGTAACCTGCAAACTATTTATACCGTTATGGGGATGTAGCTGCACTAGTAGACGATCTTCCCTTTGCTGCTTTCTACCCTGTTAGTGCAATCTCACGTGCGCCAATTCTTTTTCTCTTTGTTGTTGCAATAATTTACTTAACTGCATGTTAATGATACTCAAGAAAAAAATTGATAAAAACACTTCTAAAGGGGTAAATCTAAATTTTGATTGAAAAATATCTAACTGGATCAGACGAAAGTATGAAATTGAAATTTTGTTGACTAATTCAATATACAGTATACTCGAAATTGCTGCCAAAACTATGTAGTTGTAATGCCCTACAATCCTACGACCATAGTATTTTAGCACTCGAATACCAGTTTGACTTCTTTAAAATTTACCAATTTTTGCTGGTGTTAGCAAGCAAGTTAATTGAAATATTAGGGTTATGAATATTGACTAAGCTAATTTGCGATTAGTGTTTTGTGATTATCGATTCATTTTGCAGATCAAAAACGGTGGAGTTAGTGTCTAAGCTAGGCTTTATGTTGTAGGTGAACAACATAACAACTGGTAAATAAGGGATTCATACTGGTAGGCTGTAACAGCTGACCATTGGCTAGCTATTAAATGCTAGGCAGATCTAAAAGAAAGCCTGCTGCAGAATATTCTACAGACAAATGCTTAGAAAATTTTTATTATTTGTTGTGATCAAGAAAACATTACGTTGGATAAATCAAGATTGCAATCTTCCAATAATTCCAAAAAAAATTTCCTTATTGCTACCATAAGAAGTTTATTATTTCAGCATCTATTGAAATTCTGGTATGCGGCACGGATAAAAAAAACAAAAACGAACAAAAATGATGGCTATTGACATCTAACTACATCACTACGCCTAACCTCCTGATCACAAACAATTTTGTATTCTGTTACTCATCGGGATAGCTTAGCAGTAGTTTGCCTTCAGGTTCATGCTTGGAATTCGATCTACAAAGCTTTCTTTTGTAGTGGTTTACTACAATGCTTGCTTTGTAGTTGTAGTTTTTTGTAGTTTTGTAGTTGTATTTTTTTTAGTTTTGTAGTTTTAGTAGTTTTTGTAGTTTTAGCAGTTTTTGTAGCTCCTAATTTTTCTACAAAGCTTGCTCTGTAGTTCATGAGCATTCTCTTAATTGTTCATCTTTTAATCCCCAGAAGCTTTTTGTACCCTACATTTTGATAGTAAACAAAAGTTTGCCGAAATAGTTAATTATCATACCTTTAACGTGATACCGGATTACCGTTTGCTTCTATTTAACCAGATAAAAAGCAATCCAGAAGCAAGTGTTCTTAACAAAAAATTTAGCAAAAAATCATTTTTGATATTTTTAGAACTGTTTACAAAAACTCGCATTTTAAATACTGATGTTGATAAAAACGGTTTGTGAAAGCAGGCTGCTAGTCAAATTCCCTGGGTTTTGAGCAATAATGTCGCGAAACATTTAAAATCCATCAATTTGCTATATTCCTAAAAAGGTCCATTTGTGACCAAAATCGTCTTAATAATTGTTTTTTGAAGTTGATCTCAAATAAGGTTTTTGGTTGATAGTGGTCCCCGAGAAACGTCAGAGAAAATTAAGACGCCACCTGAAATATATCGGGAAAAAACTATCCTTGAAGCAGGTACGGCACCTTTTTTTGCTCATGTCTTATGACCCATACGTACGTGCTAAACCAGTCAATTGTGGACTGGTCCTTGGTGCACTTTTATTCAAAAACTTCATGCTCTTAAATTGACTTCATAATATTGTCATGTCTCGATTTCAAATCTTTTGCCCGAGTAACAGTATGTCTAGGGAAAAATCTTCGACATGATTTTCTCATTGACGCAGATGACCTTCCTTAATCTGTCACTGGAACTTGAAAGGAGATATGGTACAAGATATGGAACTTATAAGGAGATCAAATTATAAGCTATACTAGATAAAATAGATTAAATAGCTACAACAGTTTGAAATCACAGATGATTTCTCCACAGGTTCATTGCGAGGAAATACATTGCTTCACACAAGACCTTGGCAGACTTTTTACCCCTTGCATTAGTCGCTTTATGTGTTGTGTATCCTATGGGACTTTGATTGAAAAAAAGGATTTTGTTCCATGTGCTATGGTGCTTGTTTATGGCTCAATTTGTGCGATTTATAAATTGGAAAGTTTTCGCTTTATAAATCAGACAGAAGCAGGGTGTTTTACAAACAAGACAAACCAATTAGTGTAATACACGTTTTTTGTCCACTTCGTTTCAAAAATATTACAAAAACACATGCTACGAGTTAAATCATTTTTTTCAAACATGCGCGCCTGGAATAAATGCTTTAAGTAACACAGCTTGTTTTTCCCATATACAAATCAGAAACAGACGGATTTACACGTCATTGAACAATTTATGTGAATCATGATATCATAGCTAGTAAAGCATTTTAGTTAGTAGCCATAAAAATTCAAAATCTGTCAGATAAAATGAGGGATGTTTAGTTGCAACAATTCCTGTTCAAAAAATTATAGGAAGGGCGTGATATATTCAATGGTTAAAGTAGTACATGTTGTCATGATTTATTAGCAATGAACATTAAGGCTATTCACTGTCAACTGGTCAAGACACAAAGTGACAAGTTCAGCACTATGCCTATTCTCTCTCCAATTGCTCAAACTGTATTTTTATAAATTAAACTGAGCCTAACGGATGATATTCTGCTATGCTTTGACATGGTCAAAATTTACAGATGGTAAATATTAAGCTACCGTAACTCTTTCACTACCAACGGGACACTACGTCCTAAAGATATTTTTGAAGCTATCATTGGGAAAAACCACATTAGAAATCAACAGCTTTGTATCCCAGTGGTATAATCACGCACAATGCTTCTTACCACATAATTGAATTTCACGCGATTGCTTCATTCTTTAAATTATTGTCGTTTAGTCAGACCAACTCAAAAGTTATTTTTCAGTCATTGAATTTGGCTTGTAAGGTGCCACTGGCCAAGCATGTTTACGCCATGCCATAACTGAACTCATTTACCAAGCTTTTTTGGATGTCTCCTGTTTGAGTTTTAGAGTTGCTTCACTTTTTCATTTGCTTATTGTTGCATGATATTTGTAAGTTGAATGCTATTGGGACATTAATCCCAATAATCCATAAAATACCATTGGGACTATATGTCCCAAAATATTAAGCCCCCCATTTCTTCTTTGGACCGTTGTGAAAAATAAAAATTACTTTTTTAATGCTTATTTGTCTATTCTGCAAGAAACCAAAAGGAAATAAATTTATTGTTATCGAAAAAAAAATTTTGGTGCTGAAAGGGATAAACAGTTTTCACTGCTGCAACGAGAAATAATCTGAGCCGAAGATATTATCTCTTAACAACAGTCTAACAAAAAGCTATCCTATCTGCTCGATTGGTTATCAAAAGGGTTAATAAACCATGAGCAACATTCACTACTCCAACCAGTAAATATAACATCTCCTTCCTAGCCAGGGGTGTAGCGCTTAAAAAAAGGGAGCGTGGCAACTCATAATTTTTCAAATATTAGCCAAATACGGAACAGGTTCTATTATTGAAAAAGTTAATTGAAATTTCTCGCAAAGACTTTTTGTTTGGAGATCAAGTTTTTCCAACACAAATTTCAGCCAAAAACGCATTGAAAACTTTTATTTGAAAATCAAATTTTTTCAAACGCAAATCTCTTCCAAACGCATGATTTTTGATCAAATTTTTCGAAACAAAAATTTATTCTAAAGTTTTTTTTTGTATGGGGACACCCTTTCCTCCCGTTTTCACTCCCAGGCCATTTGCTAGCACTACTTGGACAAGAACTGCTAAAATTGAACAACCTACACTTTATTTGACTGAACACTGCGTAAAAAACTTCATGATTTACATGAATCGATCAATGACGTGTATATCAAAAACTTTCTGATTTGCAAACCATGTTACTCAATTGACAAATTGACAAACAAACCATTTTACTCAAAGTATTTTTCCAGACGCTCGGTTTTGAAAGCACACGTAACTTGCCACATGCGTTTTGTGCTTACTTATGGGACAAATTGAACAAAAACGCATATTACACAAACCGATTGGTTTGATTTGTGTAATTTATCAAAAAATTCATAAAGCGGAAACTGAGCCATAAATAAGCACAAAAAACACAAGCAACAAAATAAATCATTTTTTTAGCAAACTGCACTCCACAGTATCAGCCATCTTCTTTGGACTTTCTTCATTATTCTTGGTGGAGAATTACATTGCTTTTTGCAATTCTAAAATGTAATTATCAGATTTGCTAACACAGAGATGATGGCCGAATGGCTGAAAATAAAATCAGTTTAAAAAATGCATAGCCGCAGCCACATTATAAAATATATCTGTTGTAGACCTAGCTTAGTCTAGTCTTACTCATAACACTTTTTCAAAACGCCTACATCCTGTTGTAAACTACTTGGTTAAAATTCTGTCATATTTCAGTGGTCATAAAATCAAAATGCTTGCCATAAATCAACAAATGCAATTTGCATGAGATGTTGCATTTAAGCTTTTGTTATTTTCGAATTTGCTGGTAACTGTTTTAATTTTGGTTGTTATGCAAAACATGTGCGCAAGAAATTGTCAAGACGTCGTTTTATGTTTACATAATTTTGTACTGTCAAGCAAATCATGAGCGCAAAAACCCTTTGCTGTGCATTTTTATGTGCAAATAATTTCAATCAGTCAATGTGAGCGCAATCACATACGTTTGCTCATACAAGAAAATTACGAACACAAAAAGTCGTTGGGACCGCATTTAGTGTTGACATAAGTTTGTTCATTTAAGCAAATCATGAGTGTAAAAACTTATTGTATTGGATTTTAATGTCCGCATGCATTTGTTCGGTCAAGCAAATCGCGAGCGCAAAAAGTTATTGGGCCGCATTTCTCTGTTCACCTTAGATTTGTTTTGTGAAACAAATTATGAGCGCAAAAACTCGTAGCAATACGTCTTTTTGTTCACATTAATTTGTTCAGACAACCAAATTATGAGAGCAAAAGATCGTTGGGACCATTTTTGCTCACGCAAAGTTTTTGAAATTAGCAAAATATGTGCTCAAATAACGGTCGAGATAGAATTGTTATTTGTTTTAAGTGCACACAAAAACAAGCACTTGAAAAAAATGCTAGCAAAAATGAATGATTTTGCGAACAAGGACGCTAAAGAGTTATTTTCCAAAAAGCAGTCCATAGAAATCCTTTATGTAATTGCTGTAAGGAAGCTGAGAAGTCGGACACCTATTTTTTGTAACTGCGACATGCTTGCCGCTAAGAGAGCGAAGACTATTGGAGCTCAAACACTCACAACAAATGACACACATAAACTTTATTTGCATGCAATCAGAAATTCACTTAGGAAATAGGATAATTTGGAAACAAATGGACGTTTATACAAGTGGAAACAAATGAAACAAATGGAACAAATGATGCGGGGTCAAACGAACCTTTATTTCCTAGGTAAACAATCATCTGCTGCCGCTCAATAATCACTACAACAAACCCAAACTAGGTGTGCACAATATTAAACAAAAATCAACCTAAAAATCAAACCAATTATGAAAGCATGCTGTGCATGCAATCTGTCTGACTACAGAAAAGGCTAGCAAAGTTTCTATCGCATATCCTAACATCATAATTGAATGTTATCTTTGGTCGAAGTAACTAGGCTAAACTTTGAAGAAATCAAACAATAAGCCTATCATTCTGTTATGGGCTTTTGCAAACCTACAAGCTTGACAAATCTCAGCTGTAACTAGTCTTGAAGATTTTCACGGTGAACCTTTGTTCACAACTGTATCATTTTCAATTACGATGGTAGTAATTCTCATCTATTCCGATACTGCTGGAAATATCAATTTACCACAAACTCCATCCCCATAAATTTTCAGTTTTGCTTGTTTACTTTTATCTAAGAATCTTTACTTCTTCTTCTTCTTCTTTCGGCTTATTCCCGATTAGGGGTCGCCACGGCAAATATCTGCATTTTATGGTATACTCGTAGCATTTGTTTTACGGTCGGATGCCCTTCCTGCCACCAACCCTCTATTCAGAGGGAAAACTGGGCCACCTGTCTTCCACATAAAAGTGGGGGCGTCCTGCTAAGTGTCTTGCCCAAGGACACAACAAACAAACTGGCCGGCTTGTTCTCCACAAAATGCTGAGTGCCAAGCAGGAAAGCCGTGAATACCATTTTTTAAAGACTTTCGGTATGATTCGACCAGGGGAATGAACCCTAAGTCTACCGAATGCGAAGCGGACGCTCTAACCACCACACCATTGCGTTGGTAACACGTCACCACTCTAACCACGTCATCATGTAAGAATCTTTACGAGTTACAAAAATTAAAATTCAATTGATTTTTACAAGTCGATTTACGTTGCCTGGGTGCTTGGTTTTATAAAAGTGGTGTACGGTATATTTCAATGAGAGGAATACCGCATTTTATTGCAAGAAAAAATGGTGCTTTAGCTTCTTCCACAGCGCACAAGCATAGCGTTGAGCTAATTAATAGAAGTGATCAGATAATTTGAAATACATGTAGATGCGAAGCGCGATTCGAAGCGAGATTAATCAAAAAAGTAAACGGCACAGCACGCGGGGCCGCGAGCGGCCTTATGTGGCATCTTAAGTTGTGCGGTTGACCTCACTAAACGAAATGCTTGCATTTCTAATTTACTGTAATGCAATATATTCTTGCTTTCATGAAAAAAACTGACAAATAATTTTGAAGGGATTGAAACATTTGGTGTCAGGTGGCAAATTGTCGTCACTATGCATCATAAAAGCAAAAAAGCTATGCACCTAAAGCATTCAAAAAAAGATGAGTATGCTTAAAAAAAGACTTGCTTGTTGCGATGCTCAAAATGTTGTGGAATTTGTTTCATTGGAAACAGCATTTGTTTTTAACTAAAAAGCCTTTTCCATTCTTCATTGTCAACACTTCGTGAAAATATGATATAACGATTCGGCAAAAACGTTTAGCATTATTTTATTTTTACTTCTAAATGACTTCAGTTTTATGCATGATGATACATCATTGAGCTGAAAATCTTTTTTTCATCAAGGTAAGGACTATAAAAAATTTGTTTTCAACTGTGATATAATCATGACGTTACCAATCGCTAATGACATCAAGTCAAGAGAAGTGATAAATCCTGCCAAGTGCCACATCGGTACATCTTACTGATACTGGACAAGTTAAAGTGATTGTGCCTAAAAGAATAGCTCTGCTACAGTGTAGATTTGCTTGAGCTGTTTAAGTAGCTTGTGAATTAGACAATTCACATTCTGCAACTTATTATTTGTTAGAAATTTGAGTTATTGTATTACAAGAACTGGGTTTAAAATGTATATTTTAATCTGCATATAGTAACTACGATTTAGCTTATTTGAAAGATATTACCTATTCAATTTACAAAAGGTTACTGCTCTGAAATCAGGTCTATACCTACTACCTTTCATCAATCGTCGGTATATTTTTTTAGATTATAGTTTCCTGTTGCTGGTTATTGGCGCAAGCACAGCTTTAATTGGAATGGCTTTGCTTTGGAGTCGGTACCGGAAGAAAGTCATCAGGACCAAAAAAGGAGGAAAACTTGCTGACGAAGAATATTATGAGGATGACACATTTTACTAGCAATACAGTAGTAGTAGAAGTAAGCACAAATGTATGAGAAGCTTTAATTAAAACTGCAAACACCAAAGTGGGATTCTGCAGTTGACTTTTTAAAGAACTTCAAGTGCCAAGTGATTAAATGCTTAACATGTTGCAAAGCATTAGAGACGTCCAGCCCACCCCAACCGGGACCCATTGGGCGCGACCCAGTAAGTTTTCGAAGACTGCAATCCGCTGGCGGTATACAAAGCTATTTCATGTGGGCTGCAAAGCATTTCGTAGTGGTTTTCATAGAGTTGATACCAAAACTGCTGATCAAAATAGGCAAAAGCAGTGGTTGCCGAATTCGCTCTTTAAAAACAACCTTTAAATTTAAAAAATTTGAAATTTGATTCGAAATTGGTAAAATAACCATTTTCTTAAAGGTAATATAAAAAAATCAGTCTTTTTAATCAAAGAAAGCACACTGTGATTAGTCATCGAGTGCATATCTGCAAAAAATGGCAGCAAACAGCAAAAGTTTGGAAAGCACTGTTGTTGCCCATGGATTAGAAAATACACTTTATGATGTTAATGGCACAGATATGCTGCGATTGAAAAATTGAAAACAATTTATGTTTTTGTCTCAATAATTCAATATTTTTGGGCAATCTAGCTTGTTAAAAAAGAAACTTTATGAAAATTTTTTCTACTTTTGTTTGTAGTTTTTATTGTAAAATTACGTTATGTTGCATTTCTGGCAACTATGAATCACGCCTATAGGCAAATGCTTTTTATTTATCAGCCAAGATGAGGCCAGGAAAAAAAACAATTCAAATAGATTTTAAAACTGTGGTTTAATAATACCAAATTTCAAAATAGCATTAAAAAAGGATTTTGGAAACGGGTTTATAAACTCTTTTTAGTAATGAATAAAAATTTAATCTTTTCAATGTTTTAGTTTATTATTAGTTAAACACCAAACAAATAATAGCGTAAAAGGAAAAAACACCAAGCAAATAAAACAGGCATAAATGAAGTTAAGATTTTTTGGATCGAAAAATTTAGAAAAGCGTTGATGTCTGCAAATGTACTTACGTCGTAGTAGATTGTAGCATTAGTTTATTTACACTATGCAATTTATATAATAGTAACAAAAATTTATTCACTTCGCACTATGTAATTACTATGGCGTGCCAATTGTAAAGTACGTGGTATAGTAAATTTTTGTAGAGTTTAGGGCAAATCAAACTAAAAAAAAAGGTTTTCTTTTCCAAAGACAAATCATACGTTAACGAAGCATTTTTTTTCTTTGCAAAGACAACTCATACAGCGACGAAAACCCGAATAGCGCTATCAGTTAAATAGTGCTGTGTACGAAACATTTTCGGAAATGTTGGTGGTAATTTGGAAGCGGCGAGATTCAGACAACAACAAAACGAAGCCTAGACCTCCCCATAAATAATTACCAACTTTTACTGTAAACCAGTTCTGTATGGCTTGTTTTTGGTTAGAAAAAATTGTTTTGTTGCATGATTTGTTTTTGGAAAGGAAAAGCGTTTTTGTTGCTGTAAGATTTGTTTTTGGAAAGGGAAAATTATTTCGTTGCTGTATGATTTGTCCTTGGAAAGGAAAAATATTGTCGTTGCAGTACGATGTGTCTTAAAATCTGCAAAATTTTACCTTTACCACGTACTTTACAATAGCTATTCCATAAATTACAATATGAACAAAGTCATGATAGAGAGCTGTTGTGTTTATAGTTAAGTTATAATTCACGACCAAGACACCATCGGCTAGTAGCCCTATTGTTTAAAAGTGAAGTGATGCGTAAGTATAAGAGTGAAACTGACGTTTACATTTTATTGAAAATTAAGCAATGACAATTAAGATTTCGCAAACAAAAATTCAAGAAATATTTAGACGATAGAAAGGCAACATTTACAATAATTCATTGGTATTGGTAAGGACTTGAAATAAACAACAGTCAAAAGACAATTGTAAATTTTGAAAATTTCAATAAAGCAGAACTTTGACCTTGTTACAGTCAGCGATTTAATTGGAATTCCTTACACAATTCAAAAGTAATTCTGTTGAAGCATATTACTAGTACAGTACAAGCTATTTACCACACGTAAGTTTATACTAAAATATAATCACTAAGTAAGAGCCTTAGATATAGTGTTTTAAATCGTAGAATTAAATTGATGTTAAGATTAAGTAGTTAACAGCTACGAATTGCCTAACGTCAGCGGTTTCACACTGTTACGAATAAGTAAACTTGCCTCGTTGAAAAGTTTATATATGTCTAGTTTTCGTAATTTGTTGCTTTCGTTCTGTAATTGCTTTATTAGTGAATCTAAAATTATCTCGAATCTAAACTAACTTTTAAAATCGCGGATCTTTTTGCAAAAACCTCTTTTTTTCCTTCGAGTCAAGATTTGTATCGTACATGCCAGCTATATGGCATAATAATAGTGGATCATGTATTTACGTTCAAGACTGATCTAGAACAGACTTTTCCTTTTCAAAAGTTTTCGATTGCCGATATGACGTAATTTAGTAGTAGGTGCATTTTTTTATCATGTGATGTCGTTCTTGTAATTTCTAGATTGCGTCCCTTTAACAAACTTAAGGCGACGAGATTTTTACACACGCAGAAAGTACAGAGTGTGAAGAGAGCGCAAGATAGTGTAGAGCAGTGTTTCTCATCCTTTTTCGTGCCACGGCCCGCTTAAAAAACTATGATGTAGTATTTGAAATGTCACTAGCATAGATCTGAGAAATACACAAAATAAAAAATTTATAAAAAGAACTTTCTGTTCCTCCGTTGGTTACAACATAGCAGTGAAGTTAATTCCAGCAAAACATAAAAATGAAAAAGGTCTTTACCTCTCGAATAAACAAGATTCCGTTACAAACTGTTTGTATACACGGAACACCACTACATATAAGAAAACAATATAGTGAAATAATAGATAAATACTGGTATTGATGAAAAGTCTTCGAGGTCCCTTCAAGGAGCCCTTAAAACTCACGGAACGCAAGATAGTAATAAGCTTATAATATCACTAAACATTTAGTGAATATATCTGTGGCCCTTCGCTACCCAGCGGTTGGGAAACACCGCTGTAGAATGTAGAGAGACGGATAGTATGCAATTCGGTGGTGGTTTGTTGTAGATATCGCGTGGAATATTAGCGTGGCAAGAATCAAGCATGTTTTGCCTCTTGTATTAGAGTATACTGGTTTTGTGCGATCGGCAAGTCAAGAATTTTAAAGTCTCAAAGTATTTTGTGAATATATCTGCTCTGTTTTTCATTGGGAAGTGCGTGGTTTAAAGTATCGTGTTTAAGTATTTAATAGAAGCCAATCTTCATCTGGCTGTTAAGTTGCAGTCAGAGTTAATTATTCGGGCGATACTATAAGTCGCCTTAATTTTAGGAAAAAATTAAAGTTGAGATAGAACCAAAACTCTATTTACGCGGCAGACACAAAATAAATACGGAGTAAAAATTTAAACAACGAAAAACATTTATATCAAAGACAAAATAATTCCATAAGGAATCCAAATTTGTAGAAACGTGAAACTTGTTAAGAGGATCTCAAGTTTACGGGATCGATTGGCGCTCTATAAGTTGTTCTTTCAGGTTCTCAAAACGGTGAAAGGCAAGGCTGAATGATTTTTTGCATTTTAGAAAGATAGCGTCTTGCAATGTATCTTTTGATTTCTAAAATTGTAATTTTTTCGTTTTTTTGTTTTATCTTTCTTTATTTTAGCATTACTTGTCTTTCAGATCTTGTAAGTCGCTATTGCCAGTAAAAAAGTGATCGTGTTAAATTTTAAAGTAGTGGATGGTACGGAAGCGCAGCAATTAAAAGGCAATTGGTCATGTATTGCGGGAACATCAAAGAAAATGACTTTAAATACCAAAAGTCTAACAAAAATTCCAATCCAGTGTGAGAGCATCGCATACCGTGAAAATATTTAAGCCGAGCCACAGACTCTATTGCAAAAGCAACGAAAGAATTTGGTGCTGCCGACAGCAAAATTGGAAAAATTTTATTTGGAAAGGCAGAACCTTTTGGACGAATTTATAATCAAATGTGTTTATATGATGTGGAAGAATGAGGTTGTGAATTCTCTTCCACTGTTATGTAAAAGATGGAACTATGAACTTTCTTCCACTGTAAGAGTTTATTAAAGGTCTAATCTTTAAACTTGAATTGTTTATAAAAATCTTGTATATTGTTTTAATTTTCCCAGATTCCATTTCTTTTTTTGTCATTTATTTTTTGATTTTATTCGAAGTGTTTTTATATAAGGTTTATGGCTTCGTTTTACTCATAAGATAATTGCATTGTTTAAAGTAAAAAATTGGATGTGGTATGGCTGATTTGGTATTTCGTAATTGCGTGTTGCTTCTAAGTCAAATTCTTGCATTCTGATTTTGACGTATTTGAAAACATTTTTATGGTAAGTTTGATCATTATTGATATGCATGTTGATCACATTGCATCCTCCCTCATCCTTGGGTAACTGGAGAGTCTCTAGTGGTTGAGTTAATTGGTGGGATCCTACCATGTAATGATGAATATGGGAGGAAATGGTTTCTTTTATGGCTCGAACAAGCCGATAAGTATTAGCTGTAGCACAAATTATAGGTAAGAGCTTTGTTTTTAGGAACAGTTGTTTGATGTCTCACTTTATGTATGTGCTAATTAAACGTTTGGAGACTTCATCAAAGTTCTCAATTAATCTTTTCCGTCTTTTATTGTTACTAGATTCGCCTATAGCTTTGTTTTATATTTTTAAGTTTATGTTGTTTCACTTTAGGAGAGGAAAGTTTGTCATGGCAGTTGAATTCAACATTGACCCTTGAGTTTTGTTTTCGTTCAATGCTAATCCGAATTCTTTTTGAAAGTGCAGTACACAGTCATATGTCTTTTTCGTCAAATGACCCCCCGTAAGGGTCAAGATAATGTGATCAGCATAATTGGGGCATTTCACCATCGTCTTGCCATTTTCCTGAATTGCAAACCAGCCATTCATGTATACGTTTTTACCTGGCTCTCATCAGGAGTTGACGCCAAAATGAGGCAGAGAAAAAAGCGTTGGTATTTATAGTCAGGTATACTATCGAAATGGATGCATTTCGCCATGGTCCGAGATCCAAGTGCTAGTGAAACAATTGTAGTGCCTAGATAAATTATTTTTGACGGCAAAGTGTGGATTGTTACTTTTTGATAAAAGTAGCTTCGAAGGTGGCTAAATGGTTTTGATCTGCTTTTGAAAGTCATGAGAGGTGTTAGCGATTCAAGAAATTTTGAAATAAATTGGGCACTATCAGGCCCTTTTTTGTGGGAAGCACTGAATTGGTTGATAGCCTTGGACATATCTGTATGATTAATACCGTCTGAGTAGACATTTTTTGCGAAGGATAGTTTTAATTTTGTTTAGTGATTGTAGAAGTCTGGGTTTGGAGGATAGACAGAACCCGGTGCACTAGCGTTCCCACAAGTTTGCCTTTGTTAGGAAGGAGGGTGGGAGGTAGCAACAGATTTCAAACGTGTATATTGTCCAGTAATAGTCAGTTTACGATATACGGATGTGAAGAATTATAATTTAGCAATTTTAACTAAAACGTCTAGGAAGGGAAGTTTGCCGTCAACTTCTTTTCAAAACTGAAAGTCAAGCAAGGATGTAAAGAATTCAATGCTTAAAGAAAACTGTCACAGTCTAATTCTTCTTTGTAGATGGCAGGAGTGTCATCAACGTAGCAAAAATACAGGATGGGTGTGTTGTTTTACCGAAACAATTCCTTCTCGTAGTATCCAACGAATATACTGGCCAGTGTTGTGCCGCGTAGAGAACCCGTGGCAACACCATCAATCTGTTTTGTTGAAACTAAATTCAACTGACGAAACTATTTCGATAGTCCCGCCTATCATAAATAGCGACGCTTTTTTCTCTACCTTGTTCTGGCGTTAACTTCTGATTAGAGCCAAACGAAAACGTCTAAGTTTTTACTCGTTACTGAAAAGAGTTTATAAACCCATTTCCAAAGGCTTTTTTTAACCTTTTTCAATTGTAAAAATATTTAAATATTTTGCAAAAAGCTTGTAAGTAAGTTTTACTTCAAAATAATTGGAAAACATTTTCGAAACGATTAATTGATAATTAAAATTTTGAGACCGCTTCTCTTTTAATTATTATGACTCTCTTAAAAAAAATTCATCACACACAGCCTCTTCCAGACATGCAGCCAGAGAAAACAAATCGGTGTAAGATAGATAACTTACTCTTTACTATTGCGTTAGCTTATCTTGCACTGTATTATTGTTAAAAGTTTAAACTTTTTAGAGTAACAGCAGAGATTCTTCTGATTACTTTGCTGATCCTAAGCCTTAGTTACTGTACTAACATTTCTTATTTTTAGGACAATTGTGAAATTTATTCTGGACAATACTGCTCCATTGTTATAATGTTTAGTTTATTATAATTTCATACCTTATTAAATGAAGGGTATAGATAATAATTAAGTTTACTCTTGGCCTTTCTTGTTGAAAATGTAAAAATATATAAAGTTAACCAATACGGTGTGTTTGTCTAACATTGTGTTTATTTTTCCGCCTGAAAAAAGTTCCAATTATCTGTTAGGTTTGAGCAAATGACAAAAATTTTGCGTACAGTAACCATTTTCACATTATCGACTACGGCAAATCAGTCAAATCGTGCTGTTTCAAACTTTAAACTGGCAATCGAAAAATGTTCATTTAAAACTGTAGGAAAATAAATTTTTTTAGATATCAAACTCGGAAGCAGATCTAAAAGCAGTTTTCTGTACTGTCAGCAGCGCAATGAAAAACGTGTTTCTAGTAACTAACAAAATAACAAAATCCGATTTTATAGACGACTTAGTACCTATTACGTCTTTAAATTTTAAATGTAGATTGTGTTATTTTTGGTTTTTAAACACTTTATTTTTACTTAGTTAATTGCCTCGTTTAAGTTGATCGAACACTTGGGAAGCAAACTCCTGCCTAACAAAACAAACATTTTTTTAACACTATAGTATTGCAGTGCGCTTTTGTCGATTGTACCTCGAGTTAAATGAATAACAGAATTTGCAATCGAGACGCTGCAATTGAACTGTAATACCTTATAGCTTCATTTGAAAACTGAACAACAACATGTTGAGAGCTGTTGGGGGAAATTTTGTACGACAACTTACTGTAAAGTTCTTGTAAGTAATTCTGTAAGACAGTGCCTAAAAACCTTTGCAAGTAATTGATGCAGCTGCATTAAAGTTTCTGCATTCAAAAACAACTGATGTATTTAAATTCTTTTTGGTTTCCACTGATCACGCTCGCATCTGAAAACTGTCGGTATGTCGAGTTGTTGTATTTAGGGTTGGAAAAATTGATTGATTACCGATTTTCAATCGCACTATTCTCTGTCTTTTCATCATTGATTGGCGAAAATTCTTTGCTTGTTTATAGTAAACTTGCCAGCCCTGCAGGTGTCGCCGGCAGCGGCCCTTCATCAGTAATGACGGGATTTAGTATTTCGGTTCAACCGGCTACTCCGGCTTCACGTACGGGGCTTTTGTGTGAGCAGTAGCGAAAAGTGAAATGATTTTTATGCACTTTCAAAATTTTTGCACACAAAATTGTGATCATCATATCATCTCAATTATGACTGGCGATGCTCTCAAAGAATCTTTTCACAAATTATGGTTAATACCTAAGGGAGAAGGGATTGAAACGCAATCAAAACTGACGGTGGCGGCGAAATGGTGGTTGCTTTCACAATTACACAAATAAACTATTTAGTGGTAAGTCGATTTTGCGATATGGTGCTGGCCCTTTCCTATGTATATTGGCCGGCTGTATATATTTGTGGTATTGAGTTGTATTGGCTGCACTATTTGTCTTGTTTCCGACATAGCGACAAAACCGGGTATGGCTTCCCCAAAATCATTCACCATATTTTAGTATTAGTAGGCGCACATCAGGCCGAGTTATTTTCAAGCAAAACGCTTAGATATATTTGAGGTAGGCCTCTTTTTTGTTCAAAAGGAGCATGAAGTGACATGAAGACTGAACTGTGTACCTTCAACAACTTTCGTGCAAGTAATAAAAAGGTTTTGTGTACTAAAATTTGTTGGAATTACAGACAATCAAAATGCAATGTAACTGTGAGTCAACTAAGAGTTAAGCAAAGCGTGGCTCTATGAAGCTATCATCAAGCAAAATAGAAAACATTTTTCTTCTAAGTATGGCGCGATTTTACCCCGGCAGGCCATGCTATCCCCCGTGCCGATATAATAGGTATCAATTAATGCAGTTGCGCCAGCTTTACAGTACAAACATTTATAAAAGCAACAACGAAATGATTTAGTAACATTCCCTTTTTCGTAGTAATATTTGTAACATTAAGATTTTTACCTGCTCCATTTGCTTTAATTCGGTTATAGCATGAAAAGGGGCTATGGCATTCCTTTAAGTCATATAACCTCTTGCAATAGGTGCCTATTAAGCTCTTTTCAAGGCAAAACATTCCCTTGTAATCCAGTGTTACAGAATGATGCTATTATTGTTTCATTTTGATCTTTTCTTAAATTTGGGACTTTATTACATTTAACTTTGCCCCTAATCCAGACCTGCCTGCTGTTAAATGAAGATTAGTGTTTGGTACCGATATCCTTGCAATTACAAATATCAGTAATGAGCTTTACCATATATGTTTGCTATCAAAATGATATGAATAATTTGCTGCCTACTGCTGTTTTCACTATGTAGTGGCAAGCATTGCAATGGCATTTAACATTATGACCTCACAATGCGTTTTGAGCCATTATTATTAGAATCGCAACTTACCACTTTTTCGTTACTGTAGGCAACTTAATATGAACCAACGTCTCTGACTGCCTCCGTGTTCCTTGGCCCTGGCATAAAAGCCGCCATGCAAAGAGCAAACTAATTCGAAATGAAGCACTCACAGTTAAATTATAGCAGTAGCTGGGGCCCCCCATTAATAATTTCAAAATTAAGAACATCCAATCAGCTGGCTGCTGTGGCAGCCTCCCTCAATTGCAAAGGAAATTGCTTCAACATTTAGATCATATGTAGCTCGACACTTACATTTTGTTGCAAACCATGAGAATGGACCATCTTTACTCCATCGTTTTTTTGGGGGGTAATCACCAAGTGTTTTGCTTGGGGTTGGCAACATATTAAAATTTGTAGACTTTATTTTTCTGTGAATCTTTTTGAATATTTTGATTGATAATGCCAAAGATTCATGCTATCGAGAAAGAACAGCCAAAATGTACCAAGGGACTTAGTCTTTCTAGAAATTGCAATTTTGTGAACTGCAGGCACTAAATTTTGTGTGTTTTTAACCGGTAGACTACATTTCATAAACGTTTAGAGACTTCACTTTTTGATGGATCTTTTTGAAAACGTTGACAGATAATGCAAAAGAACCATTCTGGTGAGAAAAAATAGGCAAAATGTACCAAAGAACTAATCTTGGTCTTACACTTGCAAGTGTGCTAGGTCAAGTAGGATAATTGTTCGACCAAAAATAAAACATGATGTATGGCAACCAATTTTCGATCAGCTATCATAAACTAATTCTTAGCCTTAAGTAATTGGAGTCACATATCACTATAAAGCAAATTCCCTAAGCTTTCAAAGGACAGTAATTGTTAGTACTTTATTATAACGTTTTTGTATTAAAGTTATTTGTTTTTACTGAACTCACTACTTTCGGAAGTGGTAAAAAGCTACACTACAGGTCTTGAAGTTCAGTTTTTTCAGTATAAAAACTAATAATAATTGTACATATTGCAGACTATAGGAATTGCCTTGAAATAACCTTTAATTTGTTGGACAAGTTTGAAAATACCTTTAGTTTGAAAATCAGTTGAGAAATGAGGTCACAAATCAGTTTTTTAATAAACTGATTTTGCAAAAAGGGGCAATTTTTAAAAACATCTTTATATTATGATCTGTGCTAGCGAAGATTTGTGTTAATTGTACGACACATATTATGACATCATAAAGCCAGTTTAAGCGTGCAAGAAAAAAAGAGAAGAAGAAATGCTTATAGGGCTTAAAGTGCTTAACCTTTTGCGGTCAACCTAACTGGCGCAAAATTGTTGCCCGTTAGTCGTATTAAAAATGGCGTTTTTTGCGTTAGTTTTTACATTTTTTCGTGTATTTGATAATATCTCTGGTTAGAAAGCAGAAATCACTTTGATTTTTTGCATGTAAATAGATTGGCTATTGCAGATTTTAAATTTTAATTTTAAAAAGTAATGACGTCATTTTGAGATCATGACGTCATTACTATTAGTAGAATTTAGTTTGTTTTTTGAAATTTTGTGCCTGAAAACTGCTGAACTGACAATTTTATAATTTTTAGTAAGTCGATGCAACTTGTATTAAAGTCTACTTTCTAAATTGATGACGTAATTACAAATTTGTTTGTTATGACGTCATAATAAGTTTTAAATTTAGATATTTATTTGAATAAATCATAACTTCAACCATATGTAACCTATAAACTCAACCTAAAACTTATCCTAACCAAAATTTAGAACAAAGTTCAGCAGAGCAACAAAATCATTTCAACATAATGAACAATCTTTTCTGCTGCACTCTAATTCCGTTTGACCTTACTTGAAGCTATTTAGTGGGGAGCTTGCCCTGTCCTCCCCCACCTTCCCCCCATTAAACTGAATCTGTTTCGTGATGGGTACAAAATACATTCTCACCCAAGAGCATTTTTTAACCAGCAATGACTAAACATGTAACATAGCATAATAAAACCTGTACAATACAACAGCTTTCTCCGTATCACGAAAATGCCGTAATAAACACGTGCACATAACGTGCTGATTGAAAATTGCGACAAATTGTTGCCAAGACTACCATAAAATGGCGCTAAAACAATTATGGCACATAGCGCATGCCTTACGATTGAGTTATAACATGTAACGTAAACAATGGCAAAGAGCGGTTGCTTTACAATCGCAGTAGAAACGTGTAACAAAAAAGGCAAGTTATATTTGCCTTACAACCAGCTTGCAACTTTTTTGATAGGCGACTTATATTCGCCTTTCGACTGCAAAGGGTTAAATAAACAATTGCTTGTAGTATTGTCAAATAAGCCACAATTGTTGTAAAGTTGCTTTTATCGAAAGCACCTTATCAATATCTTCTATAAGAACATTTAATTGCGTTTGTGCGATGAGTACTTTTTGAGAAAAAACAAAAAACAGATTGTGCAATAAATCGTTGATTGTGATGTCATTTTTGCCCCAAACAAACAAAAGTTTTTGAAATATGGTAAGTCGGAAGCTGGTTTTCGTTTGAGCAAATAACGGTTGTCCTCTGTCAAGTAATACAAATTCTAAAAAAATTATTTTTGATTATAACGTCATCATGACATCACGAATACCCTTATGACACTCACCACGGGGTGGTGATCAATCGTGCCAAGTTTGATGATTGTACCTCTAGCAGTTTCAGAGGAGTTAAAACAGACACACAGACAGACAGAATTGAGCTCTATATATTAGACATGTAACATTTATATTCGTTGCTTTTTATTAATTAAGCCTTTTTTATTCGATACTTTTCTGAAATCTAATTATGTTACTTCTAAAGTATTGCAATTTTTAAAAATTGGTTTGCCTAATTTTTGTTGCTGACGATAAATTTTTTTAACTTTAAAATTGCTAAAAAAAAAGACAAGGTGAAAAGTCTATTCTGTCATGATTTGTTCGGAAAATGAACTGGCATGTTACAAAAATGTCACCCTCCATTTGTAAAAGTTGACTTCAAATCTACCATGAGTCAAAAATTCACCAACATTCACGAAAAGGCTATGCGATTTTACAATTTGCTTCAACAAATAAGTAAAATTAGTTATTACTATTGAATATTGGTTGGAAGAAGTTTAATGTTTGGCTTTTCAGAGGATCTGCACAGTGGCGTACGGAGGTGGGATCTCCTATGTGTGCACCCTCCTCTGCACGCCACTGTGCAGACCCTTGTAAGGGGGGGCTCCCCTCAGGTCCTACTCAGTAAAACCTGGAATGTCATTTTCAGCCATTATGTTGGTAACGGTGACAAATAAGTCTCCTCATATAACCATGAGAATTTTGATCTCTAAAAATAGGTTTTCACTCTGACTGTTCCGTGATATTTGCAAAAAAACATTTTCACGCTCCCTCAGCAAATTTCTGCCTGCGCCTCTGGATCTGCGCAATGAACGACTTGCAGGCTATCTAATTGCACGCTCTGAACAGATATTTAAACTGCACGCTCTGCCTCGCCATAGGTGTTGGGCTCTTTGACCAAAACTTGTTCGATAATTGCAATGCTTTTGGACGCTTCTTGCAAGCAAATGGTTAAAAGTCAGCAAGATTAAAGTATTGAGCAGAAAATCAGATGTCAGCCCATGAACTACAAATAAAATCACATGCTAACTTAGTTTTCTGCTGGTACTCCGGTAATCAAAACCAAAGCAAGCAAAGTGTAAATCTCCCAAGAATTCCATCTTGCACTTCTAGCAGCAGGCATTGATCAAAAATTCATTTTTGTGGCGCTTCCGGACTCAATAATAATTCTATAGCATGTCACTAAGTCATGAAAAAAACCATGTCACCTCGCCACCAACCTTGATCCCTTGAATTCAATAGCTTTTCAATATTGCTGAATGTTATTTTCAGTTGTTCGTAGGCTAGTGATCATTTTGGAATAAATAAGTAGTTGAGATTAGGCAATATTAATGTTTCGCCCCAATGATCATCAAGGACATGTTCCAGTATTGTATCTAGATTACGGTGCCGATATGAAATAAATACAGAATACAACATGGAGCAAAATTTTAATCAGATTTTGATACAATTATCGATGTCAATGCGTAATAACTCACACAACATCAACTAACGCGAACATTCCTACATGAAGTCAAGCGTTTAAATTCAAGAAAAAAATAGAAAATAGGTGGGTTGTGTGAAAACCGTAGATGTGATATTTGCTCACTTTGGCCACATCGAATTTATGGCGCTGGTATTGGAAAATTTTTCTATCGAAAACTAGTAAAAGGAAAGGAAGTCTTGAAAGAATAAGTTTGCTCAAAGTGCCAAGAACCAAAAGTAAGTTTAGTTTAGTTTAGTTTATGTGGATCTTGCGAACAGTCATGTTCCTGCTCAGCAACAATGCTACAGTTCAAAATTTTGGTGGCTATTGTTTTGAAATCTAGCGTTCCGGCAATAGTAATTGAGATAGCGAGGCAGGTAACAGAAGTGATTATTGGTTGGATTAGTGCGCTATTCAACGCCTCACTAAATTATACTACAACAAATCTTTCGCTATGTCTATTTATAAAATCGGCTTTTAAAATATATCTTGATTATCGTAAACCTGAAATTCAAATCAGTAAAAATTTTCTTTCGTCCAAAATTGATGAAAAGCCGCCAAAATTTTAAACAACATGTGCCCGACTGCCTGCTTTATGACAACCCCAGATTGAGTAGATTCTGACGTCATGGTTTGCTTTAACTAGCGCTGCAGTTCGCACTGTAACATTGGCCAATGCGCTGATATGGTACATGATACTTAATCGCTTTAACACGATACAGCATCTATTCATTTTCTAGTCACGGATCGCGTCGACCTGCAATGCAGAAACAACGTTAATTTTTAATTCTACGCGCACAACGTCCCCTCCAAGGCGCTGCGTTGGCCGGGACGAGTCCTTGATGATGAGGTCAGAAGGCCAACCCTGGGTCCAAGGGATGGCCTCCCCTATTTTGCTACACCAACGTTGTTCGGATCGAGACCTTTCGAAAAAACTAATTTTTGTCCGGAGGTCTGTTGCATCGTGTCTGGTTCCTGTGAGATTCGATACCGGGTCTTTCAAGCACCACATTTGGTGTAAAATCTTTGGAAGGTTTTCTCATGGCTAATCAATTTTTGCATGATCAGTTTTATGTAAGGATATCGGTTTTAGTTCATACTTGCACGGTTAGCAGTAACGTCAAAAGGAACCTGATTCAAAAGTTAACAGTATGTAAGTTTTGTGCTTTGTGTTGGATTTTTGAGTTGGTTTCGGGTACAGTCCTATGCATGATCTTGGGCTAGCCAGGAGCCACGTGAAGTGTCGCACACTCGGCATGAGACTAAGTGATAAAAATCCGTCCCTATTACATGTATTTGAGGGATGGTCCCGCCTATTTTGCCATACCAACCTTGTTCGGATCGTGACTCTTTTTAAAAATAAAATATATATAAATATTATACACAATTTTACTCATTGCAAAAATGTACCCAAAAAGAACATAGTGCCATTCCACTTTTAAGAAACTAAAGAAAATAATATTTATAAAAATTATAACTACTGCATTGATCAATCTGTAAAATTTTCCAAAAAATATTTTTTATTTAGGCTTTAAAATTTTTTTAAAAATAGCAAATAAAAAATTTACGATAAAAATTTTGCTTATTTTTCTTTCTATAAATTTCTAAACCACTGTTGACAAACAATTCCAATTACAGCTGTAAAAACCACAGTCGCAGCAAATGGCTTGCTCAGCGTCTCTAAGAATACAAAGATGGGGGAAAACTTTTTGACAACTGTTTTTCAAATCTTCAAAGTTTCAAAAATTTTTTTGTAATTATTTTTTTCCAAATATTGATTCTCCAACAAAGATCTTAAATAGAATAAGGAAATGCGTTTTTACTTCACGGTGATAAGTTTTCAGAGAAAGGTCCTTAGGTGACTGGCTAATTGGTTTGAAAGAGAATGAGAGAATTAGCGTTTCTCTTCCTGGCATGCTAGTACTGATAAGCAAGATGTATTTATAGCATACAGCGCAATGAAAAAATTTGACTAAAGTAAAATTCAAACGTAATTGGAAATCAAAACATTGGTACAAAGAAAACCATTTGTTTTTGGAAATTATTTTGCTAAGTGAAATTCTAAGTCTGCAGGGAATATTTAGGTTGAGAGTGCATAAGAAGGTGGTTGTCAATCAACACTTGCTATTTATATCTTGTGCTTCTTGAACAACAAAGCAAAATAACTGCATTTAAAAGTAGCAAAATTGCACACTTGATTACTGCGTGAGTAAAATGAGTGTGTGTGTGTGTGTGTGTGTGTGCGTGCGTGCGTGCGTGCGTGCGCGCGCGTGTTCAAAAACGTCGATTTGAAGAGTGACAGAAGATTGCTTTGAAAAGTGAATTTTGATGGTATTCCTTTAAACAGTTTGTAAAATGCAAAATTTTCAAAAGTTTGTACGAAAACATTGTGATAAGGTTACTTTTTTACCCTTATTAAGAGAACATTGAAAGTTTTTTTTTTCTTTGGAGGTCATCTTGCGGCGAAGGTAGCTGAACCACACGTAAGAATATACTTGTAATACAGTCATGTCAGGGGCTGAGTGTTCTTAACCCTTAAAATATTTTTTATCACATTTGGCAAAGTAAAACAAAATGCGGAGTTCTATGTGAAATTTTTCTGGATTTAGAAAAAATTTTCTAGTTTAAAATGTTGATTGATGGGTTGTCTTCGTAAGCTAGAGCCTCACTTATGGTGATAACTCAACTCTAGGCTCCAGATCACTTTGATTTCACCTCGCTGCGTTTATGCCTGAAGCAAAGAATATACGCGCAGCACAAAACTTTCATTTTTATAACTAGGCCTTTAATGACAAAAAAGTTGTTAAGTAGAAAGCCTATTACTTCATAGCTTAACCCTAATCAGCTCAACGTTGGTCTGCAGCGAACCAACAAATTTTCAATCGTTAAATAATACGCGATATTCTTTTCAAAATAATTTGAAATTTCCTGACTTTTCCTACTTTTTATTATACTTTAATATGAACCCAAAATCATTATTTTACCCTCAGCACATTTTGAATAAGAAAGCATTTGTTGTCATATACTCATAAATTTTTGCCAAGAAACAGCAATGACGCAAGTTAATCCGATTACGTGTGACGTCGCGTTGTTTGTTTTACTGCCAATTCTCTATTTAGAAGGTGTGCGTCTCTTCCTTACGTAGTGGCGAGACCAAAATCAGATCGTAGTAAGTAAACGAACCTTAATTACTAACTTCTTAATTCTTCCTTTGTGTTCACTAATGTATGCAAACAAAATAATTTTTACATCAAACACAATGATTTGTACAAATTAAGTCTTCCAACAACAGTTTCTTTCTTTTTATAGATTTTTTCAGAACTTCCATTTTTTTAGCAAAGTTTTCTTTATGAAGCTAGTTCAGTAACATTGATTGCAGAATCAAAATTTTTCAATAACAAGAAGCAAAATTTGAGATATAAACTAGTAATTTTATAAACTTGTGAACCGTAGGCCCTACTACTAACTAATGAGATAAAGCAGACAGAAATGATCTGGCCTAAAAAAAGGGCTACACCAGATATTGAAGTAACTGAAAGATTGTTTATGATAACTCTTGACTGAAAAAAAAGCAATAAAACACCATTTAATTGACTTATTATCAATAATTTTCAACTGGAATAAGCTGTTACTGGTTGTGTGTGGGCGAACACCTGCTGTAAAGATTTTTAGTTTTTCAAGAAAAACAAGTTATTTGTTCGGGTAATCCATAGCAAATTTTTACCTATTCAAATAGTAACTAAACAAATATGTATTTGGCCGCAGCTCGACATTGGTGCATGGTACAACGTAAAAAATGTTTACATCCGGAGGGAAAATAGCCGGTCAGATATTACGACTTTGGGGTGGTTTTTGCTCAATAAAAAGTTGATCTGCAAAAAATATTTTGGCCTCCAGCACTCTTAACGCCACTGTTGATGGTTCTCTAAAGCATGGGTCTTGGATTCGTTATACTACAATGACCGCTCTCGGTGACCTGGTTCTCGCTTCATTGCAAATTAACGTAGACATGAAATATTAATCACCAATACGCTAAAATAAATTCAAGAGATTTTCTGCAGAAAAATCTTTTAATATGCGTTAATATTTGTTAGTCAATAAAATTAGTTATGTATCGACCACACTATACAACCGAGGAAGTTTTAGAAGAATTAACTGCAGAATTTGACTCTCACGATGGAGTAGAGCCTGGAGTAGAAGCTCAATTTTTTGGGGAAGATAATATTTTGGAATCAAGTTCATCAGAAAGTGAGAGCGATCAAGAGCTTGATCTGGTTGAACAATCGCAGCTTTCTCGAAGGCGGAATTTTGCCCCAAAATCGCAGCGGTTGGTTTGTTGTCTAACTTCAGCGCTAAGCCCCAAAAATTATGAAAATATACCACCAGTCAAAACAACAACACAGTACACAGGCTTTTTAGAAAAACCATCATCGAGTGCAACAACTATTTCCTGGATCAATACTAAAAGAGTTGCTGTTGGTAGACAACCCAGAGCATCAGTTATACTGGGAAATCCAGGACCAACTAGCGAAGCTTCATCAGCAATGGATTGCTTACAATCGTGGAAACTCTTTTTTTCTCAAAGCATGATAGATTGTGTTGTACAATGTACGAATAAAGAAATTGAAATGGCACGCCGAGCATTTCAAAAGGTATCAGCTTCTCTTTTGTCGTTCACAAGAGATATTGACAACATCGAAATTTGTGCATTTATAGGATTGATGTACATACGTGGCTTCGCTGGCATGAACAACCATGATGTTGCTCGTTTGTATGATCCGATTATGGGACCTCCACCTTTTGGAGCTACAATGAGTAAAAACAGGTTTCAGTTTTTGTACACCTGCATATCATTTGATGATTTCAATACAAGAGAAGAGCGGTGGAAACATGATCGTTTCGCAGCTATGCGAGAATTGTTTGAATGCTTCAATAAAAATTGTTCAACTAAGGTTGTTCCTGAAGAGTATCTGTGCATTGACGAAACCTTGTATCCCACAAGAAATAAAATTAGTTTCAAACAGTATAATCCGAGTAAGCCTGCAAAATATGTTTTTTTTCAAGTCTATAAATGCAGTCACTTATGCTTACACGCATCACATAATGCCATATTGTGGAAAACCTAGCGAAGAAGCAACTGCATATTACGTCAAAGGAGTGGAAGAGACAGTGAAGTATCTTGTTCAAAACTTTCAGAACTACGTTGATTTGCAAGGGCGCAATATTTCCTTTGACCGCTTGTACACTAGTGTATCTCTGGCACAATGGCTTCTTTCTCAAAACATAACATGTGTGGGTACTCTTCAATCAAACAGAAGAGGTATACCTAATGAAATCAAAAACGTTGCAGAAAGAGAGCGGTTTTCTTATCAATGCTTTTGGGAGTCATCGGAAAATAAGCTAGTGCTACATTCTTATGTGGTTCCTACAAAGAGCTCTGGCAAGCGCAACGTTTTGCTGCTCTCCACAGTACAACCTATCCTTGGAGTAACCAAAGATGATGGTAAAAAGAAACCCGCTATATATAAACTATATGATTTTACGAAAGGCGGAACGGATGTCATGGACCACCGAATCGGTGCCTATACTTGCAAAGCCAAGTCAAACCGTTGGACTTTGACAGCATTTTCTTATACAGGGTGGCCCAAAAGTAGGTATACAGTTATTAAACTATTTTTTATGTGCTTTGAAGTTACCAGCAGTGCACTTTATGTGGCCCAAAAGTAGGCATACAGTTAGAATCGGTTTTGGGTTCTTTGTAAATGGCAGGACGCCTTATCGACGGTGCTAGTTTGCAATTTGTTGATGATTGGTACAAAATGAACTATTGCTTTCCCCAGCCGGATTCTGATTAGCGTTGCGATGTAGTCGGCAGTTTGCATTTACGACTGGTTCGAAATGGGCTGCCACTTTTCCCCTAGCCTAATTCAATTAGGTTGATGGCGTAAACCTGGATTGCTGTTCGCGCCATACCTCCATCCCAAGGAAGAGGAGGGGTAAACCAACAACAACAACAACAACATGTAAACTAAATATACAGTATGTTATCCGAACCTTCTATTGTGAAAGAGGTGTGATAAACCACCAGATAGTATAACTATAGCCCGGTAGGCTGGCAACTCCTCGAAGCAAAGATAGCTTCTCCCTTGGCAGCTGTTTTTATAATTGTGTTCTAGGATGAGTTGTCCTGAAAAATTAGATTTTCACCTGATTGATGGCTCCGGCAAGCGATTCTTTTATGCCAGATACGATTTTGTCACCGGACTACGGCAATGTTTTTGATTTATCTTACAACCAATGCTGCTTTAGAATGGTTGAGAAGGTGATGATAAGCAAGCAGTTCGCCCATTTGGTCCGATCTGCTTTTGGACAAATACCGTATTTTGTAGTCAGCTAACATTCACCGAAAAGCCCTTGTTGCCAGAAAAAAGCCCGTTGTTACGCTTTTAGCAGAGACTGTTTGCGTCGAATGTGATGCGATATGGCTACTGATACAGCTTCACGAAAAAAGTTTCTGGCAAAACACTTTTCCGCTGTTCCGGATCATCAATGAATGTTCAGCTACTTTGTAACTTTAGGTGGATTTGAAAACTCACTGCGGCTTCCGTGGAAAGCTACAAGCCGATGGCAGCAACGGAAAAACAGCACCTTACTACGCAACATCTAGCCTAGAAGTAATCTATCACGTCGCTACTCGCTTTCCTTCTTTGGACGAGGCCAGTCGAAATTTAAAGGTATAAGTATTGGTTATTAGTCATTGCTAATTAAAGAGGGAGAGAGATAACTAGTTTTTGAAGTTACTTGTTGGTAAATAGCTATTGGTAGTTAAACAAGCTAGGAGTTAGAATTGTTTATGATTTACTCTGTTTCCCATTGTCACGTGTCAACTTTCACAGTAGTACATTGAACAACGGTTGTAGTTGTATATGAACACATTTTTACAATGAACTTGTACTTGTACATTTGTAGATATATGAATACATTTGTACATCGAACAAGTTGTGTTCAGACCTGCTTCGGAGTTGCCAGAATTGCTGGCACCGTGCGTTTCTATCACAAGCACTGTAATCAAGCAGGGAAATTGGCGTAAGGCGCTGAACCCAAGCTGGCATTGACTTGGTAATCTTATGATTGCAAACCGTCGCTTGTCATTTCGAGTTTTGGTGCCTACTACCTGACGTGACCTGAAGCTTGAATTAAACGAGAACTTCGAAAAGAAAGACGTCCACCATTAAGGTTTTATTTGCTAATTGAAGTCCGATGCCAAACAAGTTGTTCGCAACAATTTACGGCATTTACCACACTGTGCTACGTTTAAGCTACAAAAGGCCGTGTAGTTTGCTGCGTAACACAAAGCCGATAGGTTGTCGTATGTATGATGTTTACCACTAACCACCTGCTTTTGTATCACACTTTGGTTTGTCACCAATTTACCGATTGCGATGAATGTTTTGCCCAACCACGCCAAGACTCGATGGTGTTGAAAATGCATGCTTCGCAGTCGGAAGACCTGAGTTCAATTCCCTCATCGCGTCATACCAAAGACGTTAAAAGCGATATTCACAGCTTCCCTGCTTGACGCTCGGTACGAAAGAAGTAATGCGGGAAAATGTTCTTGCTGTGATTACTCCTCCTCTTCCTCGGGACGGAGGTACGGCACGAATGGCAATTCAGGTTCATGCGGTCAACCTAATTGAAATTAGGCTACGGGAAAGATGGCAGCCATTTCGAACCAGTCATGAGTGACTGGTAGCCCCACCACCAACAAGGCGGACTGCCACTGGTGGGTACCCAAGAGTCGTCTCTTACGATATGCTGGGTGAGCAATGCGGGAAAAGTCGCCAAATTCGCTTGTGGTACTCTTGGGAAAAACGCGCTGAATAGAATTCCTCTACCTAAATGTGTCAGGCAGGCCTTGGGGGCAAGGAGCCCTACTCATCGAGGTGGCCTAGTCTTACTAAAGACTTGCAAACAAAGTATGACCTCATATCAAGAATAAATGACCAATGCTACTTTGGAGATTTTAAGAAATTTTTCTCAATTATCCAAAAATCTTAAATTTTTAGATTCGCCATCTTGGAAACGATGAAGTTCACATTGTGTGGAGCGAACATCACCGAGACTACAGACGAGGAATTATTGCGACTGAATTTGGAGATGTGCTGATAGTGATTTATCCGATCCGGCATGGTCTCTATCGAATACAAATATCCAAGAAACCTGACGTGAGTTTGCTGTGTGTGAGGGTGTTTGTGAAGTGCACCAGGCAAGTTTGATACTGTTTACGTGTGTCAAAGTTGTAAATATTTTAATTGGTCGTTTCTAATTGGTGTTGATAGCTTGTTGATAGCTTAGAATAGTAAAGTTTTTCACTTATCACGGCTAGAAAGCTATTGTTGGCTTCCACCCGTGCCAGGCCGTATTCTCAAGAGTTTATCAGTCAGCTTGTGTTTGTGCTGTAAGGCATTTGTTCATTATCGTGAGTCGCTAGCACACTGCTTGATTCCACATGGTTGTGCTTTTAAAAAATGGCAATTACGTAGCTAACTGTATTGGTAACTCTGAAGTCTGAACAGAAGTTCAATATGTAGCTTCAAAGGCTTTCCTGTGACAGTGTACACATTCATACATATAGCTTATTTTATCAATCAAAACGAAACGAATTGCATGCTTTGATGTCAAAATTCATGTTAGGTTCCTTATTTTGGTCCATTGTTCGACGGTGCAGTTGTGAACGCGCGCGTTCTACCCGTGCTTGTTCGTGAAACTGCCATAAACGCAGGAAGAGCGAAAAGGACGTTGATATCTCTATACCAGCCATTGTATCCTTAAATTGTGTTTAAAGTTTGGTTTTTATTTGCACGCTATCCAGTTTTAGCTGCCGTATTGATGTTAATCGCTGAAAATATACTTACTACAGTTGCGAATAATATTTGCTAACTATGGTTTGATACGTGTGTTTTCCTGTCTTTGAATTGCCTATATCACACTTCTTCCATCCGTATGTGTTTTGATTTGACTATTTTGTGAAGCACGACAAAAATGTATTGTACCTGCCTATTGGTCAACTGTGACACGTTGGATTAGAAAAGGAAGCTGCTCACCCAGCATGTCGTGAGAGGCAAAAGCCAGCGGTAGCCTGCTTGGTGGCGAGATTATTAGCTCGTGTTGTATTGGTGAGTGGCACGAAATAGAGTACCGCTTTTCCGTAGTCTGATCTTGATTAGGTTTGTCGTGTGAATCTGGACATCTGGTTCATGTCGTGCCACAATCTAAGGAAAGATGACGATAAACACAACCACTAGGCGTTCAAAGTTTCGTCCTTGAAATCTCTTGTTTTCCTTAACACGCCCATGCAGTTATGAAGAAAGAACGCGGTATTTGCGCGAAATCATTGAAAAGTTTAAAGATCATCGAACATTTGAGGATTATTGTGCTCACCTATTTAGTCCTGCTCCGTCGGAACAGAATATTCGCCTTTCTTCAAACCAAGCCGGAGCTAAGGCTCCACAAGACGGAAACGCAAACAATAACAGCGTAGTACCGCCTCCGATCTTTCCCCGAGTCTCTCAGAAGAGGACCCCGCCTCCCCCGCCTCCGATTAAAGCAAGTAAGTGTGATATTTCATCTATTGACCACATTTATGGCATATTTTTGCTTAAAGGATATATGACGTCATACGTTATTTGTGCTTTCGTAGCTTGACATGTGTGACTCGGCTGTGTAGAAAATGTATTTCAGTGTGCCATAGTCGAAGCGTTCTGAACTTTATGTTTAAATCGGAAGTTCTAAAGCTGTGGTCCATGAACCTCTTAAGAGCTTTAAAAGTCCAAGAGAAGATGCTAAACGTGTTGGGTCAGTAGTAGTAGTAGTGATTCAGTTTTTATCTGGTGTTGTCCCTTTAGCAGAGATGGCCGGATTTACCCCATTCCTTCTGCAATTGCTCGCACTCCGTCCCTCCACTTATCTCGTCTCAGGACACCCTCTTTCTTCAAACCAATCTTCTCTGTCTCCTCTTCCACTTGCTTCTTCCAGGTCTTCTTCGGTCGTCCTCGCTTTCTCTTGCCACTCACTTAAGATTCAGAGCAACCAACAAAACACTATCGTCATCCCTCCTCAGCACATGTCCATACCATCTAACTCCATTCGCTGTTGCTAACCGCTCTATAGTTTCCTTCAACCCCAACATATCCATCTGTTCTTCAGTCGTCTTCCTGTCTACCACTTTCTGATCGCACGTGGCTCTCACCATAGCTTTCTCCGTTCTTCTCAAAATTGCTTTTTCATTTTCTTTTAGACACCATGTCTCACTTCCATACAGTATTGCTGATCTTACACAACAACGGTAGACTTTACCTTTCATCTTCAGAGGAAACCTATTTCCAAGCAACAATTCTCCAAATTCCCTGAATCTTACCCAACCGATTCTTACTCTTGCTGTAACTGCCGCTTCACAACCACCACTAGCATTTAGTCTGTCTTCCAAATAACAAAATCCATTCACTGTCTCTACTTCATCGCACAACCTCTCGATCGAATCCATCGTCTCTTCCATTATTTCTTTACATTTTGAGCAAACAAAATGCATTGCCAACCTAGCGGCAACTCTCTTTATTTTTGCACATTTGCCATGAGCCCAGCTTCCACATTTTGTGCACAACACTGAATTGGCCATGACTCTCCTCCCACAAACTCCACATGGATCTATCTTGCTTTTGTATAGTTCGCCTTCTGATCCGCTTACCATCAATTTTGTTTTCTGGTGTTGACCTTCAAACCTTTACTTTCCAGTGCATTCTTCCAATTCCAAAACCTTTCCTTCAAGTCTTCCATGTCTTCGCTCATGATAACAAGGTCATCTGCATATAGCAATTCATTAACCACACCCCTACTTGCATTTTCTGTAATTACGTCCACCACTATTGCAAACAATAGTGGTGACAGCACAAATCCTTGATGTACACCAACTTTTACTTCGAATTCCTCTGAATATGCAGATCCCACCCTCACTCTTGTCTTTGCACCATCATACAGGCTCATAACTGCCCGAACTATTACTTCTGATAAATTTTAAATTTGTAAATTTGTACTTCTGATAATTTGTAAATTTTAAAAACAGCTTTAAAAATGATCTAAATCAAAGTTACCATATTTTTCGGAGCATAAGGCGCACTTAAAATCCTTTAATTTTTTCAAAAATTGAACGTGCGCTTTAATTCGGTGCGTCTAATGTGTGGATCAGGTTGCACTTTGTCACCAAGCTCTGAACAAATTTTATGTTGTAATAAGCACTACCAACGCAATAGTACCTACCTCAGCGCGTTCTTTCTTGAGAGCAATCTTCTTGTTTCTTGCGATCTACTTACCTATTCTCATTCCCTTTACGAGCGTGATTTTTCTCTTTACTTACTCTCGTTCCCATCACGAGCGTATCTTTCTCTTTACGTGCGTAAACACACACATGCGTCGCGCATGTACTGCAACATGTGCGGTTCCTGGCAACTAGCCGTACACTTCTCACGCAATACGAACACAACAATTGATTGATCATAAAATAAGTATGGTACCGATGAAATGCG
Organism: Trididemnum clinides; assembly: GCA_963675345.1. Taxonomy (NCBI): domain Eukaryota; kingdom Metazoa; phylum Chordata; class Ascidiacea; order Aplousobranchia; family Didemnidae; genus Trididemnum; species Trididemnum clinides. Next base: position 14,465,661 of record OY776294.1, read on the forward strand.
TTTAGTTTTGGTTTCATTAAATGCGCCTTTATGTATGAAAATAAACGCGTTAGGAGACGTTTATTGATACTGCGCCTTATAGTCCGATGCGCCTTACGGTCCGAAAAATACTGTAATTAACATATTTGATCATAGTTTGTTTTTCAGGCGCATCAGCGTTTTCAAATTCTCACACTGAATCGCTTGCCGCAAACGTTAGTGTTGGTCATAGTCGTGCTTCTTCATCCGGAGTTCCTAACTCCTATTTTGAGGATTCTTGTGGGGGTGCAGTAGCTTTTTATCACTCTGGTTCCACGGCTGATTCTACCTCTGCCATTGTCGACTTTAGCAAGTCGCAACGATTTTTATTACGGAAATCTAATTCCGTAACTTTTCAACCTCAATCAAGGACTAACCCCACTCCAGAGGATCTATTTAATGTGGATGATCTCCCTACTCCTCCTCAGACTCCGCCCATTGACTTGCCTCAACTATCCAACTCGTAGGTCTTTGTTAATTACTGGTTACAACAAAGACACTTCATTAAACGTGACCACTACGTCCCTGAAGTAGTAGCCAATCAAATTGCATTCAGTGGTGCGTCAGCTCGGTACTGGTTGAAATATATCCCGTGATGTAGCTCCAGTCAATCAGAGTGGTGCAAAGCGACCAATGGTGCTTGAAATTCAAGAGTGTAAAATGACGGATTTCAAAGTTTTTTAAATTATGCAAGACCACCCTCGTTTTTACTTAATGAAATATTTGTGTTGAATCATAACTATTTGTAACCAGAACATTCGTTATTTTCTTGTTTTTTATTTAATCATATCACTCTTGTTTTGCTCTTCAAGTTTTGAGATTTTTCAAGCAATTATCGTTTCTATTCTCTCTATTTTTGAGTAATTTCGTTGACAGCATTTAGTTGTATTTTTGTTTTTTTATTTTTCTTCAGCCGTTGTTTAGTACAAAGCAAAAATAAAACGAGTTTTTCAATTCAAATTAAGCTGGAGCTGTAGGCTCAGTGCTGTTGGAACGTGGAAAAGTAGATGCCTTACATATATGCAAAGGATCCCACCTCGCCTTTCCCGCAGCTGTAGGTCCGGATTCCGGGAGCTTCATTAAGTTGCATTTTTAGTTAAAGACCAGAGCCCAGTGTATACTCGCAGAAATCACATTCAGTTGGAGTCATCGCCACTTTCGATGTAAACAGTTTGACTCGTTTTTTTTCAGATGGGTGCACCTTCAATCATTTTTGAAAATTTTTTTCAGGTAGAATTTGAAAAAATTGTCAACTTAAGCTTTGCTTAGATGATTCGTATCCAGATGTAAACGTAGACGGAAGACAATTTTTTTGGTGGGAGCAAAAGTATAAAATAGTGTGATGACTTCTTTTTTTTGGAGTTTGGTATTTTTGACCCCTATTTTGCCAATTTTTATCTCAAATTACTGGGGTAATGATCTTTTGGTTCATCAGTCGATATTTTTTGACCCATAATTTTGTCAGTAATTATCTCAATAAACTCCTCGTAGGGTAACTGTGTTTTAAGATTGAAATTTTGTAACTGGAGTTCAAAACTGACACCATTGGTATTCGTTAGGAAGGGCATCCGGAATTTGAAGTGCTACGTTGCTCCAGTACAAAGTCTGGTTCGAAAGCGAGTGTGTAGTGGTGTACATACATTGAATCAGCACGTCTGAGCCTGCGAAATGTGGGAAAAATGACGTAAAACCGACTTTCTTTTTAACCGTTTTATTTGAAAGGACCTTCACTATGATCAATTTCCAAACATTTGGTGAAGGTGGCCATGACCAGCGGTGGATATTAGAAATTGGAGGCACGAGGCAAAGTTTCAATTAGGGGCCTCGCAGAAAAGTCGTAAAAATAACTACAATCAAACAATGGTACCTTGAGTTTAGGTTGCTGATTATTAAAAAAATGAATGCAGATACATCATGGATGTGGTCCTAATCAATACCAAACGTTAGAAACGTGGAAAGGCTTTTTTTTGCAGTAACTAACTCTTAAAATTTCACAGTTAAGCCTATTGCCCTTTAGAAAAAAAGTTTTTGCCGTCAAATCATTCCAATAAGAGCACCTTTGTAGGGAATATTCAGTTAATATGCAGCAACGGGGTGACTTAAATAACCTGAAACACGCTGCTAAAAGAGCATGGTACAGAATATTCAAATATGCTGCAATGATAACTTCTCTTTTTTAGTCAAAACACGAAACATTTTTCGTCCATAAGCCGTATTGCCTAAATATTAGCCCCATTACCAAAGTTAGGCGAATTTGTTTAAGCAAAAGCATTTGGCTGTGGGTACGTTGCTTTGTCTTGACATGACTGCAGCTTGGAAAGATTATATAAACCTGAACCGAAGCACTCACATTCAAGTTAATTATTGCAGTTGCAAGGCCCTTATTGTTAATGTCAAGATTAAAATATTGGTTGACACGGGTGCGCTGGCTTCACCCAATTCATAATTGAAAGGACAGTAATAAAAAGTGAATGCCATTCAACATAGCCAATTCTCTTTCCAAACTTAAATCGATTAAAAAACATGGGGATTGCGTATAGCTGCTATATTCTAAAGCTTCTCGAGGTCCCTTCTACGTCTTGCTTGCCTTGCTTCCAGCATAGGGATACCTAGAAACTAGACTTACTCGCAATTGAAACAACCAACGACTTTGCAAACGTTTAGTGCTCGTTTGATGACGTTTATGGAAGCACAAATTCAAGATCGTGGGAAGATGCCAAAGTGATTTTTAAGTATTTTCAGAATAAGGTATTGACCAAAAGCACCACTATTTACAACCTTTTTGTCGTTGCAAGCCTAATTTGCACAACTTAAAGCTGGCTGCGAGCATGTTGTTAGGTCGTAGCATAAACGCAGCCAGACAAAGAGCAAACTAATCCAAAGTATGTACTTAAAGAGTTAAGCTATTAAGATAGTAGGGGGCCCATCAATAATGTCGAGGTTAAGAGCATGGGTAGTTGTGAAAACAGTAATAAAAAGTTAATTTGCTTTTTGACCTAGGCAATTTATTGTTCCAAAATCAAAAGTACTATGTTCTTAATAAGAATCGAGTAAAAAAACATTAAAGAGTGGTGGCGCATAAGCGTTGTATTCTCCCGAAGCTTTTGAAGTCCTTAGCAACTTCTTATTTGCACTGTTTCTGACATGTATGTACTCAGAAAGTGAACTTACAATTGAAACGACCAATAATTTCACAAACTTTCATCCATTTGTATTACCAGTCGCATGGAAGCATAAATCTAAAGTTGTTGGGGCGGGGGGGCGATTGTGTAATTTAAACGATTGCGTAAGTTCTGTCATAAGCTTTTATTCCTTGGCACACTACTAACGACGATTCGTAATTTACTCTATTTTCTCAACAATAGGATCAGCTTCGGAACTCGGTACAAAATTCAGTTAAACCAACAATTTCGAAGACTAAAAATTACCCGACAAACAATACAATACAGAAGCCATGTAATATGGATTAGCATTCTTTTTGAAATCCAATCATTAGAAAAGTTTGTAAATTGCTTTGTGTAAACTACTATAACAAAGTGATAAAGGCTTTTTTCATACACACGTGAAATATCGGTCAATACATTTTCTCACCTACTAGTCAGCTGGTGTTAATAACAATGCCACGATTTTTTGTCATCTAGAAGCAAAAAAGTGGTCGTAAGCACGATATTTTTGGACTCTACAAAAAAAAATCAAGTTAGCTTGTTAGACCTCATCCCCTTTCCTTTTATTAAATAAAAATTAGTTTAGCTCAGTGGACTGGTGCAGAATACTAGTTCTCAAGTCAACATTTGTGACTATTGCTTACTGATTTTAACGAAAGATAGAGATTTTAAGCGGGACCACTAATGTCACATGATCTGTACTAAAGGTGCAGATCGTGGCAATGAGAAACAAAATATCTTTTATTTACTTCTAAAGAAGTGATCACGAAAAACAAAAACTTTTTAATTCGAAATATCTCGGTTTCGAGTGCGAGCAGCAAGACGAAGACATCAAACCTTCAACACCAACACCAAGACCTTGAGTGAAGGCTCGGAAGCAAGACCAAGACTTGAAAAAAGTGATCTCAAGACCAGCCTCTACACCGCAACTGGTCTCGAAAATTACATCAATACCGATTGCAGCACCGTGCCTAGTGCACCAGCGTCTTTGGCATACCGGGTACCGTGTTTTGGTATGACTTGCGATATCTACACTGATCGAAGAGCACAACATACATCTAATCTTTGGGAAACATCAAACCAGATTTTTGGAATTTGTTTTCATGGAACAACAGCCTATTATCCCCACCCCAATGGATCATGGAGAGATTTCATCGTCATGTAGAAAAAGCGCTGATGGTGCGCCAAAGAGAATTTAGAGGAATTGGTGTCGCATCTACTGCTTGGGTTTAGTTCTTTAGAAGCTTAAATAGTTAGAAGCAATGCGCTCTGTGTTGCCAGTGTGACAGTCGCGTTTTTTTGGCAAAAAAAATTAGCATAGACACGTAGGCTACAACCAACAGAATGACGATAAGAGAGGGTAGGCGAAGATGATACCCGTTGGCTGAAAGCTTCGACAAGGCGTGTGACGGATTCAACGCTAGGTCTGCGCTGAGTTAAAAAATCTGTTTGTAACTGTCGTAACATACCAACTTTAGGGCTACTTTGTTGCTAAAATAGATATATCTGCAATTAAAAAAGTATTACCATACGAGACGCATTTTCTTTCCGACATTTTTACTTAAAAATTTACCCTGCGTCTAATGTGCGCAATTGAAATCTCCCCTAGGTTAATCTTCTCCCTGACAATCACTAACATAGCTTATGATCAGTATTTCTACTTGCTTTAACTACAATACTATTGGGACGTTTTGATTATTCGTTTTGCTCTTGACTGCCAATTTGCTTTTACGCAGCAACGTTTTCTGCATGTGCAGTTTGACACTTAACTACACTAGAATTTTTTTCCTGAATTTGACCAGCTAAAATGGAGGTGCACCTTATATGCCCATGTGTTCTACATGCCATCAAATATGGTAATTAACACAGCAGATGACAATATACTGTTGGTGCAACACAGGGCAATCTGTTTCTCTGTAAGGCTTATCAGATGCATGTAAAAAGCAACCCTTAAAGTAATTTACAAGCTCAAGATTAAAAAGGTTAAGATGAAATCATCTGCTGGGCAAAAATTACCGTATGTTACTTAAAATGCGGAAATGCATCTAAGCAACTATTATAACCAAGTTTAATGTATATATTTCAACAGCAGCCACAAACCTTTTGAAAAATCCCGTACCTTTCGTGTTTTACCAAGAGTTTGCTTTTAGATGCACATAATTTTTCGCAAACTCTGAACTTATTCAAATGTAAGCACATGGTTCTGATACTACCGGTATCCATGTCAATATGATTTAGATAAGAATGGTATTTGTCAAAGAGGCAGAATGTTTGTTGAACAGTGCAAGAGCAGAATCAGCCTATTTTCTACAAAGCACATTGAGGCAACATTTTTTATGTGCTACTATCATACAGCGTAAGAGTATACCAACACCATTGTAGCGGTTTCGAACCCGATTTTTATGTTTACAGTGTTTTTGATCTGAGTTGTCTTGTATCACCTTATCTTTTCAGCGTTTTTAGTTAACTTCTTTGTTTGCGCAGTTTAGTTAATTAGGGCACAGTTTAAGTTTCTGATTTTGCTTTAAACATGTTTGAAGTTGTTTAAATCATTTGACATTGTTTTTGCGGTGTTCAGTTCAATTCATTTCAATTCAATGCTATTCAGTTCAGTTCAGTTGGTTTTGTTTTGTTTAGTTTCATTTGATTTGGTATTTTATGTTCAATTCGTTAATAAATGGATCCATCCTTTTGTTGAACAATTTGGTCAATAAGAAGCTGCAGCAAAGATCCACAGTTTTATGTACGATCGCCAGTTAACCAAATTGGTGATCGCTACACCATCACCAATAAGCATATGTTGGTGGAGATACATGCCTATAGAGTATAGTGTAAGCAGTGCCATCGCTAGAGCCAACGGAGTGGTGGGGCACAAGCCGAAAGTGAGGGGGCACTAAAATAAATTGAATTTTGCCTATTGAAACTGATTTTATACGGCAGCAAATTTTTTGCAAGTTTGAAATACTGTGTTTCATTGATTGCCTGCGATCTCGCGTGATAATTTTCAAAACAGAAAGAGTTCTCACACTTTGCGGTAGAGGCTCCGAGAGTGACACCTAGTTTCAGTAAGATGTACAGTAGGCATCGCCTTAATTGCTTTGCAATGTTCAGAAAGAAGTTGATGAGAAGACAAAGCCCACAACCCCCCCCCCCCCGCCCCAACAACTTTAGATTTATGCTTCCATGCGACTGGTAATACAAATGGATGAAAGTTTGTGAAATTATTGGTCGTTTCAATTGTAAGTTCACTTTCTGAGTACATGTCAGAAACAGTGAAAATAAGAAGTTGCTAAGGACTTCAAAAGCTTCGGGAGAATACAACGCTTATGCGCCACCACTCTTTAATGTTTTTTTACTCGATTCTTATTAAGAACATAGTACTTTTGATTTTGGAACAATAAATTGCCTAGGTCAAAAAGCAAATTAACTTTTTATTACTGTTTTCACAACTACCCATGCTCTTAACCTCGACATTATTGATGGGCCCCCTACTATCTTAATAGCTTAACTCTTTAAGTACATACTTTGGATTAGTTTGCTTTTTGTCTGGCTGCGTTTATGCTACGACCTAACAACATGCTCGCAGCCAGCTTTAAGTTGTGCAAATTAGGCTTGCAACGACAAAAAGGTTGTAAATAGTGGTGCTTTTGGTCAATACCTTATTCTGAAAATACTTAAAAATCACTTTGGCATCTTCCCACGATCTTGAATTTGTGCTTCCATAAACGTCATCAAACGAGCACTAAACGTTTGCAAAGTCGTTGGTTGTTTCAATTGCGAGTAAGTCTAGTTTCTAGGTATCCCTATGCTGGAAGCAAGGCAAGCAAGACGTAGAAGGGACCTCGAGAAGCTTTAGAATATAGCAGCTATACGCAATCCCCATGTTTTTTAATCGATTTAAGTTTGGAAAGAGAATTGGCTATGTTGAATGGCATTCACTTTTTATTACTGTCCTTTCAATTATGAATTGGGTGAAGCCAGCGCACCCGTGTCAACCAATATTTTAATCTTGACATTAACAATAAGGGCCTTGCAACTGCAATAATTAACTTGAATGTGAGTGCTTCGGTTCAGGTTTATATAATCTTTCCAAGCTGCAGTCATGTCAAGACAAAGCAACGTACCCACAGCCAAATGCTTTTGCTTAAACAAATTCGCCTAACTTTGGTAATGGGGCTAATATTTAGGCAATACGGCTTATGGACGAAAAATGTTTCGTGTTTTGACTAAAAAAGAGAAGTTATCATTGCAGCATATTTGAATATTCTGTACCATGCTCTTTTAGCAGCGTGTTTCAGGTTATTTAAGTCACCCCTGTTGCTGCATATTAACTGAATATTCCCTACAAAGGTGCTCTTATTGGAATGATTTGACGGCAAAAACTTTTTTTCTAAAGGGCAATAGGCTTAACTGTGAAATTTTAAGAGTTAGTTACTGCAAAAAAAAGCCTTTCCACGTTTCTAACGTTTGGTATTGATTAGGACCACATCCATGATGTATCTGCATTCATTTTTTTAATAATCAGCAACCTAAACTCAAGGTACCATTGTTTGATTGTAGTTATTTTTACGACTTTTCTGCGAGGCCCCTAATTGAAACTTTGCCTCGTGCCTCCAATTTCTAATATCCACCGCTGGTCATGGCCACCTTCACCAAATGTTTGGAAATTGATCATAGTGAAGGTCCTTACAAATAAAACGGTTAAAAAGAAAGTCGGTTTTACGTCATTTTTCCCACATTTCGCAGGCTCAGACGTGCTGATTCAATGTATGTACACCACTACACACTCGCTTTCGAACCAGACTTTGTACTGGAGCAACGTAGCACTTCAAATTCCAGATGCCCTTCCTAACGAATACCAATGGTGTTTCTATACAGTTTTGAACTCCAGTTACAAAATTTCAATCTTAAAACACAGTTACCCTACGAGGAGTTTATTGAGATAATTACTGACAAAATTATGGGTCAAAAAATATCGACTGATGAACCAAAAGATCATTACCCCAGTAATTTGAGATAAAAATTGGCAAAATAGGGGTCAAAAATACCAAACTCCAAAAAAAAGAAGTCATCACACTATTTTATACTTTTGCTCCCACCAAAAAAATTGTCTTCCGTCTACGTTTACATCTGGCTACGAATCATCTAAGCAAAGCTTAAGTCGACAATTTTTTCAAATTCTACCTGAAAAAAATTTTCAAAAATGATTGAAGGTGCACCCATCTGAAAAAAAACGAGTCAAACTGTTTACATCGAAAGTGGCGATGACTCCAACTGAATGTGATTTCTGCGAGTACACACTGGGCTCTGGTCTTTAACTAAAATGCAACTTAATGAAGCTCCCGGAATCCGGACCTACAGCTGCGGGAAAGGCGAGGTGGGATCCTTTGCATATATGTAAGGCATCTACTTTTCCACGTTCCAACAGCACTGAGCCTACAGCTCCAGCTTAATTTGAATTGAAAAACTCGTTTTATTTTTGCTTTGTACTAAACAACGGCTGAAGAAAAATAAAAAAAACAAAAATACAACTAAATGCTGTCAACGAAATTACTCAAAAATAGAGAGAATAGAAACGATAATTGCTTGAAAAATCTCAAAACTTGAAGAGCAAAACAAGAGTGATATGATTAAATAAAAAACAAGAAAATAACGAATGTTCTGGTTACAAATAGTTATGATTCAACACAAATATTTCATTAAGCAAAAACGAGGGTGGTCTTGCATAATTTAAAAAACTTTGAAATCCGTCATTTTACACTCTTGAATTTCAAGCACCATTGGTCGCTTTGCACCACTCTGATTGACTGGAGCTACATCACGGGATATATTTCAACCAGTACCGAGCTGACGCACCACTGAATGCAATTTGATTGGCTACTACTTCAGGGACGTAGTGGTCACGTTTAATGAAGTGTCTTTGTTGTAACCAGTAATTAACAAAGACCTACGAGTTGGATAGTTGAGGCAAGTCAATGGGCGGAGTCTGAGGAGGAGTAGGGAGATCATCCACATTAAATAGATCCTCTGGAGTGGGGTTAGTCCTTGATTGAGGTTGAAAAGTTACGGAATTAGATTTCCGTAATAAAAATCGTTGCGACTTGCTAAAGTCGACAATGGCAGAGGTAGAATCAGCCGTGGAACCAGAGTGATAAAAAGCTACTGCACCCCCACAAGAATCCTCAAAATAGGAGTTAGGAACTCCAGATGAAGAAGCACGACTATGACCAACACTAACGTTTGCGGCAAGCGATTCAGTGTGAGAATTTGAAAACGCTGATGCGCCTGAAAAACAAACTATGATCAAATATGTTAATTACAGTATTTTTCGGACCGTAAGGCGCATCGGACTATAAGGCGCAGTATCAATAAACGTCTCCTAACGCGTTTATTTTCATACATAAAGGCGCATTTAATGAAACCAAAACTAAACGCATTTCATCGGTACCGTACTTATTTTATGATCAATCAATTGTTGTGTTCGTATTGCGTGAGAAGTGTACGGCTAGTTGCCAGGAACCGCACATGTTGCAGTACATGCGCGACGCATGTGTGTGTTTACGCACGTAAAGAGAAAGATACGCTCGTGATGGGAACGAGAGTAAGTGAAAAGAAAAATCACGCTCGTAAAGGGAATGAAAATAGGTAAGTAGGTCGCAAGAAACAAGAAGTTTGCTCTCAAGAAAGAACGCGCTGAGGTAGGTACTATTGCGTTGGTAGCGCTTATTACAACATAAAGTTTGTTCAGAGCTTGGTGACAAAGTGCAACCTGATCCACACATTAGACGCACCGAATTAAAGCGCACGTTCAATTTTTGAAAAAATTAAAGGATTTTAAGTGCGCCTTATGCTCCGAAAAATATGGTAACTTTGATTTAGATTACTTTTAAAGCTGTTTTTAAAATTTACAAATTATCAGAAGTACAAATTTACAAATTTAAAATTTATCAGAAGTAATAGTTCGGGCAGTTATGAGCCTGTATGATGGTGCAAAGACAAGAGTCAGGGTGGGATCTGCATATTCAGAGGAATTCGAAGTAAAAGTTGGTGTACATCAAGGATTTGTGCTGTCACCACTATTGTTTGCAATAGTGGTGGACGTAATTACAGAAAATGTAAGTAGGGGTGTGGTTAATGAATTGCTATATGCAGATGACCTTGTTATCATGAGCGAAGACATGGAAGACTTGAAGGAAAGGTTTTGGAATTAAAAGAATGCACTGGAAAGTAAAGGTTTGAAGGTCAACACCAGAAAAACAAAATTGATGGTAAGCGGGTCAGAAGGCGAACTATACAAAAGCAAGATAGATCCATGTGGAGTTTGTGGGAGGAGAGTCATGGCCAATTCAGTGTTGTGCACAAAATGTGGAAACTGGGTTCATGGCAAATGTGCAAAAATAAAGAGAGTTGCCGCTAGGTTGGCAATGCATTTTGTTTGCTCGAAATGTAAAGGAATAATGAAAGGGACGATGGATTCGATCGAGAGGTTGTGCGATGAAGTGGAGACAGTGAATGGATTTTGTTATTTGGGAGACAGACTAAACGGCTAGTGGTGGTTGTGAAGCGGCAGTTACAGCAAGAGTAAGAATTGGTTGGGTAAGATTCAGAGAATGTGGAGAATTGTTGCTTGGAAATAGGTTTCCTCTAAAGATGAAAGGTAAAGCCTACCGTTGTTGTGTAAGATCAGCAATACTGTATGGAAGTGAGACATGGTGTCTAAAAGAAAATGAAAAAGCAATTTTTGAGAAGAACGGAGAGAGCTATGGTGAGAGCCATGTGCGGTCAGAAAGTTGTTGACAGGAAGACGACTGAAGAACAGATGGATATGTTGGGGTTGAAGGAAACTATAGAGCGGTTAGCAACAGCGAATGAAATTAGATGGTATGGACATGTGCTGAGGAGGGATGACGATAGTGTTTTGAGGGTTGCTCTGAATCTTAAGTGAGTGGCAAGAGAAAGCGAGGACGACCGAAGAAGACCTGGAAGAAGCAAGTGGAAGAGGAGACAGAGAAGATTGGTTTGAAGAAAGAGGGTGCCCTGAGACGAGATAAGTGGAGGGACGGAGTGCGAGCAATTGCAGAAGGAATGGGGTAAATCCGGCCATCTCTGTTAAAGGGACAGCACCAGATAAAAACTGAATCACTACTACTACTACTGACCCAACACGTTTAGCATCTTCTCTTGGACTTTTAAAGCTCTTAAGAGGTTCATGGACCACAGCTTTAGAACTTCCGATTTAAACATAAAGTTCAGACGCTTCGACTATGGCACACTGAAATACATTTTCTACACAGCCGAGTCACACATGTCATGCTACGAAAGCACAAATAACGTATGACGTCATATATCCTTTAAGCAAAAATATGCCATAAATGTGGTCAATAGATGAAATATCACACTTACTTGCTTTAATCGGAGGCGGGGGAGGCGGGGTCCTCTTCTGAGATACTCGGGGAAAGATCGGAGGCGGTACTACGCTGTTATTGTTTGCGTTTCCGTCTTGTGGAGCCTTAGCTCCGGCTTGGTTTAAAGAAAGGCGAATATTCTGTTCCGACGGAGCAGGACTAAATAGGTGAGCACAATAATCCTCAAATGTTCGATGATCTTTAAACTTTTCAATGATTTCGCGCAAATACCGCGTTCTTTCTTCATAACTGCATGGGCGTGTTAAGGAAAACAAGAGATTTCAAGGACGAAACTTTGAACGCCTAGTGGTTGTGTTTATCGTCATCTTTCCTAAGATTGTGGCACGACATGAACCAGATGTCCAGATTCACACGACAAACCTAATCAAGATCAGACTACGGAAAAGCGGTACTCTATTTCGTGCCACTCACCAATACGACACGCGCTAATAATCTCGCCACCAAGCAGGCTACCGCTGGCTTTTGCCTCTCACGACATGCTGGGTGAGCAGCTTCCCTTTCTAATCCAACGTGTCACAGTTGACCAATAAGCAGGTACAATACATTTTTGTCGTACTTCACAAAATAGTCAAATCAAAGCACATGCGGATGGAAGAAGTGTGATATAGGCAATTCAAAGACAGGAAAACACACGTATCAAACCATAGGTTAGCAAATATTATTCGCAACTGTAGTAAGAATATTTTCAGCGATTAATATCAATACGGCAGCTAAAACTGGATAGCGTGCAAATAAAAACCAGATTTTAAACACAATTTAAGGATACAATGGCTGGTATAGAGATATCAACGTCCTTTTCGCTCTTCCTGCGTTTATGGCAGTTTCACGAACAAGCACGGGTAGAACGCGCGCGTTCACAACTGCACCGTCGAACAATGGACCAAAATAAGGAACCTAACATGAATTTTGACATCAAAGCATGCAATTCTTTTCGTTTTGATTGATAAAATAAGCTATATGTATGAATGTATACACTGTCACAGGAAAGCCTTTGAAGCTACATATTGAACTTCTGTTCAGACTTCAGAGTTACCAATACAGTTAGCTACGTAATTGCCATTTTTTAAAAGCACAACCATGTGGAATCAAGCAGTGTGCTAGCGACTCACGATAATGAACAAATGCTTTACAGCACAAACACAAGCTGACTGATAAACTCTTGAGAATACGGCCTGGCACGGGTGGAAGCCAACAATAGCTTTCTAGCCGTGATAAGTGAAAAACTTTACTATTCTAAGCTATCAACAAGCTATCAACACCAATTAGAAACGACCAATTAAAATATTTACAATTTTGACACACGTAAACAGTATCAAACTTGCCTGGTGCACTTCACAAACACCCTCACACACAGCAAACTCACGTCAGGTTTCTTGGATATTTGTATTCGATAGAGACCATGCCGGATCGGATAAATCACTATCAGCACATCTCCAAATTCAGTCGCAATAATTCCTCGTCTGTAGTCTCGGTGATGTTCGCTCCACACAATGTGAACTTCATCGTTTCCAAGATGGCGAATCTAAAAATTTAAGATTTTTGGATAATTGAGAAAATTTTCTTAAAATCTCCAAAGTAGCATTGGTCATTTATTCTTGATATGAGGTCATACTTTGTTTGCAAGTCTTTAGTAAGACTAGGCCACCTCGATGAGTAGGGCTCCTTGCCCCCAAGGCCTGCCTGACACATTTAGGTAGAGGAATTCTATTCAGCGCGTTTTTCCCAAGAGTACCACAAGCGAATTTGGCGACTTTTCCCGCATTGCTCACCCAGCATATCGTAAGAGACGACTCTTGGGTACCCACCAATGGCAGTCCGCCTTGTTGGTGGTAGGGGCTACCAGTCACTGTCACTACCAGTCATGACTGGTTCGAAATGGCTGCCATCTTTCCCGTAGCCTAATTTCAATTAGGTTGACCGCATGAACCTGAATTGCCATTCGTGCCGTACCTCCGTCCCGAGGAAGAGGAGGAGTAATCACAGCAAGAACATTTTCCCGCATTACTTCTTTCGTACCGAGCGTCAAGCAGGGAAGCTGTGAATATCGCTTTTAACGTCTTTGGTATGACGCGATGAGGGAATTGAACTCAGGTCTTCCGACTGCGAAGCATGCATTTTCAACACCATCGAGTCTTGGCGTGGTTGGGCAAAACATTCATCGCAATCGGTAAATTGGTGACAAACCAAAGTGTGATGCAAAAGCAGGTGGTTAGTGGTAAACATCATACATACGACAACCTATCGGCTTTGTGTTACGCAGCAAACTACACGGCCTTTTGTAGCTTAAACGTAGCACAGTGTGGTAAATGCCGTAAATTGTTGCGAACAACTTGTTTGGCATCGGACTTCAATTAGCAAATAAAACCTTAATGGTGGACGTCTTTCTTTTCGAAGTTCTCGTTTAATTCAAGCTTCAGGTCACGTCAGGTAGTAGGCACCAAAACTCGAAATGACAAGCGACGGTTTGCAATCATAAGATTACCAAGTCAATGCCAGCTTGGGTTCAGCGCCTTACGCCAATTTCCCTGCTTGATTACAGTGCTTGTGACAGAAACGCACGGTGCCAGCAATTCTGGCAACTCCGAAGCAGGTATGAACACAAGTTGTTCGATGTACAAATGTGTTCATATATCTACAAATGTACAAGTACAAGTTCATTGTAAAAATGTGTTCATATACAACTACAACCGTTGTTCAATGTACTACTGTGAAAGTTGACACGTGACAATGGGAAACAGAGTAAATCATAAACAATTCTAACTCCTAGCTTGTTTAACTACCAATAGCTATTTACCAACAAGTAACTTCAAAAAATAGTTATCTCTCTCCCTCTTTAATTAGCAATAACTAATAACCAATACTTATACCTTTAAATTTCGACTGGCCTCGTCCAAAGAAGGAAAGCGAGTAGCGACGTGATAGATTACTTCTAGGCTAGATGTTGCGTAGTAAGGTGCTGTTTTTCCATTGCTGCCATCGGCTTGTAGCTTTCCACGGAAGCCGCAGTGAGTTTTCAAATCCACCTAAAGTTACAAAGTAGCTGAACATTCATTGATGATCCGGAACAGCGGAAAAGTGTTTTGCCAGAAACTTTTTTCGTGAAGCTGTATGAGTAGCCATATCGCATCACATTCGACGCAAACAGTCTCTGCTAAAAGCGTAACAACGGGCTTTTTTCTGGCAACAAGGGCTTTTCGGTGAATGTTAGCTGACTACAAAATACGGTATTTGTCCAAAAGCAGATCGGACCAAATGGGGGAACTGCTTGCTTATCATCACCTTCTCAACCATTTTAAAGCAGCATTGGTTGTAAGATAAATCAAAAACATTGCCGTAGTCCGGTAACAAAATCGTATCTGGCATAAAAGAAATGCTTGCCGGAGCCATCAATCAGGTGAAAATCTAATTTTCCAGGACAACCCATCCTAGAACACAATTATAAAAACAGCTGCCAAGGGAGAAGCTATCTTTGCTTCGAGGAGTTGCCAGCCTACCGGGCTATAGTTATACTATCTTGTGGTTTATCACACCTCTTTCACAATAGAAGGTTCGGATAACATACTGTATATTTAGTTTACATGTTGTTGTTGTTGTTGGTTTACCCCTCCTCTTCCTTGGGATGGAGGTATGGCGCGAACAGCAATCCAGGTTTACGCCATCAACCTAATTGAATTAGGCTAGGGGAAAAGTGGCAGCCCATTTCGAACCAGTCGTAAATGCAAACTGCCGACTACATCGCAACGCTAATCAGAATCCGGCTGGGGAAAGCAATAGTTCATTTTGTACCAATCATCAACAAATTGTAAACTAGCACCGTCCATAAGGCGTCCTGCCATTTACAAAGAACCCAAAACCGATTCTACTATAAGCAAAATGAAACCAGCTGAGCACTGAGCATGTCCCATCCAAAGAAAAGCCAGGGATAACAGCAGCGTTTAGTTTGATCGTTTTGTGTGGACTAACAACGACCAATGACGGCCTCACCTCCCAGCCCAATCCAGCAACAAAATCTTCAAAGTCTTTACTGCCCTGAGTGTTTGAAAGAATCGATAACTTGTCTTCCTGACCTTCGGCAATGTAGAAAACGGCCACTTTGTGAGTTTCACGGCTGAAAGCATAATGTTGAGTCACATTTGTGATTCTTAAGTGAAAAAAATACTATATCAGCTATATCAATCTAGACTTGGATCCACTTTTCGTCAGCTTTACGGTGTCCCTACCAATAACCGCTTGCTTTCGAACTAAGCTTTTTCACTGAAGTAACATAGCACCCTTAATTCCGAATGCCCTTCCATAAGAATGCCAGTGGTGCTGAAAGTTTCAAGCTTCGGGCTTTTTACCTTAACGTCAGAAGCAATTACCACCACGTCACGACGGCAGCATTACAAGAACCCAAATTACTACAGCATATTTTTATGGCATGCGCAAGTAAAAACTGGCTTTCAAGTTCTTACCATTTTCGAGCGTCTAAGTTTTTCAGCTCCCTTAACAGACGCTCGTCTTTTCTGAGGAGATGGACACGCTGGCGGTGGTCACGTGAAACAAAGCCCAGTTCGGCGCACAGGAGGCGGGCGTGATGAAACGGGGCCCGAGGATGGGCCGTGGAAAGGGGAGACAAAGCAGAATTTTTCCACCTGCACAAGAGAAGTGTAAATCAAGACCTGATGCAGTCACGCACCTAAACGTCAAGGTACGAGCACAAGTTGTTCTGCGTATAAATGAGTCTCATTAAATCAGGAAAATGAAAAATACTCTGTATTGCATTTCGTGTTCATGTGGCTTATTGATCAGTGACAGCGGTGCCGAACGCGAAACGAACAGCGCTAAGTTTCAATGTTCAATTTGAATCCTTTCTACATTTAATGAATTTACTGCTGGTTAAAATGGAAAAAACTGAGGAAATCTTTTCCAAGAGCCGTATCCGCGGCTAACACAAAGTCAGGGCAAGACCTGAACACACGGTCGTTGAGCCAGAATGGCACAAAACGACGCTTTGACCCGATTGACCGCATTACTGGTTCGAATTACCATCAAATTATGTTTCTAATAATCATGCTGAAAACAACACGAGATCGGACAGTTTGTTTGCCTATTGTTTGAAACCTGTGGTAGACATTTACACAAAAAGAAGCAAAATCGCCACTAGAATCCTACCATTTTACATGTACCGGGGTTTGGTTTTAACTTGCTTTTCACTAACATACTATACTACGGCATTGCCGGCAATACTACCTGTTAGTATATCTTGGATTAGAAATATCAATTCAGCCGGCTTCAAGCAAATAACATTACTGAGAGTAGTATCGAAAAGTTGATACAAATGGCGGCATATCTTTTATGCCGCTAATTCCTAACATCTCACTTTGAATTGGTTTTACTTACAAGCTCTCTATCATTTCACAAATTTTATTCATTCCTTCCATTAAGCTAAGATGCACAAAGTCAAAGTTAAGGGTGAGCGTCGCAATGTTTTAATTTCACGATAACAGAAAATAGTTACTGGATGATTAGGGTTATTTCACGACTTTGTGCAACCTTCTCGCAATGATACTCGTGATATCAAAGTTCCTTCGTTGCCCTTGTATGCTTTCGGAATATAGCAAGAAGGGGTACAGTTTCCTTAAAACGTGTTGCATTCGATCATTTGGTCGGTCTGAAAGCCCATTTTTATGAATAAATTCCCCCCTCTGTGGTGACGATTGTGTACAGGGTGAGCGGAAAGTCCTTGGACAAAGTTATAAGCAATTTATTAGTACAAAAAATAATCATATATAACAAGAAGGGGGTGTTAGAATGGTATGTTAAAGACCCGAGAATCAATTTTATGTATTAATTTTCAATATGACTCTCCTTAACCCGAATTACTTCTTCAATTCTTCTGCAGAAGTCTTTCACAGAGGCACGGAGCTTGTTGGAAGATCGATCTTTGAAGTGTTTCTTCATCTCCCCAATAGCTGGAACCAAAATATCGTCATTGTAACAATTTGAATTGATTTTGATGCCCTGTTTCACGAAAATCAGAGGGGACCTTCAAGTCTTTTGAGATTTAAGCTCATATCACGACAGGAAACGGTTTTTGAAGACGATAAACTGTTCTCAAAGAATCTGAGATGCCATCTGAATACTTCGCCAACACTCTGTGATTCTGACTGTTGAATTTGGCTTCGAAGACCTTCGAGGACACCCATTTGTAAAATAGATTTTTTGTCCAAAAAAATTATCTCATCTGCTGCAGTGTTCGCCTTCAGCTCTCTGAGAGGAAGGTTCGCTCTGTCAAGTGTCTTGTGTTTTTGAAAAAGAGGGAAGTGTTGACGCTTTATCATTTTGTAGGGAAACAACTGGAGATCATTCCTGATGACAATTCTTGTCGAAGTGTTCCTCACAATCATGTCTTTGGCCAACTTTTGAATGAACCTCTTTGGGTTACTCCTCACCTTCTCACAAACAGCCTTAACCATCTTTTTTGTTGGAACAGATTGAGGTCCCACTTCTCGGACGATCTTCAGAGGTGCCGAGTTCAGTAAATCTGTCCACAACATGGTAAACGGTTGATTTACCCACTTTCAAGAGCGTAATGATCTCAGAGTTTGTCTTTCCGGCACGATGGGCTCAATGATGGCTTCTCGTTTGCTCATTTTATATACAAAATCTTAAATTTTTTAATATAGCTGGAAAACATAAGTAGATTATGAATATTACAAGGTATTTAGTAAGTTCAGAGGTGAAGGAAGTGTTGTTTTGTATTTTAAATTTGAAGAAGAGTCCAAGGACTTTCTGCTCACCCTGTATTTGATGACTATGATTTCGCACGGTGGTGTAAACCTACTGACCTATTTTTCTACGGATTTCTTTTCAAGCTTTGGATTTTACAAATTATGAACGTAATATCGACCACCCAAATAGTAAGTTAAGACTGTGCTTACATACAAACAGCAAAAAATTTCAAACACTTCCAAAATTTTAAAGTAAATGAATAACCCACCGACCAGCTTTTTAGCTGAAGAAAAAATAATTTTTTCCAAATCCTCCACCATTTAAAATCTAACCTTGGCATTTTCTCCACTTTGCCGCACACAAAAACTTGAAAGCTTAGTTGGTAAAAGATCAGTTATCATTTTTCAACGTTTCAACTTTGCAGTTGAAGACGTTCAATTTCTACGGTATAAACAACTCCAAAAGTTTTCAAAAATTTAAAGACTTCGTTTCAACGCTGCATGTGACGAACGACTTCTTTTTCATGAAAACAGAACTTCCAGAAATATTCAAATGATTCCAATACTTCGTATTTACTTAGTACAACTGACATTCACCAACTGCTCAGTTTAACGGAGGGAAAATCGTTTTATATAGGATACCAACAGTCCATCACCCATTTGTAAAATTTATAATTTAGGTAAATTTGTTTCTTTGCTATAAAAATTGTTCTAAACACTTCGAAAAAAATTTTTTTCAACAATTTGTCTTTGAAATCTGTCAAAAGTTATGTCAAATCTCGAAAAATCTCATTTTTTGTCCAGATTTTTATATTTTGTTATTTTGCTACAAACAATATGCATTATTTTATACTTTAGTGTAATGTGTATTGGTATTCTGAAAATTTGAGTGGTCATATAGTCTTTTCAACCTTGTGATTTGGGAGTTAAGATCGATTTTGTATTTGTGTGTGTGTGTGTGTGTTTACCCCTCCTCTTCCTTGGGATGGAGGTACGGCATGAACGGTAATTCAGGTTCATGCCGTCAACCTAATTGATATTAGGCTAGGGGAAAGATGGCAGCCCATTTCGAACCAGTCTTGAGTGACTGGTAGCCCCACCACCAACAAGGCGGACTGCCACTGGTGGGTACCCAAGAGTCGTCTGACATGCTGGGTTAGCAACTTCACAATTATAATCCGGTGAAGTACGGGTGGGGCCACCTGTCTGCCACATAAAGGTGGAGGCGTCCCGTTAAGTGCCTTGCCCAAGGACACAACAAGCAAGCTTGCCGGCTTGTTCTCCACACTATCCCTTTTTTATGCTGAGCGCCAAGCAGGGAAGCTGTGAATACCATTTTTTAAAGTCTTTTGGTATGACTCGACTTAGGGAATGAACCCCAGGTCTACCGACTACAATGTGGACGCTCTAACCACTGCACCATCGCGCCGGTATTTTGTATTTCGGCCCCCTGCGTTGCCCCCCAAAACGTTTAAGTGAATTCACATGGTCAATGCTCAACTGAGAGGGGTAAAATTTTTTGTATCTTTTGTCATGAATCGGAAACAATCTAGGGTGTGACCTCCAAGTTTTAAAAAATGTGTATTTTTGAACAGCCTTAATTGTTAGCGTTTTAATATATCATTTTACTTTACCAGGCAGCATACCAGTATTTGCTATCAAAGAGACTGCGAATAATAAATACATCCTTCTGCCTGCTGCAGCTTTTACTGAAACGGTACCAGAGAGCATTATGACGTACAAAGCTTTTTCAATGCGTTTAAGAAAAAGCAATTTAAAAACATGCTGAAAAACCTATAAGCAACTTGTTAACATTTCTCAAAAAAAAGCTTTCAAACTCGCTTTTGCGGTCAGTATTTTTTGGAAAAAAATTTTACACTTAATCGTTAATTATGACTACTCTTACTTTCTGATAACATGAAATTTCTTGAGGTTAGGTGCTGGCTTTTTGTTTAAGCAAAAAGTTGTTTTCTGGCTTTTGTTTTAGTAAAAAGCTGTTTTCCTTCATCAAGAAATGCAAATTTAAACATTGCTTTTAATTGTGACACCATTACGACGTCACTAAGCCCCTTGCGACACTCACTCAAGGGTGGTGATCAATCGACGCGTCTCTCATAATTGAACATTTACTAGCTTTAAAGGAGTTAAAGCAGTCAGACAGACAGGCACACAGACAGTGTCGCGCTTTATAGTATAGAGCAAGGGTGCTCGAAGAGCGGCCAGCAACTGGTCTCGCAAAAGTTGTCTGAAACACAAATCGAGTTCACAATGCTGGTTTTGCCCTTTCAAATATAGTCAATCCTAATTTAGGCCCGTCAAACACCAAAAAAATAAACTTTTGGGGGCCCATCAAGACTTCACATCAGTAAAAAGTGGCCCAAACTCAAAAACTTAGGCACCCCTGGCAGAACTAATCAATTCAGTGCACATCTTACTTTTGATTGGGGGAATTTTCTTTGAAACTAGCACCAACTTTCTCGTGATGAGTGAGAATACATTGAGTTGCGTTGTTTTGAAGTTCTTCACTGAGACACAGCGGAGGTGCACAGGGAATATTAAGAGGCATACCCATCTTCATCAAACATTCAGGACTCGAGTAGCCAAGATACTGCAGCAACTGAAAAAGAATTCTGTTGCTTTATTTGTTGGTCGACTTAATTAACGCAAAAGCAGATGGTCTGTGATAGGCATACACCATTTCAACAATATCATCAAGAGCCAAAATTACCAACTGCAGTGCAAATTTAATTTAGGCAACGATATTACACGCAACAAAACTTTTTATATTCTGCGACCCATTATAAGGTGTGCAAGGCAGGCAAACGAACTGACAAAGAAAATCAACTACTTTCACTAAAGGACAAAAACGTTCCGACAGTTTAGGAACATGAAACTATGAAGTAGTGGCTTAAAATATAAACACGCATTTACACAATAACCATTGCAAGCAAAATAGGAAACACTTAACGTTGAACTTACTTGCTCAAGCCGATCGGACGAATGCTCCGCTAAATGGCTTTCCCAGTGAGGTATAGATGTTGGTTTTATTTTCCTTTTTAAATTCGCTTCAGCTTCCGCATATTCTAAATAAGCCTGGCAGCAGCGTTTAGCAGCATCTCCTATCTCTTGGTCCAAAGCTGACAGCGGTTGGCAAGAAACTATAACATATTTAATGAAGTGAAACAAGGACCATTTATACATTTCTTCAACTGCTACTACATTTTGGCGGCAGAACGTTTTAACTCATTAAGTTAATTTGGTTTCATATTTTATTCTTTGACATCACCCTTACTGCTGAGCGTCAAGCAGATCTCAGATATGATTGCGCAAGTCTACAAAACTGTAAGTGCAAGAATAAAACCGAGATCTAAAGACTGCAGCAAAGCAAGTGTTGGTCGTAAGTTACAACAATTTCAAATGATATACTACAAGTAAAATCCTTTCTAGTTGGAAAACTTAAAATTAATATTACCAGTTGAAATGACTTTTTTACATCCATATTACCTGGTGTAGTAGATTCTGCCACTCCAGGTGGCCCATGAAGAACCGACGCATCCCAACAATATTTTCCACCAGCGTCCCGTACAATGAACCGAACGCACCTACCTGAGGTGCTTAACCCAGCACTAGGTCCACCACCAGGTGTGTGTTTCTGCAACAAGCATAAAGTTGATAAAATATATTCTTTGAACGAAAAAACCTTTGCATTTTTATCTTTAATTATATGACCCGCGTCTGTTTCTGCAATAGTAGCTGCCACCAGAGATTCACGTGTCACAGCAGTGTTAAACCTATTAGCCAACCTTCATATGATAACTACTCTAAAATTGTTTTGATTTGATATCAAATTCAAAAAAAGCATTCATTTTGTTAACACCCAGTTTTTCTTCAGGAACAAAAGTTATTGCTCAAGTAAATTCTGTCCATGCTTTTCATTAACAAAAAGTTTATTTTTTAAGGTCGCAAGAACAAAAATCTTTAGAAAAGCGGACAAAAAATGGCTAAAAGGCTTATCGTCGCCAAGCTTTTTAATGTTTGTCATGTTAACCACCTAGTGAATGTTTATCCATTGAATGCATAGGCAAAAAGCTAGGTTTTACGTTCAACTTTTTTCCGCTTGTAGAATCAAACGAGCTTGTTGAGTAAATTTCTGTCACCATGAAAAAGCGCTTTAAATTCTGATCTCACGAGTGCCAGAGGCGTTCAAAATGTGTTTTGAACCACGATCTTCAGTTGCGAAGTGCAGAACTACACTGTACACCAAGGCAGTTGTGATAGAAAAGTAAAAGCTCAATAGTTTTGTTTCTCTATTTTGTTAAACAATCCAAAGCTACTAGCAGAAATGCCATTCAGGCATTCTTTTTGTTAAACAACAGTCTAAGTAATCTAAATCGATAAGTTTTTTGGTTTGACAAGCCTTGTTTATACAATATATTTTCAATTAAAAATATTGATTGCGTTTGGTTTTTGTTTTAAGTATGCTTAGATTGTTTTTCCGCAGGTACTTTGAATTCTATGAATATTCTTTTTCTCTAAACTTTGGTAAAAGTTACTATAAAAAAATGGAAGTAAAAAAGCACTCTAAGCTGGCTTACATGCCTGAGAGTACTGGTAAAAATACAACAGCAAAACTGACTAACATACCTCGGCGTCAATTTCAACCACAGATAGCAGACAAGTATCATTGTAGATGAGGAACTGCATAAAAACAATTGCTTTACAACTAAAGAACTTAAAGAGTCAAAGTCTACACGCAACCGAAGCAATAACAAAATTCAATTTTATTTCACTCATAACATCTCCAAAAACAAGCTTTATTGTAGAACAAAGGTTAAAACTTAAAGAGTCAAAGTCTTCACGCGCCCGAAGCAATAAAAAAATTCAATTTTATTTCACTCATAACATCTCCAAAAACAAGCTTTATTGCAGAACAAAGGTTAAAAAGATGTCATTTCATGCCAAAACAGGTTGTTAATAACAGGTTGAGACCGTGCTAGCAACGTATAATCTGTTTAATACAGAAGAAATAAACATTAAATTGCATGGTTAGTGAGAAGAAAATGCGTGAGTGCAAAAATGAGCAAATATATTTAATTCTATGTTACCTGGACTTCTGGGGAGTTAAATAAAGACGCCGATAATTCGCTGGTGGCGCTAGACGCATCATGGTGCTCGGACACAAAGGAAGTAAAAACAGAAGTGCCTCTGGCTAAAGGAAAATGACCTAGATGGTTCACCAAGTGGTTGAGGACAGTATGCGCCACTAAACTGACTCCACTTGTAGTTCCTGAAATAAGCAAAAGATGCGTTAATGCAGTTACGAGATTGCTCGGTCTTTCTTGCAGTATTACGAAAACCTTTACGATAGTACGCAAAATAATGTGAGCAGGCCAGCTTTGTAAATCCAACTACAGCTGCACATCACTAACATTGCATCACAAGAACTCCCTCAAAAATTTCTTTACAACGCAGCACACCGAATTAAATTCTCGATCGCAAATCGCCGACAACGCGAGTTATCGTTGCTAGCTAGGCAATGAAATTTCATAAAAAGTTTAAACAACTGCAACAAACCATAAATGATTTCCCGAGTATCACAAAGTCAAAACAGAAGAGTGAAGCTGGTCGCCTAATATGTTACAAGGGGCGACTAAAAAGAGCCCACCAACAACGGCAGCCAGCATTGTTGGTAGGCCTTCCAGTCTCCACTAGTGAATGACTGATTCAAAATGGACTGCCGCTTTCCCTGGTCTGATCGTAATTAAATTTAAGATGAGGATCTGCATACCGTTTCATACCAAGAAAGAGGTAGGATACATAATAATATTAGCAAATAGACTATTAGCGCTTTGTAATGCCCTTACCCAAAGGTGCATTTGTATTTTTGCTGATCACAGACTTGCTTCTGTTCATGCTAAAACTATTTTCTTGTACTTTGTCGAGCTTAAGATTTGGATCAAAATCATTGGACTTCAAGTCAGAGAGACTGTAACTGTGTTTCGCGCTGTGGCCGGGCTTGCCGAACGCAGCCGTTTGCAATGCCTGAAAATAAGAATTTAAGTTAAACAAAGGTGAACGAACCAAAGTAAAGTTTGCCAAAGATCACTCCAAGACCGTCTGTAATAAACGAGCTAGCTATTTGATGAGTTTATGCGACAATTCTGTCATGGATAGCATAAAAAATATTACGCCATATTGGGTGATCAATGTAACTGAAATGAATGAAAATAAATGGTGGAGGGATTTTTTGAAGGCCCATAAACACGTGCAATCGTGCATCTCCTAAAACTATTTTTCTTATTAGGATAATCACAGAATAGCACTTTTCTGCAGTAACAATCTCTACGGACAACTTTTAGCATTAACGATATAAATTCCGGAAAAAAGTTATTGTTTCTAGTAACTGAGTAGCCTAACGGCTTGACTTCTCAAAACTAAAATGGTGTATTGCCGATTCTTGACCACGCCCACTCATTCATAGTTCAATCATTCAATTCTCGGTTCATCTTTTGGTGGTCCTTAAAAAGTGATTTTAAGTAATACCAGCAGTAGGAGTATCTAGGTAAGTAGCAAGGGCTGGACAGGTGCAATGACAAACTAGCCGTAACATTTGCCATTGAAAGACACCAATTTGAACGCTCGCGGCGTTACCTTGCACGCGGTAGGGTCGCACTGTCGTTTGCACGAGAGCTCGCGCTTCAATTTCAATCTCTAATCGAAGACTTCACACAGTCTGTAAAACTCTCGATTTCTCAGGGGTTCGACGAATAAAATAAGCTCTCAAAAGGAACAGCGGTTTTTTAAAACTTTGAAAAACCAATTATGTTTGTTGTTTGCAGGGTAAGAAACGATAATGAAATAGATAGAGGCTGATTGTGAGCTTTAACTTGAGGCTATATCAAACACCAATCAAAATTTAGAAATCACGCAACAAAGCCAACCGTAATTTAAAAGTTGAAGCAAGCCAATGCCCACTACACTAGTTAATCCCACTATACCAATAGTTAATTAGATCTCATGGATGAGTTCGGTTGATTGCGAGACGGCCAGCTTATGATTACTTTAAAATGGACGCCACGTTTTTGTAATCTAAACATCGCGCAGACGCACAAGTTTCACTTTTACAAAGTTACCTTGAAAACGGTTCTTATGAGACGCTTTCCACTTTGAACCCCGTCAGTTTCGGTTAAAAGTTCAACAGGTACAGCCATACACCAATCCAATATGCAGAATAATAAAGACATCAGCAACTGAAAAATATAACAGTAGCAATGAAAGCAAATAGTCACTAAATGTCAAATATAGAACTCTACCTATTCTTTATATTTTTTTGATGCAAATCCTGTATCCAGTTACAAAGAGAGCAACTTGTATTACAAGCTGTCTCGGAGTTACCAGCACCATGGCCTCCGGATACGGCAATTGCATTTTTACTTATATCCTGCAATTAAGCTTAGGATACTGGCGTAAAGTGTCTTTCTCAATACAAAACTACAAAAAATTAATGAGGAAGTTAAAAGCCTCGGCAAGACAATGGCAATTTAGTATTGCATTGCACTCACCTGCCGTCCTGCTTCACTGTTTTTAGCTTCAGTTAAAAGCGCAGATGTTGTTAAAGACATGACCTGATGAAGACAATTTGTTATTATCATGCTAACTTTAAGTCAGTTTTTTGTTTGCCAGACCAACTGCATAAAATTGTAAAGGCAAATTGCCACTGACAAAAAACGCGATTAAGATTGGGAAATCCCCAGGCTTTGAGATTTTGCCGCGTTCCTCAGGCACGACAGAGATGATTTTAATGTCCACTGATTTCGTGATAAGACGTTGACAAGAACCACAGTAACACAGATGGCGTCTGAGAATCTTTTAGCACTTGAGCATTTCCTTATCTTTATCGTGTCTTTCGGTGGAAATTCAGCTTGTTGGTAATGATGACGGTTAAATTAGATCCCATTTTAACTACCGTTTTAACTTTTGAACCAACAACCAACTTTTTCTCGTTGAAAAGACTAATCTCTTAGAATCTCGTTAGAAGAGTTTCTTGACTTGGTTTCACACTGGGCAAGAGTTGGACCAATGACATGTGGATAAAATGAACATCGTTTAGTGACGGCAACATACCTCTATAATTCGAGGTGGCATTACCGGCATTTCTTCGAGCAGTTCTTTGCTGCAATGTGTCAACAAATGAAGCTGGGAGCACGCCACGCCTGCCACCATACGGTTACTGAACTGCAAATTATAAAACGTGTATTAGATAACCAAAGCATCATTACAGCAGTATTCGAGATGTAGTTGATATTGTTTCAGGCTTCCATAACCAAAACCCTGGAGCTCAAAACTACTTAGCTGATTCACATGTTCAAAAGCCGGAAGCTTTGGACAGCTTGTTTTGCTGAGCAACTAAACGTACGGCCCAAGAGACCACGATAGTGCGGTTCTTTTTTGGCCCAGTCAAATAGGTGATAAATGAACCTGGGCTTTAAAGTCCTAGTTCAGGAATGTAAAGCCAATGAAAAGTAGGCGAATCGCAACAAAATGCTGGCGAATAGTTTAATGACATTAGGCTTATATAATCGTAATTGCTTTTAAGAGTGCATAGCTTACAATATATTGACCTAGTGTCCTAGCCTGTATGCCGTCTATGCGCCGCGGTTCAGCAGCGTAACTGCTACTGGGTGAAGCTGGTGTCACACTAAGCTTACTTCAAATGACTACATTCATCATAGCGCACCAAATCGCAATAATTCATTGCAATAATCGTAATCAAATTACTAGATAACTGCAACACTAGTAAGATAATGAAGAAAGGTAATACCAATATTTCAAGTTATCTTAATCATCTAAAACCACTTCAAACAAATTGGCAGTATTTTACTATAATTCATTACAGCAGCAAAAGCGTCTCTTTTTCAAAAACGTTTGTTTATACTGAAAAAAAAGGGTGTTTTCATTTTACCTTAAAAATAAAAATTCTAATCTTTTAAGACACACAGCAATTGTGAAAAGCAAATTATAAAACATCGGGGTTTTTAACCCAGCTCTCAACAAAGACTTTTTTGGGCATGTGGAATTGGCTTATCACCAATGATATTCGTTAGGAATAAGCACTCTTTTGACTCAGTAAACAATCTGAATACAGAGTGAGTAGCGGAAGATACACATTAACACATATTAATCAAACACGTCGGGCAAAGCGGGAAAAATGATGGAAAACCAAACGTTATCAAATTCTAATCACCAACGATACAACTCAAATCGTTTTGCCGCAAACCTGACTAATTTTGCTCTGTCGCTTATGTTAGGCCTTAACATTTTGAACAGCAGCATGCTTTGTCTACATATACCTTTAACGTCACCAAGAGAACATTGATTGCTTCTTTAATGCGAGGATGCCGCTGTTGGTCAGATGTTAACTCTTCATAGAGCCACAAGCCGGCGCTAGAGAGGGCAACACAGCGGGCGGAAGCAGATGGCTCTTGTTTACTTGAAGTGAGCAACGCTTCCACAACATAGTCCTGCGTAAAATAACTCATGCATATTTGTGGTAACACATTTGGCTAAGAAGTAAGTTTGCTAGGTCCGACAAGTACGAATCGTAGTCAAGGCTCCACAACTTGCACATTACACAGGTCAACAAAAATTTTGTTTTCTAACAAGCAATGAGATTGAAACTTCCTGAATGGTGGACTAGCACTGTATTTACATCTTGTTTTTCTAGCACATTAGAATCGGGAGTTATGGGGGAAGATATTTTTTGGGGATTCTAGGCACCCCAAAATCTTAAAATAGCAATATCTCAGCATTTGTTGGCACTGCGATGATGTTTAAACAAACTAACTGGATTGATGCGTTATTTAAGTTGGTAGAGGCAGCGGTGTATCTAGAAGCTACAAAAGAAGGGGAAACATGGGAATGTGGGATAGAATAAATTGGAAAAGTAACCAATAAATAATTTCTCTTGTTCTTAGGTAGCTTTGAAAAAACTGTTCTAATGTTCTCAAACATTTTGCACCGGGTTCCTCATTGATATTGTAGCGCTGCTAAGTAAAACTCAAAACGCTCGCAATATGATTTTCGCTAGTATGCTTGAGTAGAATGATTACGATATAATGTCCAACAAAAATCTTCCATCCCATACCCTAATAGCAAACCCCTTGATATCTTTCTTCCATACCGTTGATGTCTTGATGAAACCATTCACAGTGTTCGTCACTCACAGCACCAATATTTTTAGAAAAAAAACTCGAAATGTGAGTGAAAATTTTGCACTTTGAGGGACTTCGACACCCCCATCTCTTTAAAGGCAACAAGCAATTCTTCGACTCTTGTTTGATGTAAAAGTGTCTTGAAATGGCCCAGACAATTTGAACATAACCTTTTAAAAGCATGCTAAACGCGTATCTCCAATACATTTCAAGATTTTTGAAAATCAGGATTTTCAAAAAGCGTTTGAATCGGTTGACCAACAAAGATTTCCTTTTTTCAATTTGACTTGACTTAGCTTGGGAAATTTTTACTGAGGAATGTAAAATCATTTGATTTTTGTTTAGCCATTGCTTTCATGCAATTCTTCATTAAACTTAGTATGATATGTCAAGACGGCATTAACACTTTATCAGGATTCACTAGCGGGAAATGTTGAAACACTTTTCGTTCCGGAAACGTAGTAAATCCTTGCAGGATATTCTTGTTTCTCAATGCGGTGCAGTGGCACGACTGTCCCAAAAACACCAAAAGCAGCTGTGTTTGGCAAATTCCTCATGGGTAAATTCCATCAACTTTCCAATGACCTTGAGATCTCTACATGAATTCCAATGGTAGTTTGAGTAACGAATTTTACTTAACAAGATCTAAATATCATCGTAAGATTACTTCAACTGGGCAGAGTGTGCAAAAGGAATAGACAGCCTTTCATTGTCAATGTGTAAAACAGCTTTTATTCTTCGTTCAATGAATCAATCAAGTCTCCATTTACCTGCAACGTGAACTTCGCCCTTAAGTTTGAAATTGCTCTTCTACGCTAAGACCATAAAAAGAGATCCTTTAACTTTGAATGCTGGGCATAAATCTTTATTTCCTTTTCTGTAGTGCCTTACTCCAGCATCTTTTTCAACTAAGTTGCATTTCCTTAATCTTGATGCAAGAAGCTCAGCCTTCTAAGTAGAAAGACATAAATCTCTAATCGGGTCATCTACATGTTCTTGAGAAAATATGAAGGGGGTTTCTTCTGTTACTTCAAACTACAAATCTGTGGAGTCAGCTGAAACCACATCACAAGGACTGGTTTCTTCATCAGTGCTGGTATCAAAAGAATCTAGACCAATGGTTCTCAACCTTTTTCGTGCCATGGCCCACTTTCATTACAATGTCACTGTGATAAGCATAATATATGACGGCGATGAAGTTGACCTCCAAAAAAAAGGGGTCACTGCCGCTCCGGTGACGAGGATGGCCAGTACACTGCACTGACGTGAAGTTGAACTCCAAAAAAAAGGGGGTCACTGCCTCTCCGATGACGAGAATGGCCAGTACACTACACTGACGTGAAGTTGACCTCCAAAAAAAAGGGGGATATTGCGACTCTGGTTCACAGGTGGCTGGTCCGTATGGCTGTACATAGGAGCCAGTATTTCTCAACCCTATTTGGCATGCAAACATATTTTCAAAGTACCCAAACGGCCGTGGCCCACCCGATTTACGTGCTGTAGCCCACTTATGCATAATAATACCAAGCTGACATCCACTGTTAGTTTGATGGGCTTGTAGTTCAACAAGATTATTTGGCACAAACCTTATGCCGACACTACCCTGGCCACTAATCGCATTCACTTAGCTTTGTTTCACGACTTAGTAATCTTGTATATGGCGTCACAATATAAGCTCAATGCAAGTTCCATTTTTTTAATCCTTGAAGTAGAAAAATTAAGGTTACTCAAAATCTGACGTGCTAGAAAAAAACAAAAACACTTTTTAAATCAGCGCTAAAAATACTTTTAGAAGCACTTGACGTGAGACCGCTGTGGAGTCCCACTTTTCGTAAGACACCAAGTTAGCCTTCATAGGTTCGACCTTTAGAACGCATGAATTTATGCAATATTTCAACAATGTTTTTACCATTTACTACAACTTACTTTAATATTGCTGCATATGCTAGCCGATGGCTCAGTTTCGTCGGGACTGAGAACAGGAATATCGAAATAAATGTTTGGAAAACAAAGCGTAGAACCAAGAATGGTCTGAGCTTGAACCCGAGGTGCCTAAAATGTAAAACAGTGAATCAGTGCACAGTACGACACATAAACATACTGCAGACTACTTTGCATCAAACTTTGATTTGAAAGTTTGTCTTTTAAATATGTGATGTTAGTCTTTCATGTAAGCGTGGTGCAGTGTACTGACCTTCAAACTGTAATCGAAAGTTTGCGGAACAAAAGCGCTGTCACGTGGCGACCGGCATGAGCAAGCGAAACTGTTTTTTGCGTGCAAGCTCTCGGTTTTGGTTTTAACCGTGACAAGCGCTGAACGCAATTACGTCTATCAGCAAGCTGGTGACAGGAAATCCGTAAGGTCAATTCGCAGTCTCCCAGGCAATGCGTACATTTTGTGTTCCTTAAGTTGAACAAGTCCTCGTCATTTTTGATAAACGTCATGTGCTGATGGAGGACTGTGAATGTGAATCTATGCGCTCTGAGGCCCAAAACAATTTAGTTGCTTTTGACAAAGAAACTAAAGCTTGAGCATCGCTCTTACTGACAAAAGTAATCTTTCACCAAGTCTATCATCGGAGCTTGTGCAAGAAGATACGTTTCAAGAGGACAACTTTTTGTTGCAGCATAAAATTAAGAAAGCTGCATTCATTTTTTAAACAAAGTTGAAGTAAAAGTTATTTTTAACGAAACAATCATGTCAGTCTAAGCGTCATTAGGCAGTACTCTTTTAAATTGTTGACCCCAAAAAAAGGTGTTTATGTTTGGTTTAAAGATCAACATTGACCAATTTTCGCTTTGGAGTAGTTGAGATCAGAAAAATATAAAAAGATCTTTCAATTAATATATTTTTTTAGAATTGCATCCCTGCTTAATCGCAGCAAAATATTTAGCAAAAGTTCCATTTAAAAAAACGAGAGTTACAATGTAAAATTCCTGAAAACAACTTAAAGCATCGTTATGTATAGGTTTTCAATTCTTTGGCACCAGCCTGAAACTGTCAAAAAATTGCACCAAGTTGCCCCATTTGTAAGACTGAATTATGCTAGGCTACTTGTCTTCTAGTAAAGAACACTATTATCGTACCTCAAAAACAGAAAAAACGTTCATTGAAACAAATAATAGGTTTGGAAGCAAATTGAAACTCAATGAATATTTTGTCTATCTTTTTATTGTCCAAGACATGATCTGCTTGTAGCTCAATTTTGTTATTAAATAAATAAAGCTTTCATGTACCTTGAGATTTTTTGAGCTCGCTACAGAATGACAGGCGTAGATAAAATCGAGTAAAAGAAGGGTAGAGGCAGTCAAGCAAGTTGGAAAGTAGTGCGACGAATTTTCTATAATCTTGTTCACAACATCCTGCAAAAATCAGCGAGTCAAGTTAGCGTATACCACTTAATGAAAAACAACAAGTACACTATTGACTAGCCTTACAACTGTATGCTTTGTGTTTATCCCTCCTCCTCCTTCGGATGAAGGCACGGCGCAAAACGGTCATGAGGGTTCTCACCGCAAACCTAATTCGGATCAGGATAGGGGAAACCAGCAAACCATTCTACACCAGTCGTCAATACAAATCGCAGTCTGGTACCCCACCAAAAACCAGCCGCGATATCATAGGTGGATCCCCAAAACTTGCTTCACACAACAGGTTGGGTGGACAGTTTCGCTGTTCTAAACCGTTGAAGCACAGTTATGCAGCTTTATCTGCAACGTAACTCAAGACGAAGCTGGATCGTAATCACGAGATTACGGGTTGCCGACCTAGATTTCTGCCTTTAGGAACACTCCACCACAATTTGCCTACTTGACCAAAGTGCTTGTGGTAGAAATGCATTGTGGCAACAGTGCTGGTAACTCCGAAGTAGGTCTGATTACAATTTGCCTACTTGACTAAAGTGCTTGTGGTAGAGATGCATTGTGACAACAGTGCTGGTAACTCCGAAGTAGGTCTGATTACAAGTAGTTCTTATGTAGAACCGAATCAGCTTTCAGGAAAAGCGAAGAAAGCTTTCACAAAACTTAGCCAAAATTTCAAGCCACGTTTTGCCTAAAATATTGAGCCTAAGGCAGACAAGCCCAAGGCATTTAACCACTTGTACATTATACAAACGTGCGCTGTAATATTTGCTTATTTCTATAATTTTGCCAGGAAAGCTCTGCACAGTAAGCTTAATTAATTTCGCAAAAAAATGACAAAAATGCTATAGCGTAGAAAATAATATGATAAGCGCTCTATAATTCATCAACACCGGATGAACGCCGAGTCTGGAAATCAGCGAACATTTTTTTTGTGAACTTACGGTCGAGTCGGCGGTCACCATACTTACCGCTATATTCGTAGCCGGCTGTAGTTTGAAGCAAGGCGCGAGCTTTGTTGCACAACGCCGGTTCTGCTCGGCCGTGCCGCAGGTAACGTAACGCCACGAGCGCTCAACTCGCAGTTTGCAGATGACAACTATCACACTGAAGTCTGTCGCGTCATGTTGCCAGCATATTCAAGCGAGCATGTGGAAACAGGCCTTAATGCAAAAAACTTTGCTATACTCACTTGATCGCTGGAATGCAGATTCAAGTGCAGCAAGGTATAGAACTGCGCCAAATGCTCATCCTCTAATGGAATGTCGTGGATCCGTTGAATAGTCGAATTGCATAGAAGTTGATACGCACTCAATTTACCGTTCTTGTGGCTTTCAGGTAAACTTAAGGCAGCCTGAAACAAAGTACAGATATTAATACAAGAGGCAAATGACTTACTTCGGAGCATACCAGCAAACATAGCGTCCTGTTACGATCTATTGTAGACATTACTACGCTGTTTCGAGCGATCAGTTCTCATCAGTGAAGTTGTTGGCTGACAAGATATCCTAATAGTTGTCGCTGACTAACTGCACTGACAGAACGTGATAAGTGGAAACAGTGAGCACGGTCTGCTGCTACGCTCTGGAGTGTTGATATACTTTTTCTTAATAAGTTTGTTGCTAGGAGCGCAGTAATTGTAACTATTATATCCTTTATATTAATATATTGCATATATTATTGTTATTAAATATACTCTAAGTATATTATATACTCCCCTTAAGCTTCACAGAGTTAGGATAATGAAGCTAAAAACCTACATGTAGATAGTATAAAAGCAATTAGGCTATTCACTAATGATGGCTATGTTATTACCGAAAGAGCTACCACCGTCTGCGTTTTGTATTCATGACTGGTTCGAAATAAACTGTCGCTATCCTCTAACCGGATCTTGATTACATTTGAGGTGTAAATCACAATATTCGATTCATGATAGGCCTCCGAGTACCAAGGTGGTTTCAGTGGAAAGGACCGGCAAAAAGTTTTGATCAGCCCAAACTAAACTGTCACAGCTAAAAGATAATTTTTTACTACATCTATAACGTAAAGATAAATAATTTCAGACAATGACTCAGCTGTCTTAATTGGCAATCTTCAGTTATTTATGCATATGACCTTGTGCTCTATTTATGAATCTTAGATCGGTCGGTGCCATAACCAGTCCCATGAAAAAGACTCCATGAAAACTTTACAAATGAGAATCACAGCTTTACAGATAATCATATCTCGAAGCGTTGATGCAATAATTTCTGCCACAATTATCGGTAACACAAATGGGAAAAAATAAAGCAAAAGCAAAGAAAATCGAAATGTAACTTTGCTTTCTCTTTGTAATCAGTTGTACATTTTTTTGTTTCTCTTGGCAAAATGAGATCAATATAAAAATATAGAGTATTTAATTATACTTTTCTTTATATGGTTTTGCTTTTTTCTGCTTATTGGGTAGTATGAGAACACTAGCAAGTCAGTTCTAGACGATAAAATAATTAATCAAATGGCCATAGAAGTATTTCAGTTGTGTGGCCCCACTAATGACAAGCTCTTAAACGAAACTTACTTTAAAAGCCCACGATGAGAAGATCCTTAGTGGAGGGACAAGGTCTTGATGGTCAGGACTAACTTGGTTGTCAACGGCAATTCCAATATTTTGACGAATCTGCAAATTAGTATTTGTTTGTAAATCATGTTTATGACGTTTTCATCTTCCAGACTCGCAGTACAGCTGAGCATAGAACGTTTGTCCAGACCTGCTTCGGAGTTAACATGTTTCAACAATTTTCCTTTAGAGGCTTGGTTAAATTTCCGCTGGAATTTTTTTTGTTCGTCAAAATTCGCAGGTAAAGAAAATTAATGGAAACGCCTTTCCCAAGGACATAAAGGAGTAATCACGAGATTTGAACAAATGACCATGCGATTGTAGCTCGCATTAAACAGCGCTGCACCCCACTCCACAACGCTTGATTTAATCGGCTGTTAGGTATCTTTTGACAGAAACGATAGGTAATGCAAGCTATCCTCGAAGAGCTCCTACTCAGGGGTAACGCGCCTAATATTTGAACTGTAATGGTATCTTGAACATTTCTGCATTGACGGTGTCAAAATTTTTGGCTCATACTTTGCATAAAAAAGTTTTGACGTCAACACGCATCATATTTTGGAAACATGGTTGATGTTTGACATCGCAATCGTTTTGATAACAATCGGAATATAACCTGCATTTAAAAGACGAAATTTGCAGTTTGCCTGTGAAACAAATTGACTGCGGTCGAATAAAGTTGGCTTTATGCAGTTCAAATCACCTAAAATAATTTTTAAAAATTAACAAAAGCCGCGGCCGGCAGCTTATAATACGGTTGGTAAGTTTTATGACGAGCTCATCGGCAGCTGACAAACGGT
Organism: Trididemnum clinides; assembly: GCA_963675345.1. Taxonomy (NCBI): domain Eukaryota; kingdom Metazoa; phylum Chordata; class Ascidiacea; order Aplousobranchia; family Didemnidae; genus Trididemnum; species Trididemnum clinides. The sequence goes on from OY776294.1 coordinate 14,500,952, forward strand.
TAAACCTGTAATTATCATCAAAAGACCGAATAGTTTTCACTTTTATGCATGAAATATTATGAACAAATAAAATAGAAATCAGCCACCAGTTAGTTTATTTGTAATAAGGTAAAAATGATTTTGTCCACTACAACATCAGTCACAATTAATGGCTACATTTTTGTATTTCATTGATTTGAATTGAACTGCCGCTTTCCTCTGGCTCAGTGGTTCTCATCGTTTGTAATATTATTATCTTTCAAAAAGAACTTAATCGATTTCATCTAACCCCTTCTCAAAGTGACGAAATATAGCAAGCAATCAGTTAACAACAAATCAACACAAAAAATGATGTAATGATCTGCATTGGCTGGAACCGAACTATGCACTTCTGTGCTGTGGGCGCGTAATTTCAGTTAGAAAAAGCTGATTTGACAAAAGCACGAATCGTGCGGTTTTAATTGTAATTGTGTTTATGTATATAGATGCAAATACGGCAAACAAAATCACCCCCGAAAATTGCCCAAATTATCCTTTTGGAGGTTCTTAACCACAGGCTAAGGACAGCTGCACCAGCTTATTCCGTTTCACGCCGTGTTTCCATACCACGGAAGAGGAGGGATAAGCAAATGGCTGCACGCTGCAATAACTGGCAGATGTGATTCTCACATCTACACTACGATCGATTTCGTGAAAGCAAGATCTATTTCTCCAAAGCCAGTATTTCTCACGTTGGGGTAAATAAGCTATACCGGTAAATTTTTTGATTTCTGGTATGCATTTCCTTATTTCACTCTCTTCAATTTACTGACAAAACAAAAATATTCCAAAAATTAGGAACTTTGTGAGAAAATTTTGTAAAAAGTAAAACGTTAAGAAGCACAGTCCTAGACCGAACCACAGAGCCAAAAGCGAACTTTACAAAATTACGCCTACAATTCTACTCCTAGGAACACTGATCAACTACCACAACTACACTGGCACCTATACACAAATTTTGCCAGCGTTTCAATTCTTCTTTCACTCTTGACCACATTTACTGTGCATGTGCAGACACAGCACCGGCATAAGATTTGACGTTAGTTGTTGATTCCGCTTTTTCTGAGGTACTATGCAATTTGACTTACAAAACTAAAGCCGTTTTACCTCCCGTTTTCATTCAATAGAAAGCAGAGGTCCTTAAACTTTTTTTTGACGGGACGCGTTCGAAAAACTTGCTGTATTTGCGACGCAACAGCAAAGACAAAACACATTGAGGCTTTTACAGGCCGTTCTGTTAGGTTTGATTTACTTGTCCGGTGTAAGATCTTTTCATTTAGGCAATTTTAATGACCTTTTCTCGGCGCAGACTATTCTAATCAAAATTTTTAGTTGTCACTTGATGAAATCGATGTTTTTGTGCTTTTGCACGACGTGAAGACATTTACTCCACAAAAACAAATTTTGCGTCTTTTATGTTCAACGGCTGCCCATAAGTGAATCCATGCCCTCTGCGGCGCGCTTAGAAGATGAAAACAACGCTACAGGGCGTCGCCACGCGCAGTTTGAAAACCGCTGATCTAGGGCAAGATGTTGCTGTTGCAGGGTACGCCTACCACCTATCAGATGCCTTTGTATTAAATACGATACACAATTGCAAACCTATCCAGCTTAGTACATTAGAAGCTTGACTTGAAGAGTGTGGTCCAGATAAACTTTTCCTCGATTTTAGAGACTTCGAAAACCATGGAAATGTCGACGATGGAGGCGATGAAACTGACTTCAAGGGCGCTGGAGTATCAGGGGTTGTTTGGGAGGTCAGAAGATAGTTGGGGGAATCATTGTTGTCATAAAAAACTGCATCCGTATCATCGCTGCTGTCATAACCAAGAGTGAAAGTTGGTTGCATTGGAGTATATGTAGACAGAGCATCAGCTGCTGAGCGATATCTCTTCTTAATCTTACAGTGCAGGCTCTCTGATGATTCGTTTGACTCCAGTCCACCGCTACCAGATTTGACTAAAGTTGTTTTAGAGTCGTAGGTCGAGTCATGGAAAACAGATGAAGCTGTATAAGAACGCAGCTTTATCTCGTCTTCACTTTGGTCAAACGAAGAGCCAAAAATAGAACGAATTCGTTTCTTCATTTTCAAAACAATTATTTACTTCGATCCATATAAACACACTATTGTAGTTTTATGTTAAACTGAATGAACACTTTCACTCCATTTCAGTTGAATTGCAGCATAACTAAACGAAGTATATTCTGCAACAAGAGTTATACGTTCCTGTCAAGTTTGTCAACCTCTAAACTCCTACTTTCGCACCAGACTGTAATTTAACTGAAACACTGAAACAGTGGCTTTCTTTACGGTGAATACCCACAGCCTTTATGGCAATATTGTACCCTATGCTACGCGCTTAACAAGAAAATGCAGAACACTTTCAGTCATGACGTACTTAAAAACTAATTTTGAAAAAATGGGTAGAGCAAAAATATGGCTTATACTGGTCTTCAACCGGACATGTAGACCTTGTTTTTAAAAACTCAACTTTTCATATAAATTTTGCGCAATTTGGTCTACAAGCAGATATAAGCGCCCTTCTTCGGAGTTCAATCTCTTCTAGTAATAGCTTTAAACTTTTTTGCTCCTGCGGTACCGTTTGGAGGGACATCCCTTATACCTAAATACGCCACTGTATCCACTATGTGAATTTCCTACATTAGTTGAAGCAGCTATACTACAAGGTTGAATCGGTCGTTTTAAAACGCGACACGTACTGCAACAGTGCCCGACTGACTCTGTAAACGCTGTTCTTGTGCTACAACGACCAAATCGTTTGTTTCGTTAAATAGCACTCGCTTGTTAAATTCCTGGTGTCTTTCCTGCCTAATTACATTCGCAGCTGTAAAACTTCTTTGCTGTTGCAGCATCAAGTTGTTTTCACTGAATTAAAAATCAACTTATGATTATCATAAATGCTCGCTTTTCAACAGCATTTACAACTTCAAGATCATGTAAATGATGTTACAGTATTCAACAAATTTGCAAATTTAGCGTCAACTTAACACAAAAAATTCTAAAATCTTAAGTGAGGTTGCGGTTAACAGGCAGCAGGGTTATCAGCGTAGACTAGACACACTGCAGGGTCACCATTGAGTGGCGACTAACTCGCTTTCAGGATGACTATTCGTAGTGCTGCAATGGCCTTACAAAACACCTACTCAATGTGTCAGATCTTCACTTGTCATATTCACCGGATTACTTGACTAGAATTAAGTTGATTGGTAGCTTAATATTGGCTTTTGTTGCTTACTCAACAATGGGAGCGTCAAGACAAATGATAAGTACAAAGCAAAAAGCTAACCGCTTAAAGTAATCACGTGAACTCAAAATCGCTCTGAGCAAGCGCTACTACCTACGCTGCTCCATACAAAAAAATCACACGCATCGTCGCACAAAACTTGATGCCACTCAAAACTAACTCACCTACCAAATTTCGTAACATTAACGAGTGAAGTCAAAGACTTTCATGTGACATTCAAGGACATCTGCTTGGCACACAGAAACAAAGGCAATATGAAGAATGACATACGCAACTGTTCTAAATCAGGCTACATTCCAGTGCAAAATCGTCAAAAACAACCAAAAATTACGAGTTTTATTTTTTTAGTGATGAAGTATATTTTAAAAAGAATAACGATTCTCTTATTGTTGAATGAAAGCAGTTTATTATCGCCACTTGGTTAATCAAAAAATGCTAAACAACAGTTAACTGTTAGCTTACCGACCCTGCATTCACATTTCAGACTGTTCTAAAACTAAAAATTGGCTAGAAGCAGGTGTTACCCGATTTTACTATTGCGCCGCAATTATTATTAGGTAGTGAGCTTTATATATTGATACATTAAAGCCAACAAATCCAGGTTTGCGACGTACACAATACCCTTAGCAAAAAAATGTAAGATGACAATCGTCACGTACAGGCTACAACAGAAGGGAAAAGTTGAACAAAGCTCATTGTACATAAAAGACAGCTGCCACTTTTCCTGTGCGTATCACATCTATAATACACGTCAAAATGATTAAACATAAGAATATAAGCCCGAATTATTTCCTATCCCATGTACTCCTACATATACGTAAAAATATCGACTACGCAAACACCGCACCTACTTATTCTCTGTGTCAAAAACTTCACATACGTCTACAAAACAGGCGCGTGAAGTGCACTGTCGATTGAGGTGCAGTTTATGAGTTATAAAATGTTATCCTTCCAGGTGCGAAACAAACTTTGCGAAAATTGGTCCACCTGCCGCGACAATACAAAACGAACACTGGAACTAACCAGCAGCGTAGCCGGACGCATTTTTTGGGAAGGGAGGGAGGCAAGTACAAGAAATATGTTGGATGATCTTTTCTAAGAAATGGACGTTTTGCAGCCATCCCAACTGAAAACTACTTTATTTCTTGATCTGATATAAAAATGTGGGGAGGCCACAGCCCACGTCTTCCTAGTTAATCCAATGCATCTAATATCAAATTAAAATCTATGCAATTCCTCCTGGCACAGCATGTTAAGAATTTGTAAAAAAAGATGCGCACTATCTTCTCTAATGCAACGGTTGCTGTGGCAAAGCCTGATAAAAATGCAAGGAAGATAGCTAGAGCAAACTGCTGTGAAAAATTTTGAATTTCATCAGTTATAATTTATCATATGGATTTGTGATATGGCTCTACGTCTCCACAGAGAAAATTCATTCAATATCTAATATGCATAATATTAAAATATTGACAACAATGAATTGTTTATTACAATAACATGAACGGCGTTTCCCGCTTATGCACCGAGTTCTTGGGAAAGGTATTTTAAGGTTTTCCCAACTCCGCTGCATTACTCGAGTCGAAACGCACTGCGCCAGCAGTGCTGCAAACTTCCAACCAGGTCCGAACACGAGTCCTTCTGCGTGTAAATTGTCGAATGGCTGGTGATCAAAAGGCATGGCTGTGTTATGAAATACGGTATACGCGCTCGTAAAACTTGCAAAATAACTTATGCTTGGTTCATGTTGGAGGCTTAGAAAAAGTTAGATCTGTCAAGATTGTTGATCTTGAAGGAATCTTTATCAACAAAGTAATGGTTAAATGAATAACGATTCGGTAACTTGATCATTTAAGCACCGCATAAATAAATAAAACTTCCAGTAGCTATCTCGCCGATTTCAAGAATCACGTGAAAGTATGGTGCAATGTGTTCTTGCTCCCATTTCTCGACAAAAACGAACAAACTCGATACCGGCATTCCGCACTTCAAGCGCAAACAGTGACAACTGTACTGCACACTTTTCCTATTCTAAAATACCGCCTAGTTGCTGAGGTGCATGTCAGTCACTTGCGTTTGATTGGACCTGGATTACGTCATTGTTGCAATCTAATTGCCACAAAAATATCGATGCACTGGTAACCGAAAAATTAACTACGTTGGTCTGCTGCTCTCGATCGCCGATCTCACACTTCATAACCGCTCAACAAAACAAGACGTTGACAAAATAAAGCTGTTTCGGATCTTTTGCAGAAAGCCCCCGCCACTAATGCAAAAATGCGAAATTTGAGAAAAACGCCCCCGCCACGTTAAAGTAATGCAGATTTCATGGTTAGAGTTAGGACAAAATATTAGCTGACATCGCTGATTTCACAGCTGAATTCCATCAATGAATAAAAATTCTAATTGGATAGGAGCGGTGGCGGGGGCTTTCTACAAAAGATCCACTTTTTCTGTCACCATCACGAGACTTTTTCGAAAACGCTAACAGGAAAAACAGAATTTCAAATAATAGTTAACGCTCGAACTGAGCTCGCAATCTGTGTAGCAGCACCTTCAACTTCAATAAATTAAAAACAGCGATAGCACTTATCCAGCATCAGGTCGTTTTGCAGCTATTTTCGCAGATATTCACTGAATCTAATCATCTGTAACGTAACTTCAGTGGCCATGAGACCAGCCTGCTCAAACACAGCAATACGGCTGTAGAGGCTCGTCTTCTTGTGTCATTCTGACTTGAGTTGAAACGTCTATTTACATTGACCGTGTATGCAAGCTGCGTAAGCAGATATAAATATTAATACAATTTGTAACTGAAAAAAGGCAATTGAGCTAAAGCTCAAAATAGCTAACGCGACGCCGCTTAAATTCAAGTCTAAACATACAATATATTTAAGCAAATAAATCATCAAAATGTCACGTCGCATTGTCTAAAGTTGAACAAAAATAACAAATGGTTTGCCCTGTTGAAATGTACGGGTCAACATGTATCAATCATTTGTCATCATCAACAAATAGAATTAAAGTATTTGTCTGTTATGTTAAAATGTAACTGAAAATCTTAACAAGCTGGGTTACACAGTTGACATGTCATACCAGCATTAATACTTCCAACTTAATACTGAAATTTCATTTAGTAATTGACTGTTTAATAACCGAATGATCTAAATATTCAGTTTGACGTACCGCTGTTAACACCTGGTTTTACGTACCAGTTTCGACTGTTACAATGACTATTTCCAGCGTAGCTATTTTCATACCTCAAACGTTTAAACTAAATTTGCAAATCTCATCACCTCTTAACTAAACTAAACAATCAGGCAAATCGCTTACCTACACCTCCAGGCTTAGTCATTAACAAAGGCATTAAAATCTAGTTTCGAAAGTTACCGGTACTTCCTGAACACAAAATACAGGCATGTACCGTAGGCAGGTAGATCAATACATCTAGTCTGGTGGCTGACCTTTCGTGGTAAAATAACGCCAGTTTGAATTATGACGGACTTTTTCTCAAGCAGCTTGATCTTCCAATTATCAATACATGTTACATGGTTTAAGTCATTTTGCATATTTCGAAAGAGGCGTGTATCTACCAAGCACTACCTTCTTCTACATTAAACTTTGATTGCTTTCTCGCCGAATACCTATAATACTTATGATGGCTGTGTACATGAACGCCAGAAATATCATTGCGCCATAAAGGCAGTGGTAATGTGATATATCTGCAGGTGTGTTTAAATGGTCAACCAAAAACAATCCGATCGGGTTGTTTTATTATGACGTATATAGTGAAAGCAATCTGCACTACGTCATAAAATGAAATGAACAAAGCAATCGAACTTCTTTGTAGATAAATATTTGAATGAGAAAAGAATTGTTTTATTTCAAGATGTAATGTATGCATATAACTTCCTTCATAGTGAAGTGATAGGCATGAGGAGCATACCCACCCGCTTCAAATGCAGTTGGCTGATGGTTCAAAACTTGGCCGAGTAGAATCAAATGGTATTAGCAGTTTTCCTACTTGGCGTTTGGCACGAAAGAAACGGTGAGGAGAAAGTCTGGCAAGTTTGCTGGTTGCGTTTTCGGAAAGACGCTTAAAGTGACTGCTGCACCTTCAGCGGCGAACAGATGGTGGATTGGTAGAGCCGAGCAATCTGCCGTCGCGGTGGCTCAGTATTACTAGCAAAGTCAAGACTTGGCTATTACGTCCCTTGCTAGAGCGCGGTAATCTCGATTGCTCCTCATGCCATTAATTACGTAAATCTTACGTAGAACAACGTGATATAATAAACAAACGGATCGGTTCAGCGTTGCCTTAAACTATGAGTTGAAATTAAGCATCTCTAGCCGGAAATAAATTTATGAAATTAAGCATCTTTAACCGGGAACAAATTCATGAAATTAAGCATCTCCAACCGGGAATAAATTCAAGAAATCAAGCATCTCTAACCGGGAATAAATTCATGAAATAAAGCATCTCTAACCGGGAATAAATTCAATGAAGCATAAATAACAACAAATTTTTAAAAATTACCAAAATTAAAGCATCATATTCAACCACAGAGTGACAACACACTGGTTTGAAAACGTGGACGTGAGCTCAATGCGCGCGTGGACTCCTAACTAACTGTGCTTTTGGTAAAGATACTTGACGATAATTTTCCTCCGCTTGGTTGCGATGCTCGCGATAAAAACGCGCTGTGCCAGCAGTACTGGTAACTCCGAAACAGGTCTAGTTAAAAGGTGTTTCTACGAATGATTGTAAATCGTATGTACGACTACAACCAAAAAGTATTTAACAAACTATAACTTAGTTGAAGAGTTCTGTTTTTCTCTGCAACAGCAAATTTAAAAAGCGGTAAACCATGTTTTTGAAGGGTGCCAAGAGCCAAACGAGAAGGAAAGGGTGAGAACCAATGGAGTCGTTGCGGAATAGCGAGTCAAGATAAACTCTGACTTAGTTTGCTTGTGGCATGATCTTGCAGTGGCGTGCTATTGTTGTTGTTACCTCTCCTATTCCTCGGAATGGAGGCACGGCACAAACGGCATTCAAGGTTGACGCAATCAAACAAATTGAATCAGGCTAGGAGAAAAGTTTCCGCCTTGCAGTGCCGTCGTTTCGAAAGTCAGGCTCATGTTTTGATTGAAATTATGGCTTGCGCCATCTCTTCACCGGGTTTAAATGGTGAAGCTGCTCACCTTGCATGTAGCAAGAGGCGACTATTGGACGCCACTAACAGCTGTCCGCCTTGTTGGTGATGAGGTTACCGGTCTACAATTTGTATCATAAATGATTCGAAATGGACTGCCGTTTCTCCAGAGCCAACCCTCAATCAGCTTTGCGGTATGAACGTGGGAAAATGTTTCGTCACGCGCTTCAATCCCAAGAAAAAAGGGGGGGCAAACAATGGCATGCAAGGTGGTTGCGCTCGAGGACAGTGAAGCGATTTTAAACTGAAATTTTAGTCAGCCAAGAATCAGCCATCTCACCTTGTATAACGTTTTCCAAGTTTCCACAAGACAATCAAAAACCAGAGCGTGAACTTCTCCATCCACTATTGCATTTACATCACCTAGAACCCCGAGTATTCTACGCCATAATGACGCTGCAACGTCAGGTGCCCATCCGGTAACGAGGCCGCCCGCCATTATACTACGGCCAATGTTATCATCACTGACGGCTGTAAAAATATATTCAAGACAAGTCACACACACTTTTATTACCTGTAACGGGAAAACGTTTACAGCCATACAAAGAACAACTTGTGTTCAAGTCTGCAAAAGTTGCCAGTACCGCTGGCACAATGCATCTCCACCGCAAGCTAAAACAAAACAAGAAAAACTGCTTGGAAGCGTCTTTCTGTGGCAGACACTGCCTTTCCCAAACAGGGATCCACAACCATAGACGACGATGCAACGGCAGAAGTACGCCTGGGCTCTTTTTTTAAATTATTTTTCTCTATTACAGGATGCCAAAAATCACGGTCAAATTAAACAAGGGAGGTCAAGATCTTTCTCAAAATAAAACGCAAAACCCATGCGGGCTTTTTCATTTGAAGCCAAACACCTGCTCAGTTGCTTAGCACTAAAAAATTATAAAAAATGTTCTGGGCTTTAGAGTGCTTACTTGCCTAAACAACTTTTCCAAAGCAATATCGGTATCAGTGTGAAGAAAACAAACCTCTCTTCTCCCACTTCTGCGATACTTGGACGTGCTGGTTTAACGTCTACCACTATCCACTCGCTTTTAAACTATAGACTTTTTTCGTGGAGCTACTGAGCGCTTAGAATCATGGATGTGCTTTTGACAAACACCAATAGAGCTTCAACAGTTTTTCCCGCCTGCTTTTTGCTCCGAAGTCCGGAAAAATTATCATCACTCGACAGCCGCTAGCAAGCCATCAATCAATAGAGGCATCGGCGGAAAAGCTTGCTACCTAATCACCAAAAGCAGGCCACCAAAGGTAGACAAAACCATTAGCAAAATAAACTTGAAGATACGTTGCAACTCTTCGAAACTAAATGCAATTTGACTGAAACTGTATGATCCTAAGAGCTGTATGATCTTATTTTAAAAGGACAAACTTAGTTTTACCTGCGTTTGCATCTTCCACACTTTTCTCCGCTACAGTGCCCGGCATTGCAGCATCCAGTTCGCCGGTACTTAACGATCTGGCATCTTCTGAAGTAGCACCTGATTGCTGCTGCTGACTACGCAATGAGGTATTATCAGCAGGACTTAAACTATCTTTTCCATTTTCTGCATCACTTTCATCCATTGTTAATGAATCACCAAGAAGAAAGATAACGGACGAATCTCTAAAACATATTGAAGCAGGCTAGCAGGCTTAGAGCAGGCAATGTGAATGACTATGCTGAAGTGCTTTACGGCGCGGGCAATCGAATTATCAAGCCTTCAAGTTCAAGTGACTGTGTGGTGCTTTTGGGAAGAGCATTTACCGCAGTTCTCTGCTTAGCTGCATGGCTTGTGATCGAAACAAAATATTCAAAATAATGTCTCGATACAAGTTGCTTGCTATGTTACTGATAAATTTTTTCATTGACCGCAAAACAAAAAATGGTATACCCAAACTAACTGCAGTTAGACCCTATTCTACAGCTGTAAGACTGTTACGTACATGTGCATGAAGCCAAAATGCACTACGCATTTGGCACCCCCAGTACTAGTGGCTCAGAACAAAAATAAGTTATGAGTATTGCCATGCAGGCTTTCTTCTGGCCACAAGATGTAGCTGTGCAACCCAATCAAACTTTAGCTAAAACCAGAGATTTTTAACCTTTTTGGCAGGTGGCCAAATTACAAACTAAATCAAAGCTTGTTACCTTATTGCTTTCCCAATTAGTGAAAAACCCCAAAAACACGGAGTCGCATTATTACAGTTATAGGGGGTGAATGTTCAAACTATTTTACTATTTGCAGGTTATTTTCCAAAGAGGTCCTAAAAAATATCAAGCCGTACCTCACTCGATATCACTGTGACCTGTGGCCAAAACTGATAGTTACCAATCTTATCTAATGTTTTTAAGTAGGACGTACGAATTCAGATTCAAAAAACCGACATGTATATGAAAAAAAGAGTGATTTATTAGTGTTTGCTAAAAGGGAGACTTTATTTAGTTTCAACGTCAAAAAATACCTACGTGTTTCTAAATAAGTGTGGCGGCAATAAAGATCAAAAAGCATTGGTCATTATCCAACTTTTGGTGATAGAGCTGCATTTAGTCGTTACCTGTTGAATGCCAGCCACGTGAGTAAGCTAAATAATAAGTTTTTTTTGTTCCTAACTTCGTAGGCTTACACATGCTTTGTCCACTCGCTGCTAAATATACTGTTTAGGCTATGTTCATAACCTACTTGTGTGAGCTTTCGTTTTCATGGAGCACGTATGGAGGACTTGCTGCCAGACTCCTTGGACTTTCAAAGTTAGAGTCATGAAGAGGAACTGTTAAACAAAAATCCATTGTAATAAGGCATTGCTTTGCATGACTTTCCTTGTACAGCTCGAGGTAGAAGGTTACTGCTGCTTTGCATGCCTAGCACTTAATTCTAGCAAACATTTCATTCTTCTAGCAAATCTCAACGTCGATACTCGTGAGAGGTGTTACTATGAAGCCTAGAAAAATTAAATGCTTTTCGGTCCTGTTGCCGCTTCTGATGGCCACGTTGCCAAAATCTTGAAGCTTACATTCACCTTTTTGCAGCAAAAACTATCTCGCTTGTATTTGAAGCCACTCGTGATGATTCCTAAAGTAGGGGAAACATTGCAAATTCGCGTTGGAGCAACATACATACTAAAATAAGGTCATATTTGATGATTCCTGACAAAAAAATAGCAGTTTAATGTCGCTTATCTTTCACACGTTGGTTGAATAATTAAAGTCTATTCCATAAGCAACTGAAAGATAATAAAGCACAACGTATTACATTACTACCACTCAACAGCTATCAAACAGTAGAAAAAGCTAGCAGACTGCATTGATCTTACACTGAAATTATACATGCAGACACAACAGCTCATAAGAAAGACTGATTGAAGAAAATGGCAGTAGCCAATTATGTTTTAAAAGTGATATCTATAAGACTGGTCACTAATGACTTCAGCGTTCTTGGTGTATATTGCAGAGTGAAGTGTCGCTGCAAGATGCGTAACAAGCACTTAAATCAACTATGTCCAACCGAAATGCCATACTGGGCCAAAAATTGTACCATTATTTTAATGAGGACCGCACATTAAATAACCTATAATTAAACAGTATGAAGTTCAACTCAATTTTTATGTGATAAAAAGAGCCAACGGCAAACTCTCAAGCAATAATATACAGACAAAAAATAATAAACAAGAATCACCAATTTATTTCCTCAATTAATGTGAAACTTGTTTTTGAATGTTATTGCTCATCTTTCTAATATCAACGGGCAATTTTGATACTGCACAGCGTAACTGGTTTGTCATGTTTTCATCCGTCAGCCTATTTCGATTCTTCGATTTGACAATCTTCAACTTTGAGAAGAAAGATTCGCACAAATATGTTGTTCCTATTGCCGCTGCAATACGCATTGCCATTTGCTTCAGGATGGGGAACTTATCTTCATGGATATACTCATTATAAGATTTAAGTTTTTCACTTCTTTGAAACAAGTGTTTCAACTCCGTACTTGATTGAAGATCAATCAATTCAAGTTGCAGATACTCTGGAGCCTTTTCTACCTGAATGTCAAATGGGCACATAAAAATTTTGAACAAATTGTCAAATTTTTGTAGGTAAGCGAACCTCTCTTGAAATGCTTTCAACAATTTTGTGATTTCGTTGGCATATTTACAAAAATCTTTGCTATCACTCTTGAAGCTATTTAATAGTGGAAAGTGAAATGCATTTTTCGATTTAAGTTGACTTTCGTAAAGTTTAAGTTTTGTGACAAATGCTTGTATATCTTCATAACAGTCTGTAATCAGTTTGCCTTCACCTTGAAGTTTCTGATTGAGTTCATTAAATTTTTTCGTGATGTCAGTAAGAAAACATAAATCTAGAAGCCATTGGTCATCATCGAGTTCAGGAACATCGTAAACCTTTTCTTTCATGAAATTTTTAATTTCCTGCTTTAAATTCCAGAATCTTTCTAAGCATTTCCCACGACTCAGCCACCGAATCTTCGCGTAGAAAAGCACATCACTGTACTCTGACTCCAGTTCGTTAAGATACTCTTGAAACTGACGATGTTTCAGCGAGTTGTTTTTTATCGAGTTGACAGCTTTAACTACAACTGTCATAACATGGGACATATTTAGTACTTGGGCACACAAGTTTTCCAGGTGTAAAAAGCAATAACAAAGAAACATTTCTTTTCCAGAGCTGGAACATCCTTCCAAAGCTTCTATATGTATGAGAATCAAAGTAACTGCTCCAACATTTTTTCCAATCATTGAGGGTGCTCCATCTGTTGCGATGCCAATAAGATTTTTCAAATCTAGTTGATGATCTTCCATACATTTTATCACAGCATCTTTAATGTCTCTACCCGTAGTCGTGTTTTTTAAGCTTACAACATCGAGGAATTCTTCTGTCACTTTCATTTGACTGTCAATTCCTCTGATAAACACAGCAAGTTGAGATGTATCAACGATATCCGTTGTTTCGTCGAAAGCCAGTGAGAAATAAATAAACGTTTTTAAAGTTGTTTCTAGCGTCTCACAAATTTCATTTGATATGACATGAATTCTTCGTGACACAGTTTGACGTGCGAGACTGATTTGACTGAAATCTTTGACTTTTTTTGGTGCAATTTCTTCAGCTGCAGCAAGAAGGCATTCTTTTATATACTCACCATCCGTAAAAGGTTTCATTTTCTTTGCAATAATATGAGATATGCGCATACTAGCATTTACAACTGCAGTTGCTTCACCTGTAGGCCTTTGAAACACATTTTGCTGAGCGTTTAACCCGGCTTTTCGTTCACCAATAGTAAGTTCGTTAATTTTATCATGTTTTTGCTCGTAGTGTCGTTTCAGATTATAAGATTTTATGCTTGAAATACATTTACGGCATATTAAGCATATAGCTTTGTCCTTAACTTGAATAAAAAAGTACAAGTCTTTCCACTCTTTCTGAAACTGTCGATTTTCATCTTCAAGCTTTCTCTTCAACTTTAGAGACATACAGTTAATGTGTTTCTATACTTTATTCTCAGCAAACTCTTTAGCTTAAACTACTGAAAGCGTTTGATCCATAATCAAAATGATAACAACGATTTGGCACCTCTATTCACTCCCTAACTATGATGTCATAGGCAAGCTATGAGTCAATGGAATGCGGCAGCAGGGCTCTACAAAAGCGCTTTAGCAAAACAAGAATTTGGCAAACCAAGTCAGTACGTCGTTCTTGGATAAAATCGGTCTGTTTTATTCAATTCCCATCGGCCAGAGTTTTCCTGAAAATGTTTGCTGGTTATCAAAATTAAGTACTAATTGTCATTATACTGTACATACATAAAAACGAAAACGTTCAACTGGGCCGCATGCGGCCCGGGGGCCGCGGGTTGGACATAGCTGACTTAAATACTTTTATTTGCGCCAAGTCTGATAAGCCATAAAGCTTCAAATTTTGGATACTTTTTTTTGCTCAACGCTTCCTTACCGGGGGGCTGCTGAAAAATTTTTTAAGGGAGGCTCGAAGGGTCACGAAATGTTACAACCTTCCAGCATTTAAAACATTTTATGAAAATTCGCAGATTGCTTTAAATTATTTCATGGAGAATATTTCAGTGACGTTTTCCATGTTGAAGACCTATTCTTTATCGATTTGACGAGTCCTTTGCTGAAATCGATTTTTACGCCATGTTCATGACGCCTTCACTTAACGCTAGAGGTGGTGGTGCCTCAAAAACAGGTGGGTTGCAGGCGCAAAAAGGTGGGGGAGCACCGCCTTTTCTGAAAAATACCGATAACAAATGAAAGACAATTGGCAGTTTTGGAACACCAAAATGATGATAGCGTCAAGCAATACACTAGAAAAAATGTATTGCTATAGCATTCATCCACACAATGCGGAATCAAAATGTTATCACGGTGTTTGAAAAAATGTACTACAAAACGGCAAGCAGCAGAGTAAAAAACAATAAAAGGCTGATATTCTAGTTGTGCATAGGAAGCCTTTTATTGTAAAAGCTGGTTTTCTCTAGGCGTAGATTGCCGGCGTAACACAAAAATTTTTAACTATTTCATTTTAAGTGTGGAGCATTTTTGACCGTAAAATATCCTTAGACAGAAGTACAATGAATTAGGACGATGCTACGCCGTCAATTTACACCTAACGGAAATTAGCCACTAGAGGCTGAAGAAATTTACACGCACTATCTACTTTGGCTATGCAAAAGCATTAGGTGTGTTACAGGTCAAGTTGCAGCTTTCCAGAACACATTCATCAATATCAGCATAGCGTCAAATAGCGAAGAACAAGCAGAATGCTACAAGTAATTGAACACCACAGAAGTATCATGCGTTGTTAGATCAACACCAGTTAATCGAAAAAGAATTACAAAAAAAAAGTGCATAACCCAAGTTCCACTTTTAGCTAGCTCAAGTCTATACGCTTGAATCACATGCTAAGAGCCTTTGTAAATACTGCTATGTATTTTGATGGCCGGGAAAATTTCAAGCCCAACAACCTGGAACCCATGTTTAAAGTGAAGCGAATAGCCTACTCATGAAAACATGAAGTCCTTTGAAATTGATGTTTTGACTGAAACACAAGACGTCAAATGTCAAGCCTTTTTGCCAATTAACAAAAAGCAGTTAGAGAAGGGCAAACAGTGTAGATGGCTCGGTTAATGATTACTTAGCAATAAACTAGACCGTTGCCAAGATGACAGCTTATAAGATGAGAACTCGTGGAGCTGGAAACCGCTACGATTCATCGAAAACTCTTACATCCGCTGGCTGCGCATCTTTCAGTGAAGAAAAAACATTAGAAAAAAAATCGATACATATCATCTCAAAAGAACAAGCTTTAAGTTTCACATCCACACCATAGCGAGCAGAACTAGAATCAAGGCACTACCATGCTTTAACTCACCAGAGAGGCTGATGTTAATCTCTACAGCGCTAGGGGAACAATCAGGAAGTGCCCCTTGAGGATGATCAAGGGGACTTTCAGAGTGGGAATGAGAAGAGTCTTTGGATGCTTCCAAACTGGACTCGCAGGTCTCAGAAGTGGGGGTTAAAAATTGAATATTGCCTAAATTGGCGGTTTGAGGAGGCAACGCTTTACGAGCTGGTATCGCAGGAGGGGTTTGAGAAAGAGGGGGCAAAGGAGGTAAATTTAAGGGAGGGGGATAGCTTTTTTCCACAGGGCTTGAAACACTAGAGGTATCAGAAGGGTCAGAGTTGAAAGCGTCAAAGAGAGGCGAAGGGAGTCCAACGCCTAGCAACAGCAAATGCGAGTTAGGCCACCAATTAATACATAACAGTTAGCCTATTTAATACATAACAATTCAACGTAACTTCGATCATATTTCAACTCAATTTCAGTGAATTATTACTTGCCACCAACTCGAAGAGATCCAATCATCAAAACCTGGTTTAGTCCACCATAAAGGATATGGACGTATTTATCTCCAGTTGATCGGTAATACTTTATGTTTAGCCTACTTACAAATCCGCTTTGAAAACGTCAGGAATTTTATTGTGCCGGTACAACATATCGGCCGTTTGTAAACAAACAAAATACTTCATAAAACTCATCTTGCAAAAATCAATCGCAGCCCTGACCTACACGTTCAAAGAGCACATGCAGAATAGGTTAAATATAAATTTTAGATGGTGGCAAATACGCATTAAATAAATTATTCCAACGTAAAAAGGGAGCCCTAGCCTTTCGCAAAACAGCTTTTTCACTCTTTACTTCCGCAGTTACCACAACTCAGGTCGAAAGGTCAAGTTTCAATTAAGTTGCTGATCAGCACGTCAAAGTATTGCCATTTGCCGACGTGTAGCATTAAGAGCACACTTATTGTATTTCGGTTACTAGCCAGAGCTTATGAAATGAATGTTGGAAGAAACTTTTAAGAGAATAAAGGCAGTTTTGAACTTGACCTTGGTTTCGTGAAAGTATTTAACTGTTTTTATCCATTGCAGCTCAGGTGAAAATTCGAGTAATATTTTCCATCTGCCCTTTTAACAGGTTGGAAGAATGAATCTGCTTGTTTTGCACGTCACAAGAGGAAACTTTTGGGTACTCAAAAATGGCAGTCAAGACCTGATCATGGTGGAGCTTCTGGTCTGTAGTCAGTATTCATGACTGGTTCGGAATAGATTAGCATTTTTCCTCAACCAAAACTTGAGGAGATTTGCCATGTTGAAAACGTTAGGATTAATGAGATGGTAATTAATTTCATGACGTGCCTCCCCTTATAGTGCTATTTTCGAAAAAGCCTTGGCGTATTTTTTCATTTCGGTTGCATTGAATTTCAATTTCATGCATTGAATTTCAATATTATGTTCGAAGTATTACTACTAGAAGCTACTGATCTAATACTTCAAGTTAACATGTCCATAAGCATCTAATTTCACTCTACCATGTTATGCACTTTACAGACGTCATTGCATCTAGAGATTAGAGGCACAACTTCAGAGGCTTGTACATTTAAGTCGAAAAAAAACGGTTGGATTTGCGTAAAACGGCGTGTTTCAATACGAAAATAAATATATGTGTCTAATTACGCTCGAATAACATGCACAGAAAAAGAGTCAAAATGGCTGGAGCACCACATTTTGGGGAAGAATTGGGTTTGAGCCTTCAAAGTAGAACTGAATCGTTCTTCTTAGCTCTACAACCACTCCTGGAAATGAAACAGAGAGTAGCTTAGCATGTGACAGGAGCTCACAACCTGTGCAGCAACCACTACCGCAGTAGCTTTGTAACCCAGCACAGTGTAGCCAGGAGCTTGCCACCGCTACAGCGATCAATACAGAAGAAGCGGTGCAGCTCACCGCGGTGCTGCTTGGAGCTCGCTACTTCTGCAGCTCCAACTAGTGGCAGCCACACTGCAGCCTTTGGATTCATCTTCTCGCGGTAACAAAAAAAGTCAATGACAAACAAACTCACTTGGCGTGGCTCCGTCCAGTTCTTCATGGCTGGTTACATGAACTGCAACCGGCGTGCTCAAGAATTTTCTCGATTCTGTTTCTAAAGAGCAGTAATGTTAAGCATGCCAAGGAAAAAGGATCCACTTAAGATCAAGTTTTTCGAAATGCATCATTATCCGGTAACCTCCCAGGGGAGCAACAGCGACTTCAAACATAGGACTGACAAGCTAAATTGCCCAGACTTTCTTCCGCGCTTCTCCTTCATATTACTTCGGAAAAACTGACTGCTTGTTAAGATCGGCAAGACAAAGGAGATCATCGTCAAGCAGTTTTCCAAGAACACATGATTGCACAATGAGTAGACCGGCAACATTGCATTCAAGCAGGTTGGCAACACATTTAACGATTTGTTTATTGTAAGTGGGCTGCAGTGCTGCTTGTAGCTCGACGATCGTCCCGCTAATAGCGGAAGAGGTAGGAAAGTCGTTCCATAAAATGGTTTACTCTGTAAAGCAAAGTCGGCCAGTTTGTGCGTTTGCCAGAACATTGGTCACCGTGTTAAGTTAATAATTCAATATAATTAGTTAATAAGCTCGCAACCTCTCTCTCTCGACCGGCCTGCCGGACTGGGCCAGCGTTTTTGCCGTTTTGCGCTGCTGCGCTTTTAAGGTACGGTTGTTCAACAATTCCTCCATTATAGATGCATTGATAAAACGAAAGTGTGCTAAGCCAGCGTTACAAGTAACTACGAAGCTGGCCTGAACAAAACTTGTTCTATGTTTAACTTGAAGTGCTTTCCTGTCATTCAGAATACAAAAATTCTCAGCCTAATCTTACTTTCATCTTTCCTTTCCGCACAAGGCTCCACAAATCGATTCCACTCAGTGTCTATTGAAGCCGAATCCTGGCTATATAAACTTGTAGCTTCATTTGGCCAGGACTGGAAAAAAAATCGATGAAATTATACTAACGGGGTACCAGACGAAATTTGGTTGTTTCTTTGTTTAAGTGTCACTGCACGTCAACTGCATCGAGAGCCAGAAACAACGCGATACTTTTTACCCTTTAAACAGGCAAAAATTTGCAACGGCATATCGGTTTTAGAATTGCACGCGAGAATAAATCACATAAGCGACTGTAGACATTGTGTGTCGTTCTCCCAGTATTTAGCTGCATATACGAGTGATTAAAAACTTCAACAATTTCAATTTCAAAACTTCAATAACTTCAATTGTGGTTGTCAGTCGCTTTCTTCTAATCTTGAGGTCTACGGGCTGAACTGGAATATGGCCGTTTAATGCAACCCCCCCAACCGAAGGAAAAGTACGGTTAAACATACCAACAACTAATTTTTTAATGAAACTCCAAAGATTTATTGCTAATTTGAGATGTCTTTCAGCACGGCGTCACCTTAAAGTTGTCCTGCTTGTGATGACAAATTCATGAACAAAATTACAGACAAACCCTACAACCGAAAAATTTATTGGGCATTGCTTGTTGCTTCATTGAAATAAGATGACAAAATTCGGTTGCCTACCTCTTCCGATCTTTTATCTTTGTCTCTTGCGTTGGTTTGCAACCGCTCACTGGCAAGGGCGTCAAATTCGTCTTCATCCGCAATGCTATGTAAGCTGAGACTGGTGCTTTCGCTTGCGTTAGCGCTCTCGGTCAAATAACTGTGTATCTGGTGAGCTGGATCTTGCCAAGCTGTGAAATGATTCGCGGTGAAAGATCTGCAACGTCTGGTCACCGCAAAATCTTTTGCAGTTGTGTTCTTCTTTTTCTTCGCATGGACATAATCTTCTATTTTTGGAGAAGCATCTCAGATTATGAGCTTCTCATTTTCTCTTTTTGCTAGTCTTCAGTTAAACTGGCCCACCACAACGGCTGGATTGCTAGGCCCTGCCACCTGTCTGCCACATAAAGGCGGGGGCATCCCGTTTAATATCTTGCCAAAGGATACAAGAAGCAACCTTGACGGCTTGTTCTCCGCAACTATCCCTCTTGTGCTGAGCGCCAAGCAGGGAAGCTGCGAGTACCATTTTTAAGTCTTTTGGCATGTCTCGACCTGGGAAATAAACCCCAGGTTTACCGACTGCGAAGCGGACGCTCTAACCACTACTCCATCGCACCGGTTAGCTGTGTTCACGCATTGCTAAGAAACAGAGGATATTATCGCAATAAATATCAATGATGAAAGTGATCGAACACGAGAAAAATAAAAAGTTTCTCTTCGAGCCAGCAGTCACCCATACATGCGATTTCGCTGCCCACGAGGAAACAAGGCTTCAACCCACTCGGACCACGCAGCCATACTGCTCCAATGTGCCAAGTAGCCTTGTTTGTACATATATAACGGTATTGTGGTTAAAAATCCCGCATCACGGTCATTGGCTTTCGCAAAACCGCGTTCAACAATAAATCGGATCAGACCAAGGCATATGCAACCTTCGTGTCTGGTGCTTGACGTTAAGAGTTTTAAGCTGCGGGTTTATATTGTCTGGACTTACAGAGTGATTACTCTGAGAGTTGCAATGGCCCTGCAAAACGCCAATGCAATGTGCCAATGTCATTACTCCATGGTTTCTACAACACTGCGATGTTTACATTCGAAAAATGGCAAAAGGCCATTTATTCTTCTTTTGAATTATACGTCTACGAATTGCGTTACAGTTACAGATTTGTATATTCTAAATATCACAAAATGGTCAAAAACAAATGCAAATGTAATTCTCCTACGCAGCATCAAACGACCAACCTAACGTTGTTGTTGTTGCCTGACCCCTTCCGAGGGATGGGGGCATGGCGGAAGACCATGGAGCCACAGAAGCCGGGCAGCTCTCCAGGGTCTGGTCCAGAGATCGTAGAGAGACAGAGTCGCCAAAAGAGTGAGCGGCGCAAGAAGTCCGTAGCTGGACAGTGCAGAATAAGATGAAAGGTGTCCTGGGACGAGAGTCCACAGGCGCTGTAGGA
Organism: Trididemnum clinides; assembly: GCA_963675345.1. Lineage (NCBI taxonomy): Eukaryota > Metazoa > Chordata > Ascidiacea > Aplousobranchia > Didemnidae > Trididemnum > Trididemnum clinides. The sequence goes on from OY776294.1 coordinate 14,521,812, forward strand.
AGGATTCTCGATTCTGCCAATTCTAGAAAGAGCTTAACAGAAGACTGTGTCCGTTGCAGCGTAGACGAGATAGAACACAGCGAGCATGACGAAAGAGCACAAGTTCCTCGGTGGAAATCGAGGGAACCTGTGTGTCGAATAATTTCGATGAGACAGTACGCCTCCGGTCCGAGAAAAGACAAGAGTGGATACGAGAGATAAGAGAGAGACTACAAGGGATTGCAGAGAGGAGAAGTAGCGCTCCCCGTCTGGCCAGTTCGTCACCCGCGTCGTTCCACGGGAGAAACGAGTGTCCGGGAACCCATTGTAGCCTGATAGAACAAGAGGAGAGAGAAGACAGTTCTTGCCAGATCTGCCAGAGTTTCGGTAAAAGGAAAGATGGAGGAGAGGACAGGGTGACGAGGGCAGAACGAGAGTCAGATAGGAAGAGAAGAGAAATGGCAGACTGCCGAGACCAGCAAAGAGCGTGCAGAATGGCGCAGGCTTCAGCAGAAAAACTTGAACATACTGGGCGTCGCACTTGTCATCGATAGACTGCGAGTTGAGCGCTCAGAGCAGTATGTTGCGTGCGGCGACACCGAGTGGAACCGGCTAAGTTCTCTTCGAGTTCATACCGTGGCTTGGCTCGCGCCAGTGTGGGCAACTGCTGAGTCTAAGAACGTAAGGTCACAATAGAGAGTCATGATTTCTCCTTTTGCAGTGATGAGTGAAATTAGTTAACTATTTCTACCACTTTTCATGTGCCGGCAACACATCAGTATGACCACCAATCAGTTATCAAGCAATACTACAGAAAAGTTTCTTACCAACTCTGGGACCATTGCTGGCCATGGTAGAAGTGTCTATAGATGCTATTTCAGTCCCTGGACCCTCAGAACCAGTCCGGTGCCTAGGAGAAGCAGTAGTCATATCTAAAACAATAATTTGAGAAGCAGAGTTAATATCTCAAAACATCAAGTCAAATGCTTAGACGTTGGGTAATGTGGCTCGTCGCCTTTTGACAGTCTAGTTTGATAAACTTCTTATGTCGTTTTTCGTAGAATGAATAATCATTTCAAACCTATGGTTTCACTCTTCATCTCTCTTGGTCTATTGATCCTTTGATCGAGTAAGTAGAACGTATGCTGAGTTGAACTTTTGAGTTAAACTTATGTTTAGTTGAACCTTCGCCGGACTAAATTTTAAGATTCTTAATTTCTATTCAATAAATTTTTTCATATTATGCGGATTGACGAAAACAAAAGCGAAGTTCAAAATGCTAGCCTTGCATGACGAGCAGCACTCGCGTTTCACCAAAATAGAATAGCGGAACTGTTTGGCTATGGACACACTCCAGTAACAGTCGGCCTTGTAGGCGATGGGAGTAAAGGTGTGCAATTTGCATTGATGACTAACTCAAAATGAATTGTCGCTTTCCCTCTGCCTAATGTCGATGAAGCTTACGGTATAAACCTGAAATGCCGTTCACGCCGTACCGCCATTCCAAGGAAGAGCAAGCTTCTACACATTACCATCCGGAAGTCGTTTTGCCAGCACGGTCCTACTACGGTCCATAATGTGTTGTTATGCAAAGTCTATAACCTCTATCTTTTTGTCTGCATAGCACTTCAGATCAACGATCCATATTATCTGCACTTTGTCGAATAGAATTTAATAATCTTTAGAATAACCTAATCTTTTGACAAGTAGCTTGGCTGCGCAAACAGGAGTGTGAAAAAGGTTCACAAATCCAGAGGTGAACATATTTAAGTTGAAGCTTAAAGCATGATTTGGACTCACCTGTTGATGACACGTCATTGGTGCTCATCGCTTTTTTCAAGGTCGAGCTGTTGCTATCGCCATGAGCTGACAGCGACTGACCAATCGCATTCCCGCCCAGCTGTCCGCTGCTCAAGTTCGGACCAATCAGATTCGAGGAATTGGGAACTGCAAAATGAAGCAAAAATATGTCAAACTCGCATTTGCGCAAGAAGTAAGCGAGGTCAAAAATTAAGTGGGCATCAAATAGAAACAGAAACGAAGATTGGTAAATACAAGATATAGAAATATGTAGTTAGTCGATTTAGCTGTTGAGGTGTTTTTAACTTGATTGAATAAGAACTGCCTCCTGACGAGCCGTCTTAGGCAAAACAGACTGTTGAGGTGTTTTAACTTGAATAAATTTCAAGAAATAGAAATATAGAGAACAAGGTTTTTTCATACATGGTATAGAGAGCCGTTCGTGGAGATGAACTGGGTAAAGAAAACGTGATATAAAGGCGTTTATGCCAAATATGAAGAGAGTGGAGCACAAGGCTGCAGTGGAACATTTAACATCGAAATATAAAAACCTTAATTTTTTGGATATCCCTAAACTAACGAAAAACTGCTGTGCTTTCCATATTTTTAAAGTTTTAACATTCTGCTTCAATTGCTTGCAAAACAATTTTGATGAGTTTGCAAAACAATTTCGACATACCGAACAATTTTTCACACTAATAAAGTTGATGAAAAATAATGGGAAAGATGTTGAAGGAAGTCGCGTGAGAAGTAAAGACAGAAATTTAAGTTTTAAAGAAAAAGCCAGAAAAAGAATATGGAAAAATCGCACGGGGAGATCATTAATAAAGAGAACAACTAGATTCACCTCACAGAAGCTAATATCATGGATGGAGCCATTGAAAAGGTTAACCAGAAAGAAACAGTAGCAACAATAAAACCAAAAGAGGCAGCTGGACCCTCTGTGAAGCATGTGTAGAAATGATAGCTTCCAGTGGAGAAGTAGGGATTAGCATGGTAATGGAACTTTGCAACCATGTGTTGCATGAAAAAGAATGCTGAATAAATGGCAAGCGAGTGTGTTAGTGTCAATTTTTAAAAGAAAAGGAGTTTTAAAAAGCTGTAATACATACACAGGATTAAAGTAGATAGAGCATGCAATGAAGATTGCTGAAAAAGTGCTGAAAAGAAGGATTCGAAAACAGGCAAATGTTGTGAAACACAATTTGGTTTTATGTCCCACAGATGAACGACAAACGCATTGCTTGTTGTAAGAAGAACGCAAAAAGATTATTGAGATAAACAGAAAATTATATGTGAGTTTGTGGATGTTAAGAAGGCATTTGATAGAGTTCTAGGAAAGGTCATGAGGTGGATCATAAGAAAAAAAGGAAAATAATTGCGAGAGCGGTGATGAGCCTCTACCGCATGGCCGAGGCAAAAGTTACAGTGGGATCACTTATCTGAAGAATTTTTGGTGCGAACTGGTGTACAACAAGGATCTTTAATGTCGCCGCTGCTTTTTGCAATTGTGGTGGATGTAATCACGGAGAATGCAAGAGAAGGCTTGATGAATGAAATATTGTATGCGGATAACTTTTTTTTGTTGAGTAAATTCGAGATAAAAGTTTCTGAAATGAATAGAGGGATTTAAGAGCAAGAGGTTGAAAGTTGAAGAATACTAAAGTGATGGTAAGTGGTTCGAAAGAAGAAATATTCAAGGGCAAAGTCGTTCCATGTGCCACGTGCGGCCAGAGGGTGATGGCAAATTTACTGATGCGCACAAAATGTGGTAAATGGGTTGCATGATAGATGCGCCAAAACGAAGAGTATGACTTCGACTCTGGAAAAGAAACTTTGAAACGGCAGGTGGTTAAACAGGTGGAAGAGACTAGACTAAAAAAGAAAGAATCCGCTGACAGACGTAAGTGGTGCAATGCTGTTAATAAACTTTCGAAGATCATGTGGTGAATCCAGCCACCTTTGTTAACAGAGAACAAATCGAATTTAAAACATAGGATCTCTCTTCCTGCTTGTAATAAAGCGCCAAAGAAGCGCCGTCGAAAGCCCTTCCTCAAATCAAGATACCATAATTATAGTGAGACTTGAGCAAATGATCATTCAATCCTGAGGTTTTGGTTGGTTGGTTGGTTTACCCCTCCTCTTCCTTGGGATGAAGGTATGGCGCCAACAGCAATTCAGGTTCACGCCGTCAACCTAATCGAATTAGGCTGCGGGAAAAGTGGCAGCCCATTTCGAACCAGTCGTGAATAGAAATTGCCGACTGGTAGCCCCACCACCAACAAGGCGGACTGCCAATGGTGGGTACCCAAAAGTCGTCTCTTACAACATGCTGGGTGAGCAGCATGGTATATGAACTATTCTAACCCGGTGAAGCACGGGTAAACCTGAGGTCGAAAGACGGGGCTCCCACCCATTTAACAGAAATACTAACAATTTAGGGCGAGCTCTTTGATCTTTATCTGCGGCAATGTCTTGTTTGGTTATAGTGCTTGGTACTGAACCAAGGGAAAATTACGAAGTAGATCCGAACACAAGTCCTTCTATGTGCAACAATACCACTTATTCCGAAATAAATGCCAGGTTTTGTGGAACAAGAAATACCACAACAGCACTATCAAATAGAATAATACACCACCTGTACTTGATCTCGGTCTCGATGTTTCCATCATTTCAACCGGTAAGAGTTTAGTAGACGACTTCTCGCTTTCACCTAAGCTCGTGTTGTCCACTGACTGGCTGTTTGTAGTTGCTACGCTGCGTCGCTGAGCTCGATAGGATGCAGATACATGACTTTCCCGATCTGGAAAAGAGTCTTGGCTCCATCCGCGACTAAACGATCGAGCGCCAAGTAAAGGAGCGCTTGTTCTGTTCTCTTTACCACTGCAACGAACGACATATTAAATAGTGCAATGGGTCTGAAACTGTGGTACACGTATCGTTATTCACTAGTGTTACACCAGCATCATCCAGACTCCATGCGAAGTCTAGTGTCAAATAAATTTGGTTTTCTATTGTTGTAACTGTCGCTTAACATTAACTAAACGAAACCATGATAAGTGCTCACATTTTTCGATCATTTCGCTTTTTTTCCAGTTTAGTCATGCTGAACCAATTCATATTATGCACAGCTCTTTGGTAAGTCAAATCTAACAAACTAGCAGAAAAAACAAAGAAGTGTTATGGTTTTTTACCCTGCTCTTTTTTGTTTCTTATACTTCTGTTCCGTAAGTCGATCAAGTGGCAGGTCTTGCACATCCAATTGGTAAACGTTACGAGATAGAACTCTTGTCAAGGTCTCCATATTTTTCTGCAATATATCATGAAAAAACAACTTCAGTTACCCAGTTACGCCCGGATAAATCGGCTTACGTATTTTTATCCTCCGGTTACGGAAAAATTCTTCGTTAATCATTCTAAAACATTTTTGCATTTACATGTACTTCGTAGTCACCGAGACCACGAGCACAGCATAAATGTGTGCGTCACCAGCACCGTTGGGCAAGTAAAGGACATTGCCCCAACGTCTTTCTCTAGAATGTAAGAACGTGGCTATCGTGAGGTTTGAACGCAAAACCACGTAAGCCATTGCCGCAAAACGGCGCTCAAAACCGCTGTTAATCTTATTCAGTTCAAGTGCTTCACCAAAACTTGGATATTGAAGCTACTCCCAGCGGGTCGTAAGGCGCAAGCTTTAGTGCACCACTAATGGCAGCAACTTCTCCTTGTTGGTGGTGGGGTTACCAGTTTCCAGTTTGAATTCATGACTGGTTTGAAATCGATAACCGCTTCCGCTTAGCCCGATAAGGTTTGTGGCGCGAATCTGGATAACCACTAATCGTGCCTCCATATCAAAGAAAAGAAGGGGTAAAAGCAACAACCTTGTCAAATTTAACAGCGAGTGTTCTGTCCAGGACTTCACATGGGAAAAATTTTTCTTCGTCGTTTGAGCTATTTGTTATGAGCATTATGCAGGAAGATGTATATACACTGCGTTAGCGCTCATGCTCTGTTTGGAGGTCTTGAGTTAAACTGGCCCACCACGACTGGTAGACTGCATGGCCCCACAACCTGTTCACCACATAAAGATGGAGGCATCCCGTTACGTGTCTGCCCAAGGACACAACAAGCAAGCTTGCCGGCTTGTTCTCCACACTGTCCTTGTGCTCAGCAACACGCAGGGACGCTGTGAATACCATTTTTTAAAGTCTTTTGGTATGACTCGACCTGGGAAATGAACCCCAGGTTTACCGACTGCGAAACGGACGCTCTAACCACTACTCCATCGCGCCGGTTATGGGAAAAATTGATGACGTCTTTATAGCGTCAAAGCACGAGAGTTGCCCAACATTTTTAAGTTTAAATGGAGAACACGTCACTGTAATGAGCTCGATGAAGTCATTCTTAGGTTTAAAAGCTTGGATGCTCCTTAAAACACAAGAAGAAATATGGAGAATTTTTCCTTATCACGATGACGTCATGACCACAGCCAAAACTTGTCAGCAGCACCGAATAAAGTACTGTTTTGAAGATGACTGACGTCATTATGAATTCTGAAGCAACCGAGTCGAAATTAAAAACTTGTCTTAGCACTAAATGCACAGCTAACTGTACTTACAGTCCATTCTATTATAAGCTCTTCCCAGTGACACAGTGACGATAGCACATCGACAAGCTCATCCCACAGCTCTTGCGACACAGTGACGTATAGGTTTGCTTTGATCCACGTTACAATCAAAGTCTGACAAAAATATCAAGCAATGTATTTCCTCCTACGGTCACGGAAAACCTTCATAATTATGCATAGACCAACTTGTGTTTTAACCTACATTGTAGTTACGAAAACTGCTGGCACAGAGCAGGTTTACCACATTCAGAGCAAACAAGGAAAAAATAGTACTTAGCAAGGTCACAATACAGACGTGCGCAGAGATCGCAAGCTAGTGCTTTGCTTCGTTGACAAAGGGCACTTTGCCGCATTTGCTGCAGTTTACCTTTAGACTAAAGACTCCCAGTGAACTACAGTGGTGCTTAACACAAATAAGTGATTCAGGTCCGTTCGGTTATGTGCAGTTACAACTGCGAAGTACGGGAGCAAAACCTACATGACGGCGCAGACTGGAAGAAACTTGCCTGGAAAACAGGGCCGGACAGCTTGTACGATAAAGTTTGATAGTTGTGAGTCTCTTCGAAGCCCGGAGAGTTTTTTAGCATGACTCTGGTGATGTGTAGAAGGATCCTTAGGAGCTGCGTCCATGTCTCATATGACAAACTAATATTCACAACCATGTGGCGGTAGAGATTGAGAACTCGCTTGCATACATCGACCTAAAAAAGAAAGCGTGGCGTTTAATATTGAACTAACAAATTTTTGAATCGCTATACCAAATAATTTTAGCTTTATTCAATGCAGATCGTTGGGCTTTAATCAAAAACACGACAAATTATTCCCACCAATACCGCTTCTTGAAATGCTATTATTACAAGGTGCTTGCTTTATAAATGCATTGGCCATCTCGGGTAAATTGACCAAATACTTATTGGCGGAAGCCAGATTACTTTCACCAAATGTAGTCGATCTTTTATATGAAAAAGTTCTTGACTATAGCCAGTTGCGCGTCAGGCGTCAATAAATACTTAAAAATATTTTTAAGAAACTTTAGAATTCTGTTATCAGTAGAGCAAGTGTTTGCTAATAAAGTCAATTAGTTATTACAGCTTCAAAATGCCTAACAACGCGCAGAAATGAAAAAAATTTTGTTATAGGGGCCATATGAGAAAAGTTATAAGGTCAATAAAAGTCAACTTTTCCATTTTGTACAACTTGTAGGGATCAGGGTACAGAAAAACTTATTGCCGGGCTTTTTATCAAACTTCCGATAACCGCTTTGAAATGACAACAATTTCTTTCAATGTTCTATCGCGTTCTATAACAAGAAGTATTATCTGTGAATGTGTGGATCTATACAATACATTTTGTATACGCATTTTTTCTTTTTTATTTTGGTTAATCTTAAAATAAATCTACATAGGTTAATCAAGTCAATTTCCATAATTTGAAAAAGCAATTTTTCCAATTTTATATGTCCATAAAAATTTGCCTCAGTTATCACTTTGCAATTTTTTTTTTAATTTCATTCTTTCCAAGTAACTATCTTCAAGACTATAGTATTTTAATAGTTTAATTTTTAGAAACAATTGATGAGCCTAATAAGGAAGCAAATTGACAACGTCAATAAAACCTTGGCTGGTAATCTGCTATGTATTTCTTTATTTCGTGCGTTCTGTCAGAATTCTTGCACAAAAAAGTAAAGCAAAGGTTTGGGAAATACAAGCTTGAAGACCGTTCATGAGCAAACACCGCAAATAGTCAGCCAAATTAGTACGTAGAGAGCACAGCTTCCAAAATTGAAATACGTTGTTGATTGCACTAACCTGTGATTGAATCAGTTTGGTAGCATTTTCAGGGGGTTCAACTAGAAACACGTGGGCAGAATGGGTGATGAACAATTGATAAGTACTCTCCGGTCCAGCGCACACCTACAATGCAACGACAATTTTCAGTCTCGCATAGTGACAAAACAGTTATTCAACCAATTTAACGTGTAAAATTAAGCAACTATTGACTTCGCACTAACAGCAGTCAATCATGTTAGTGGCGGAAGAACTGGTTTAAATGGCTTCCGTTTTCATTGATCAGCGTTCAGAAATGGCTTCCGTCTTCATTGATCAGTGTAGCAACTTCAACTTGATTACATTCGCAATGTCGCGCCTGCATGTTTTAACCTTCCTTTTTGCACGTTGTTTGTGAGAAACCTCAAGTTACGGCTATGTTCGAATGCAAACCGTTGACAATATTCGGAATTTGAAAGACAAATTTTCGGAGGAAGCTCGGCTGACAAGTCGATTGATTATGAGCAGCTGTGCTATGCTGGGTTAGAATGATGATCTTTACCAAGGCGTGAGAGGCGACTTTTACGTACATAATGGCAGCGTGCTTTCACATCGATGGAGTCACCGGCTTGCGAAATAGTTACAACATACTTAGCGGCGACATTGATCGAAGGGCCATGAACTCAAATCTCATGACGAATGCGTTATTGTGGTTTTGTGGTGAATTTTTTTTTGCGGGGTGAATTATTACAAGCAGTAAATGTAATGAAAGTAACGCCGAGCTTTTCGAGATGAATGTCGAAATTTGGAAGCGCCGAATCAATATTTGTTTTACGTTTAGAGCTTTCCACTCTGTTTTGCAAATGGGTAAGACAAAAATGTCAATGAGAAAATTCATGACAGATTCAAAATGAACAACCACTTTCGCCGAGCCTGATTCTAATTAGGTTTGCAGTGAGAACCTAAATAACAATAAGACCGTACGGCCATTTCGCAATTTCTCTAACCTTCCGATCACCTCGAACTCAATAAGTTGAATAACGCTCGCTGATTATATTGTTTATCTGTTTCGGATACTTACATGGCACAAATAAGAATGTTCCATCACTGGACGGAGCTGGCCTTTCATGTACGACATATTGTGGAGGGAATTTTCATGAAGCTCCTCGAATTTATTCTGCAGTCAAATACCATCGTTAGGGGTATTTTTGTGGCACAGCCTGCAGTCGAAAATTACTGATGGAAAATAAGCTTTCCAGCTATTTTTAAAGTAACGACATATGTAATTTATACACAAGAGTTTTAAAGACTGCTGGTTGAGGGGACATGCTTCTCGATACTTTTTGAGCATTTGATTTCCATGAATTTGATAACAATCTTTTTCTCAGATAGACAGTTTCGTTTTGGATAACATACTCTGGTTCCGTAGGCCTACCAACTTTCAACGCTATTGGTGATTTTAGTGTCTATAACTCAAAATGAAAAGCGAAATCAATTCGGCTTTGATAACAAGGTTATCTTCATTACCGTGCTTCATAGAATAACCGGCTCACTTCGTTTCGGTGAGAATAGTTCAAGCTGCTCACCTAGCATGTCGCGAAACGACTATGGGACGCCCTTCAATGGCAGTCCGCCTTGCTAATCGTGGAACGAACAGATTTTAATTTGCGATTACGAGTAGTTTGAATGGCCTACCGCTTTCCCCTAGCCGGATCTCCACTGGATTTGTGATATGAACATAAAAGTTTCATGCTGTGCTGTTATAGCAACAGAAGAGAAAGAGGAACACAAGCACACGCTCAGGTTATCTCAAAAAATCCATATAAACAATATTTTTGATTTACGTAACGATTCAGCTTGTGTTTACTTAACTAAGGTATTGGGTTAAATATAATGGAATAAAATCGGAAATATTGATTGCTTGATCTTAAATCAACATTGAAATAGGCACTTTCGTCGTTAACAAGGAAATAAAACCTACTTACAAGAGAATCAACTGAAGAGGAGCGTTTCATAAAAATAGGGTTTTCCTGTGACGAAAAATCAACATGGTGAACAAAATTACTAAGTACAGATAGAGGTTGCTAGGTAGTAATTTTCAGGAAACCTCCCACTAAGAGAGATCTGCCTCCAGCATCACACTGATGAGACCCAATAAGGTCGAAACCGGTCGTGGGTTATTGACATGATGGCGGATAGATTGCTGTATGGTACCGTATGATGTTGATGATCATCTTTGAGCACAATTTTCAAATTTACGTAGTACAGGTTAATGAAAAGCTGCTTCGCAATCGTGAAATTGCGACTTCCACATTCAAGTGATATCTGAGTTAATTTATTTTTCAGGATTAGTCGATTTTACGTCATTTTTCCCGCATTTCGCAGGCTCAGACGAGCTGATTCAATGTATGTCTACCATTACACACTTGCTTTCGAACCAGACTTTGCGCTGGAGCAATGTAGTGCTCTAAACTCCGGATGGCCTTCTTGACGAAAACCGATCGTGTTTCCATAGAGTTTTGACATCCAAACCATTCGCTCCGAAGCCCGCAACAATACCACTACACCACGGCGGAAGACCTATAGCTATTTTTCTGCTGATGGTACAAATGCACTGTGTCGGAAAAACTCCGAAGCAAGACTAAACTCAGGCTTTTTGCTCTATAGCTATATAGTTATTCCATACAGGATATAAAGACAAAGCTTTACTCAACCTGCATCCACTGTTGATAGACTTTCACAACCCTTCTAATGGTAGCAACTTCAGTCAATGGCAACATGAAGGCCTGCAGATCAAAATTAAGTTAAATAAATTTGTTTGGGGGAAAGAATCAATTTGAACATGCGTTAACCCGTTATCGTTGTTAATAATGCTCAGTTAGATCAAAAACTATTTTACCTATTGATAAACCAAAGGCTGCCATGTTCTTTTTTGTACTTTTATTGGAAAAGGCTCATTATAAAAAGCCCGGTTTAGAGTCTAAGTGCAAGGTAGCATGACCATCTTGCTGGTTATCTACCAACTTTTAGCTATAATAAACAGTGTTTAAATGACATTGCCTTCAAATAGCGCTTGACTGTGGGTTTTAGATATCACAAAGTACTTTTTCAAGCAGTCAACGGCATTATGTAGCTAGACTATAAAATCAAGTAGCTAATTTTCTCCTGTAAGGCAACATTTGCAGTTTGGAAATACGGCACATCTGCAGAACATAAATTGACATACATGTATATCTACAAAAGTAGCTGGATAAGATCTGAAATTAATGGGACGTGGAAAGAGGGCAGTTTAGGGTTGCGGAGATGAAAAGTAACTTAAAAATTTGTTCAAGTCGATTCAAAATTTTGCTAGGAGGCGCAAAAAGCGCCTCGGCCGCCAAGAATAAGTTGCGGTCGGCTTACAGATATTCTAAAGCGCCGTCACCTTAGCTAGCTGCAACGGTTACCACACGCAACTTGCGGCTCTTTTGCGCCTAACTGCGGCTTTTACCTTATGTTTTAGGAGAATATTCTTGATTTGATAGACTATGTCATATAAATTCGCCCGAATACAACGTTATGCGGTTCTCTTTGTTCTCTTTTATGTAAAAATCGGGTCCAAATGGCTTTTCGGTCGTAAAATGCCCCGACCAATGACTTACCTGACGGAAGATTTCATGTACTATATTGACGTTTTCTCTCGACGAGAACAGGACACCTCGGACTATTTCTTCTTCAGTTTGAGAACTTGACTGGAATCGATCGTCCAGACTGGACAAACTCGAAATGCTGGGCTCCTTGAAAACAAATTGATGTTATGATCGCAATTCGGAAGCTTTTGTTTGTGTATCCAGGTTCACAACGTAAACCTATTTAAAAATCAGGCTGGGGAAAAGTAGCAGCCCATTTGAAAGTCATATTGCAAATTGAAAATTAGTAGACCCAGGCCCGTCACCAAGCGTGTTGCCATTGGTATCAAGAACTCGACATGTTGGATAAACAACTTTACCTCTTTACCCGGTCCAGCCACACGTATAGTTTTTCTTCCGACTCTTTCGTGAAATAGTCTTAAAAGGAAATGATAAAAATGACGATTACACCAGAAGACTACATTCAATCGTCCCTGCTGTAAAAGCGCAGTTTACTGTCGTCATTTTCCCTCTGGCGATTTCTCCGAAAAGGGTCGGGAATGCGCAATTTAATGTAACTTTGTGGTACTAGGCAGTAGCAATCTAGCTACGTCTTTACATTTCTAGTGGTCATAGTTGTTGTTATGTATAGCCCTTTTCTTGTTTACGATGAAGACGCTGTAATGAAGTTTTAAAAAAATCATTTCACCATGTTTTTCCGCTTAGTTGTAGCGGTAGAAATGCACTATGCAGAGTGTATTGACAATTCCAAATCCGGTGCAGTTGTCGTAACAACCGGAACGAATAGCATTTCATCAATTGCTTGTAAGAAAGCCTTTGTCAATGATAACTACTTGCCTCGAAACCCACTTCAGATTTGCCAAAACTGCTGGCAAAGTGCATTTCCAAAAGCGGTAGAACGAAGCAGGGAAAAATACCGTGCCCCATCATAAGGCTTGAACCCAAAAACATTGCTCTCACACGACCACGTTGCCGAGCATCATAAAAACAGAGGAAGTTGCAGCACTCCCTAAGCAAAAAAATAGGCCGACAAGATAAAAGTTTGGAAAATAAAGCAGTAAATCAAGCGTAAAAGGAGCTTCCTTGTTCGATTTCACTATCAAAGGTGTATTACTTTTTTACTACTGAAATAAATTTTTGTTCATTATCATTGTTTGTTCGTTATATGTTGGAAGAGTTTCCTCCGTTTTGAAATTTACTGCCTTTATTTTACGTAAGGTCTATTATTTTGAATGGGATCCATAATTCGCTGATATTTTTTAAAAGGTTAGTAAAACCAAGTGCATTCAAGATGATTCTTTAGCTTTTTCATCAGATTACGGCAACGCATTTCGTGGTAATCAATAGGGTTTGCCACAACTTTAAGGGTCCGTGGTCATAAAACGGCTGGGCATTCACTGAAAAAATGACAATTTCAAAGTAACAGATGGCTGCGAAATTAATTGAAAAACTGAAAAAATTTTGGTCGTTTTCGACAAAACCCGGAGAAAAGTGAAGAAATCGTTGTTCATTTCTAATACAGCTTTGACATTTGGTAACTGTAACGGGAAACCTGTCCTTAAATAAATATGTCACGATATGCCCAGCCACAATAGAAAGCCATAAGCCATTGAATATCGCTCATTGTACTCACGTATGCACGACTATAGACTAACTGTGTGCTATCAAACAGGCCAATCACGCATATCAATAAACTGGTAAGTAATACGACGCCATTGGTTCACGTTACAAATCGGTAATAGGCCAATTTTCACAAGGCATAAATGTGCTTGTTAAACCGAGAAAATGCATTATTGCATTTTCAACGCAAAAATGCGATACGCTGGCCATCTATAGCACTAGACATTACAATGTAATGAATATATCATCATGAGCCCTCTATTGATTGCATAAAGCATAACGTGTATTGTTGTAGTGAAATAGCCCTGAGAAAACCAAACGCTAGAATCTACTTCTCTGGGCGATACCTGATAGTATCTCTCACAGGTAAAATACAGAATTAAAATGGCAGATGGAACTTGAAAATTCCAGAAAATTTTGCAGACTCTACTAATAACTTTTTTCCTACCCCGTACATTATCAGGCTAAAATACCGAAGATACTAAGTCAGCTTACAAGTAGCGAACACAAATGGCGGTTTGCCTTTTTTGCGATAACGCTACCAGTCTGCATTTTGCGTTCATGACTGGATCGAAATGGACGGCCGCTTTTCCCTGCCCTTATTTTAAATCGGCTCGAGGTACGATCCTTGACTGTTTCACGTCTTGCTTCCACTCCAAGGAAAAAGAGAAGTAAATAACAGCATCACCTATGTTTGCGAACGTCAAATAAAAACAGTTCAACACATGAGCCCTTCCGAACGGTTACATAACCGTTGACTTTATTTCACGCATGCGCAAAGATAATTTGAACTACTCGCTATCTTGTCTTACTCTTTCGGTCAGTGTGCTGGTGTTGGAATCCAAAGTTTCTTTTTCTAACGCTTGGTTACTTGGCACTAATGTGCTAGCATTGGACGATGCGACTGTTGAAGATCGAGGTTCCGAAATTTCCGAATCTTTATCCGATGGGCTGCGTTGAATAAAACCACATTTACGCAGACAATAACTTAAATTCAGTCAATGACATAGCCTATCATATAGCATTTGGCTTCGTGAGATCGAGATCGATTTCCACTAGCGCAGCACAAGTCTATGTTGTATTATTTGTTTATCTATTCATGGCATATTAGTTATCTTCCATAATAGCGGGATGGCAGCAGTAATGCTGAGCATAGAGCAATTGCCCAGACCTGCTTCGGAGTTACCATGTTTCAACACTTTACGGGAATAACTTGGTTCATCGTTTGATAAATTTACTGTTTGCTTCAATCTGTCTAGAAGAGAAAATCCTCGCTAAAGTGCTTTTCCAATGCTCTAATTCGGTTATCGTGAGACTGAGGATGTTTTATGTTGTTAAACGAACCCACATTACTGCTCACACTTTCAACAAAATAAAGCGAAATACTGTAGCGATCGCTTTTGCAGTGAATGCTAACCTAAGCTCAATCAAACCCCAGAGATTCGACAGTAACCGCTAAAGCACAAAATTTAGAAAACAGTAACCGCTAAAGCACAAATTTCTCGGAATGTCATCAAAAAGCAAGAGAGGGCACATGAGAACTAATGGGGGGGGGAGTTAACGGTAAAAGTCTCACTAAACGACTCTTAACGCTCTTTCCACCATTTAAAAGCTCACGTAACCGGATGATCTCAAAATAGGTCTTCATGGTAAAAAGCCTTCACATGAAAGACTAATTCGCCAAAAAAATGTTTAAACTTACGCCCAGGATTTGAAAAAATTAGGGGTTCGGCGTGTGTGTTAAAGATGAGGACCACCGGCACATACAGAAAGTGCTCCAGAGGTAACAGGTTAGTTGCTATTTAACTCATGAATAGCGGATACAATACTGGAGCTTAATGGGTGGAAAAGTCACCTAATGATGACACAAAGCATTGGCAACATCGGTAAAAATATTGTTGAAAATTTTGTCGAAAGCTCATGCAACACGTATTTTTTACGATCCAAATTAAAATGTAAGCATGCATAACTCACGCAAACTGTTAGTTGCATTACGCGTTAAAAACATTAAAATTAATGCATAAAGTGAATTAATAACTGATTTACTTATAAATCATTATTCGCAGCCTGTTAAATACAAGGTTAAAATTGGGATTCTAATCCATGTTCATACCAATCAGCCAAGCAGGCTATAGAATTAGTGTTAAACTTCATAGTAATGCGCAACGAATATTTCTTTGCATTAAGCTGTTACCGTTAAATGAAAG
Organism: Trididemnum clinides; assembly: GCA_963675345.1. Lineage (NCBI taxonomy): Eukaryota > Metazoa > Chordata > Ascidiacea > Aplousobranchia > Didemnidae > Trididemnum > Trididemnum clinides. The sequence goes on from OY776294.1 coordinate 14,537,440, forward strand.
TATAGTATTGTAGTCAAGCGGCCAATCCACATGTTCAAAAGCCACAGGCTTTAGGGCCACATTTTTTGCTGAGTAACCAAAAAAATGGGGCACAAGCCAACGACATTCCGGTTCTTTTCAGCCCAGTCACATAGGTGATCTGAAAGCCCGGGGTTGACTTATTTTGGTGTTGAAGTACAGTAGTACAGAACAGTAGACTCATTTTACCACAGAAGAGCTTACAAGCGAAAACAAAAACGATTGTAGAAATGATTAGCTATTAGTGCATTGACCTAGCGTCCTAACATATATGCTGCTATGGTGGTGCCAGTTCACTGATACAGCAGTTAGGTCATGTTGAACTGTATTTCAAATGACTGTAATCATCGCAGAGTGCCAAATTGTATTGTAACAATAACAAATGAATCATTAGTTTTGGCAAATCGAGTAGGGTGGCAGAGGAAAGTACACCAGTATCTTAAGTTCTTTCATCCCACAAAAACTATATACGTATATACGTCAACAAATGTAAGGCAAACCATACTAATCAAACATAACAGCAGCAACCGAGGCTACAAATGGCATTCGCGCGCTATATATTAGTGAAGCTGAGCAGTATAACATTAAAGCAATGAGCAGTAAATATAGTTGCCCTGAAAAGATCTGACAGATCGAAACAGGTCTGTCGGCATTGCTAACGCAATGGGCACATTGCGCAAGGATAGCTATCCGCATAAAGAAAACGAGAGATTTGAAACCACAGGTTCTGACTTAGTCCTACTTTACTGCCACAAGATGCCACAAGGCGCCTCAAGCGGCTTTACGCAGACTTGATGAACAGGAACGTGATTTAAAATAAATCTGACTTCAGATTTTATTTTGGTATACTTTGGCTAAGCTTAAGCACATGCCAGATCTAAATAAAGCCAGAGGACGACTGCAATGCATTACACTTTTGCTATAATTAGTGAAATGTATGTTTGACTTCGAAGTCGTTCCGACGCCAGTTTTCCATCTTAGTAATTGCCTTGAAAAACAATTATGAATCAACTACCCCCGTACATATGTTTGTTAGTAAACTATCTAAAATAAAATCATGCTTTTCAACAAAATCAGCGTTAATACGTTACGAAGGTGCATGCAGTACAATTTTAGTTGTAAGTGCAAGAGCAGAAGATTGCGTTAAAGTTCAAAGTCAAGTTCAGAATCAAAACCTACAGTAAGCTTCAGTAGTAATCGATTGAAGCAGCAAAAACCTAAAGGCTGCTTTTCAGACAATGCCTAGAATAAAAGCAGGTGCTTAAAAATATGCCGCATTAACAGCTTTCAGAAGCGTAAACAGGAAAATAACGTCATAGAAGTGGCATGCTATTTCGGGGTGCTGAGTTATTTAAATTACTTCTGAAACTAAAAATGAAACCTGAAAGCTCAACTTAACACGTGACAACAAGCAGTTTGCATGCCAACATAATGGTCTTGTCTACCTGGTAAATTCCAGGAGCTGCCGTAGGACTTGTCGTTGTAATGCTTCGATCTTTGAATTATGCCTATACAGCACACGCATGCGAATTATATAAAGTATTGATTTTATTTAGAAGCATGCAGTCGATAGTGAAGTAGCAAATACGTGCACCAAATCGAAGCTTCTTTAAAAGGATGAATGGAAAACATGGCTGCTTACGTTCAATTAAACTTGGCATATGACCAATGATTTTGTCAATCAGCTTAAAATCAATAGCACTCAGCTTCTACATGCAGCTAGGTTCCCTCCAAATACATTGCTTTTGACGAAGTATCAGATTTAACATGCTGGACTTAAAGACGCGTCATAAAAGTTTAGAAGTGAAAAAGTCGGAAAATTTACCAAAAAACATTTCAGAGAACAATGGTGCTACTAGCACAATATTCCACAGCCGTTTGGGCAGACTAAGCCGGTTCTTTGTTGTGGTAACCACCACGTCGCTAGTTATAGAAATCATAATTATACTCCAAAAATTTACTAAATCGAGTCTATAAAGCCACTTTTGACTGCTAATGGCACATCATACAGCGATTATAGCAAATATTAAGAAAAAAGGGCCAAGAGAAACTCGGCTACAAAAGTTAAGCAAGTTAAAGAAGCTCTTCTAGAATGCAAAGAAGCAAATTTCATCTGCTACAATAAGTTAGTGGTTTCTTTATTTCAAGACTTCTGTGGGCATAAGAAAATGCGAATCCTTGATTGAAACTAAAGCTTTTTTAGATGATCGATGACCAAAAAAAAAGCTTCAGCCTCCTTTTCATCCCTTCCCTCAATGGATACGGTATAAGACAAAAAACTTAGGCTATCAACAAAATTAATTCAATTTGTCGGTAAAGCGTTTGTTCGAATAAATTACAATGCGTGAAATATGCATTCGATAAAATGAAAAGTAAATACACTATTTTACCTGAACCGCAGAGTATCGTTTCTTTCGAAAGAGCCAGTAAAAACTACAACAAATTTAATGATACTGACGCGACAAGCAAGGATGGAAGTGTTGTCAGCCACCTCAATGTGAGAGTCCAAAGAGCCAGTGTCAGAGACATTCATTACATAGTTTATAGATTGCCTCGGCTCCGGTAAAGCTAAAAATGTTGATTTCAACTTAGTAAAAGGCCTATAATTGTAATGTGACGGCGAGATAAAACTGTAAAGTACTTGTGTTTTAGTGGCTTACGCCCGGATGGGTTTGGGGGTCATCCCCCTATGAATACTGTAGGTATACATTTTTAAACTTAACAAAAAAATTCACGCAACTATTCGTCTAAAACTTGTTCAATAGAGCAAGAAAATGCTTATTTTTTAGTGTAATTTTCTAAAATTTTTCAGGGAGAGCATGCTTCTGGACCTCTCTAGATTAATCATGCCTTTAGCATTCTTAATGAGAAACCAAATCCCTCACCATGACAAATTTCTGCGTAAGCCACTGCTTGTGATAGTGAAATACAAAACATTTTAAAACTAAAAGAATATTCGGAAGTGGGTTGAGGCGACTGTGATACATAAATGATCACATCGTAAAGGTAGCCATCAACCGAGATTTCACTACGATTGCTTTACTAACAAGCTTTTTTCGATCTGGCTTCCTGCATGTGAAGTGTGCTGCAGCAAGACAACCTACAGTTTCTGATGACCTCATTTATTTATCTTTGTAATGAAGAGGTAATTGTTTCTGACTTTGAAACGAAAGACACTAAGTTCGAAACTCCATCAAAACCTTATTTGGATTTGTAAAGAAGGGAATCACGAATTCACAAAATTACGTGTTGTTTCAGTAGAGAGTCACGTCCGAAATTTTGCGATGGATAGTGGTAAATGCACACTGAAACAACACGTGTATAACCCTGTAATAAAAGGAGAAAGGCACAAAATCTAGCTTTTTCGCTTTCAAATGCTATTTCCAACGGACCGTGCAAAAACAACCTTTTACATGTGTATTTCAATAACCCTGACGGTCATGTGCAATAAAGATTAAAAGCAGAAGAGATCAAAGATCCAAAGCACAACTGCAATAATACCAGTACATACCCGTTGCCTATAGTGGTAATTTACAATCATCATCACCAACGACAACCAAGCAACAACGTTCAGGGGAGGTAGACTTTTTTAAAGAGGGGTCAGACCTTACAGCCAATTGAAAATCAACCTATGGCCCGACCTGACGCGCATACGCAGAAAGGTGTAGTTAAAAACAGGGCTGGGGAGTCGGAGTCGAAGAGTCGGAGTCAGGGCATTTTTGGGGCTTCAGGAGTCGGAGTCGGCAAAAATTGGCCGACTCCGACTCCTGAAGCCCCAAAAATGTAATAAAATTGTAATAAAATTCAGTATGCAGATGTTGATACAGATGTACAATGAGAATTTGTCATTTTAACTGTGAAGGTGCATCTGGGGGGAGGTCCTAGCCCCCCTAATAGGGATATTTTTATTATAATTAGCAACCATATGAGATAAAATCAGGATATTTAACCATTTGTGAAAAGGTAAAATGTTTTAACAATAACATGCAAATTTGATTTATATATAGATGGTAAAAGAAAATATAAGAATATTTGCTGTTAGTATTAACAAGCAGGAGTCGGAGTCGGACCTTTCATAGTCCCAGGAGTCGGAGTCGGAAGTTCAAGTTCAGTTAAAAACCATCTCGGAATGAACAAAACCGCTCGGTAAACTCACCAAAATTGCTGGAATAAATTGAGGTTTTGTAGTTGAAATCTTGAAAAATATGGGGCAAGTAATGCTGCTTGAATAAATCCCACAAAAAACTGAACGAGGCGATGGAAGATCTAGATCTGTTTTGGTCTTTCCAACAGAGAATTTGCCCCTGATTTAACAAGAATTTAATGATTTTGGTGCAGAAAAGGAGTTTTGGCAAAACTTTACAATCAAAATATACTTTTCGATTAGTAACAACTTCTTACAATGTTACTTAAAAGTAGAGCAAACAATATCAAGTTTACTCAATTTTTTAAGTAAAATTAAATCCACACTTGACTTAAAGATACTCTTTGCAAGTATAGAAACAACTGAAGTTCGAACCCACTTCACGATACAGACACAACGCGTTTCTATCACAAACGGTGCAATTTAGTGGGGGACACCGTCGTTGAGAACCTCTTTCCTAAAACAGGGGGCATAGCTCAAATTTAGCCTGTGGATAGCACCCTTAACCATTTAACTATGAAATCAGTGTTAAGAATATTGCGTCATAATTGTGCACGAAATGGTATGAAGCACTACACCAGTTTCCTGATACTAATAATGATCATACCGCTTCCTTGGGAAGATGAACGCCCACAACGCGAACCGAATTAAATGTGGAAAAGCAACCACCATTTCGAACTAGATATGATAGGAGGCTGGTGGTTATGCTGGCCCCAAGCGGATTGGCAGGGAAACCTTACCATTAGCTGATACTAGATTTGTGTGACGCGCTGGGTAAGCGTTCTTCCACCCCAATAAAAATCGGAATCATTTCTACGTCCTGACAAAGACATTTTAGCACTTTTCAAGAATGCCAAATTTTCCCAGTCTAACTAAAGACTAGAAAAGAGAGCTTGAGCTCATGTGCTTAAGTCAAAAAGAAAGATGTAGCTCAAACGAAGACAAATAGTTCAAGTTAACACAAGGTGTTTACCTTTAAAGCCATGAACTCCAGAAGAGCATTGAAAAAATATTTCGTAGCGTTGCTTGGTATCTTCTCTCCAGAGGAAGGAGGGACAAGACTGATAATTTCCGGTTGATAAACGCCATCTGAAATATATCAACAACATGAGAAATTAGGGAGGTCTTGTTTAATCACACAATCAGATCACCGTTCTATCGACAAAAAATCTTGGGTTTTTCAAACATGCTAAATAATGGAGACAAAATGAAACATACAGAACCAAGATCGAAATTTTCAATGACGGTCTTGGCATAAAACCTTGTTGGTAATGTAAAACTTCAATGATACTTTGAAAATGACAAAATTGCTATTAGCTTTTCGTGACACTCTCAATAGAGGCGCTATGGCGCTATTGTGTCCAACAAGAAAAGCTGGAGGGGACTTTCCCATACCTTCAACTCTTAAATTATGCACCTTGTTTCCTTTAGCTGTTCCGCCACTGATAAAAGCGCCACAAAAAACTCGCAAACAGCCAGTTTCAAAGCTGTTTTACGGCAGCACAAAATAGCATCAGTGATAATTCGTCATTTACAGTCAAAGCACCGCTATTTATGAACTACATACCGTATACCTTTTTTACTCTTGTATTTACACAACTTATCAGTGGTACACTTCTTTCGAGATATCAAAACCTTTTTGATTACGAACTAATGAATGGCAAAATCACGTTTTAAGTATGAACAAAACAGCTTGCTCTTTACCATTCGAGTTAATATTGCTACTGATAAAGCATTACATGTGTCTAGCTAACTTTGATCAGTAAATCTAGTTTCTACGCTTCGACTACATAAAACCATTGCTAATATACACAAAGCTCAACAATTTCATAACTCCGTTTCAGAATTGCCAAGACTAATGGCAATGGCACAGAACATCTACCGTAAATACTCGCGTATAGGTTGTTGTTATTGTTGTATTTACCCCTCCTCTTCCTCGGGATGGAGGTACGGCACGAACGGCAATTCAGGTTCATGCCGTCAACCTAATTGATATTAGGCTAGGGGAAAGATGGCAGCCTATTTCGAACCAGTCATGAGTGACTGGTAGCCCCACCACCAACAAGGCGGACTGCCATTGGTGGGTACCCAAGAGTCCCCTTTTTTTACGACATGCTGGGTTAGCAACTTCACAATTGTAACCCGATGAAGTATGGGTAGGCCACCTGTCTGACACATTAAAGGCGGAGGGGTCCCGTTAAGTGCCTTGCCCAAGGACACAACAAGCGAACTTGCCGGCTTGTTCTCCACGCTGTCCCTTTTTTACGCTGAGCAGCAAGCAGGGAAGCTCTGAATACCATCTTTAAGTCTTTTGGTATGATTCGACTTAAGGAATAAACCCCAGGTCTACCGACTGTGAAGCGGACGCTCTAACCACCACACCATCGCACCGGTATTCGCGTATAGGTCGTACCCCTAGTTTGTGCTTGTCAAAGTGGATATGAATGGTTGATAGTCTATAAATCACACGGTGATATGTTGAGTTAGCAGAACATTTAGATCACAAGCACTGCTCATCAGGCAAGAAAAATTTTTGCAAGCTTTGTTAGTGGTCCAACATTCACGAGCGAATCGGCAACCTCTTGAAGATTAAAAGATTGTCTGGCTGAGCTGCCATTGTCAATAAACACATAACTTCAGCTAAACACTTGGCATTAAACACTAGACTTACACTCTTCATTAACTGGCATGTTTATCAACCAATTCAAGCCGTAAGTCCTTCCATCATTGCCAACAGGTGGAGGAAAACCAGGGACCAAGCACGCATACAAAAGCAAAGTACGAGGAAGAGCGTTTTCTTGCAAAGCACGGAGCCACAGTAAAAAAAAGTTCATTCCTTCTTTCCGAACCTAAAGACGCGACACTTAACGATAAAACATTGTAATACCTGTTGTGGTCACTTATAGTGATCACGGAGCAAAGCAAATCGCTGAAAACAATTCAAAAGGAATTCGAGCCCACAGCCACCAGATTACCAATCACGTGCTCCATCATTCGAGCTACGAAAAACAAAGCCTTCACCTTGCGTATAATTTGTCCTTGTAATCGTTTTTAACCTCTCGCGCTGTTCAATAGTGAGCATACGTAATTCTAATACTTGCAAATGTGGCACGAAGCAAAATACAAGCTGACTTAGAAGGCTACTTCTCGTGATAAAATATCTCAACTAAGGAAATTTGCCTCCTGCCCGGCAGTCTCAAAACACTGCCTACCTCGATTCTAGCAGGTTTTTGACTTGAACATAAAAAAAATTACTGATACATCTAGGCAACTATTCAATTTAATGGCATGGTAAACCATAAGAAGTTAAGAGTTAAAGATCATTTACGATCAGCAATCCCATTTATCTTGCGGCAATTATTTGATACACAAGCTGCCTCGTGTATGAGATTGCTGCTGCAGACAATCATATTGAGAAAGTCGTTAATCACAGAAGCATTCTGATAGTCAGGTAAATCGGAAAGTAACCATTTCCACAACTGATAGTCTTCAGCCTGATCTACCCTATTGACTGGGGCTAGGCGTGTCTTGACTTTCACGCCGAAACTGGCGCGAACTATGCGCGAACCGTCAAAGGCTTTGGTTTAATGACATTAGTAGTGGATTGTCAATTTCTGTGGTTGACATAGAAAATAAAAAAATTCTTGCAGCATGCCTAATTTGTCTACGGGGAACCGACAACGTGGCCAAGTAGGCTGTAGCGCCCTTCACGGTGACATCTGTTTAATATTTGGATAAGAATGCCAAAAAAAACAGACTTAAGAAAGCAGCAAGAGATACCATAGTTTTATATAACTAGCCATGACATCGTGTCAATAGCAGTTTTTATCGAAGTCTTGATTTTTAAACATCTAAATGATTGAATGATCTGATACATTTTTGTGGACTAACTATTGTGTGTATTTCTCAAGTACAGTAAAAACCTAGGAAATGTTTAAAAACGTATGACAAAATTTTGCACACTCATCTTTAATATTGACGAAAAACAAAGCGATACACAAATAACCCACTACACTAGCAGCCCACAGAACATAAATAACATTAGAAATCATAAATCCACCTCCAATGAAACCGTTAAAACATGTTTCATGCATTTCGCAATCGTCATAATTATACTTAGTGTCATCAGCATTGTTAGCAACATACAGTAGCATTTTAGCTTAATGATATAGCTGGAAAACTTAACTTGCTTAAGCTACTATATTTACTATTTAGGTTTATTTGTATCGATTTTTTATGATGAAGTAGCCTTCAAACACTAGTTAGCTTAAAGAAATATGTCATTTAGCCTTGCCTACACAGTTCTACTAGACAGCCGAAAGCATTTAACTACCGCATTCTTATCCTGCAGAAGTTGCATTAATCAAGTGAGTTGTTCAGTAGGCGTGAGGCTCAAAATCGCATTTGGAGCGTGAACCAAGACTGTACAAGCCAAGACGAAGATCAATCGCGCCAGCTCAAGCTGGTTTGCAACCGTAATTCATAAACAAACAAATCTACGCATAGTGCAGATCAAGATTTAGAATCAAATCGATTATATCCATTTTGACAACATGGGTAACTAGATCAAATCGGCAAAAATATAGGTCGCTGCGTCAACAATATTCTACGAATAACCTACTAGTGAAACGAAAACGGCTCATCTACTGACAATAGGACCAATGTATAGAAATCTTAACAATAAGTGATTAAACGATTAAAAGCTCGCAGATTCAATTTCGGAATGAAATTAAGATGCCTGGCTAAACAAACGAACTCGATTTTCCTAGCAACTTTCCCAGATTTGTTGAGTTAATTAATAAAATACATCAAATCAAATCGGTAAAAGTTTATTGAAAAATTTAAGTCAATTGTAAAGCCAACAATAAAAAATGCAACCACAGACTACAAAAGCGAGGCTAGATTCAAGTCCTTTTTTCCCACTTTTTACATTCAGAAAGGTGCTGGTTCAGCGACTGTCTGGTACCATTTAGTTTTACTCGATTTCGAAGCAAATTTTCACAGGAGCAACCCTGCACTTCAACCAGATGCTTAACCGGACAAGTATCAAGAGTGTTTTTAATGAGTTTTAAACCTACATCATTCTGTTCCTAAGTACGAAACAATTACCACAGACGTCAAAACTTTACTATCCACACAACTTAAAATACAGCACTTTCTCAAAATCCAAACAATTTTGGTGTTTAATGGCTTAATCTGTCAGTTAACACTCACCAATATTAACAAAAAGTCTCAGATAGCAGAGAGGAACATGTACTCCTACAGGCACCACAAGATCACTTTCGCAAGTATTTCAAAAACGATTTGTTTTATTTTCATAAATTTATTGCTCAATATACCAAACACTTACCTTTGCAGAATTTTGGGTGTGAAGCAGCTTCTTAATAACTGTATCTGCATAACAAGAGTCAGTGGTTGGAATTTACGAGCGTTGCTAGTAGCATCCCTTAGTTATCAATATTACATTGTTAAAAGCAATAATCATAGAACATAGAGAGCATGTTCATGGACACTGTAGTACTCCTCAGGACGTCTGAGCGTCATACATTTTGTATTTCGGAGTTTACAAATAGATCACCAATGACAAATACAAAATTGGTTTTTTGAATGAATGACACAAAGCAAGAAAAAAATTATTTTTATCAGCCTGTTAAGACCACAAGTGATACAATACACTGCAATGCTTTTTAAATATAGGATACTGTATTAAGTGTGCTGTATTCATAAGGATGGAGGTGCATAAACACTGCAGACCCTGATCACCACGTGTTCTTGCAATATGTTAATCTATATATTATAAATCTCGATATCGAGAACATCTCTAGAGCTATTTAAGTTCTGCGAATATTTTCTTGTCTCTATACGGTAGCCAAACAGCATTTAATAAAAACTGGGAGATTTTATACTCCGTTTTTGTACTCTTTGCTGACTGGATTAATCGTAAAAAGCTTATGTATTAATCAATTTTTCCTCACCAATACTGTGATACTGCCATCTTCCATGGATAAGATCGGGCAAACGAATCAATATTTGCTGCAAGAAAAGAGGAATTGTAATGTAAGAATCTTAAGTCAATGATACGCGTTACAGCGTTTTAGAAGTCCCACATACTCCTTACAGCGTTTTGAAAAGATGGTGATTATACTTCATTCTAGTGAAGTATACTCACCACGGACAATCATCAAAAAATGATGATTGATTATACTTCGAGATACTTCATTCTACAAAATGGTTAATATCAGGTGACGATTTTAAACCTTTCATAAAAAAAGCATACACGGGAGTGAATTTTGAGCTCACGCATAAGGTAAGTTCAAAAGGTTCAAGAGGTCATATTTAGGACAAAAAATTGTTAATCAAAACTTTAAACTATCTTTTTACGATTAATTTTTAAAAAATTTATAAAGTGCCGTCTTTTTAAACCTGCAAAAATGGACAAAAAATAGTAATGGCCTACGCTAGCAATATGACAAATGAATCTTGTTAACTTTAAGTTGATATCGACTTTGATTGATAATTTTGCTTGATAATACATCTTGAAATGTGAAAACAAGGCGTCTGAAATGGATTATTTCACAAACTTACAGGGTGGCTTGCAACAGTGTAGCAGCTACCCCAACGCTCATAGTAGTGAAAATACTCTTTTCATTAATGCATGTTGCTTTATTAAAAAAATATTAAATATCTGCTAAACAGAAAGCAAATGAATAATTAATTAATTTTGCGGAGATCGACGCACACATAAAGTTCATGAAACGCACTTTGCAAAAACTAAGAGATCGGTAAAACTTGGCTAGTAAGTTTTTCGTGTCAACGAGCCACAAGCACAGATAGTTAGGGGGTCATGCCAGAACATCCCATGCAAAAATAGGGTGGTGCCAATAATTATTTTCACTATCTATTTCAGTTATCATGTAGTGACAGGCTTTGCGCCAACGGTCAAGCGTCAAATAATATATTTTGGTTGCTTACTTCAAATACTGCAAGAACAGAATCCAATTCTTCTCTTTGCGCACGATGAGCTACAACAACGCAAATAACCGTAAGTCAAGACATTGTCAGAAAATTCACAAGAACGCAATTCAGCATGATTAACTATGAGTTTTATCAAGTTTTCTCTATTTAAAGCAAAAGTGAAATGATTTCGCTAACAGTAATGAAACGGGGCCTGCGAAAGAAACCTTGTCACCGGCGCGATGGTGCAGTGGTTAGAGCGTCCACATTGTAGTCGGTAGACCTGGGGTTCATTCCCTAAGTCGAGTCATACCAAAAGACTTTAAAAAATGGTATTCACAGCTTCCCCTGCTTGGCGCTCAGCATAAAAAAGGGATAGTGTGGAGAACAAGCCGGCAAGCTTGCTTGTTGTGTCCTTGGGCAAGGCACTTAACGGGACGCCTCCGTCTTTATGTGGCAGACAGGTGGCCCCACCCGTACTTCACCGGATTATAATTGTGAAGTTGCTAACCCAGCATGTCAGACGACTCTTGGATACCCACCAGTGGCAGTCCGCCTTGTTGGTGGTGGGGCTACCAGTCACTCATGACTGGTTCGAAATGGGCTGCCATCTATCCCCTAGCCTAATATCAATTAGGTTGACGGCAAGAACCTGAATTACCGTTCATGCCGTACCTCCATCCCAAGGAAGAGGAGGGGTAAACACACACACACACACAAAGAAACCTTGTTGTTTCCCCAAATTTATTTTGAATAGGAACTGTCACAAGTGATCCACTGTTTACTGTAAACAGCTGGTTAGAATCTCCGAAAACACCGGACTTGATTTCGTAGCTTAGTGCTTGCTTCGAACAAACTTTTTTGCACCATTTTAATCATGATAGAATGTTTTTTATTATGTAAATTTTAATTTTCTATCGCTAAACCAACTGACAATTTACGTGTGTTTAAAGACCATCACCTCACATCTTAACACAAATTGTTTTGTTGTTTGCAAAGATTCAACTTCTGCTAACTCTAGGCAAACAATGATCAGAAATATAATTGATTCTTAGTAAAAAAAAAAAGCCAAAATGCTGGCAAACATTTTATTAAAACGTTTCGCTTTTACAATAAAAGCATTATCAATCAAATAAATGGTCACCTAAGGCTAGGCTAAGACAGATGTATTTTACTGCATTGATAACTAATCGCTGTACAACTAAATTTAGCAAGGTTATCAGAATTATGGCATCACAAAGTGATAAAACAAACAACTGCCATTAATATAATTAACAAGGCAAGGCTAAATTAAGAAGCACACTGCAGAGGTATAATTTCTATAACCATTACGTATTAAACAAATAAATTGGGAGCGATGCTCCATCCAGGTTAATTTGTGGTTGAATTTTTTGAATAAGTAAGGTTTCTTTGATTCGTAGTTTTCAGCGGTTGTTGCTGTGACCAAGTACTTTGGGAGAATCGAAATTAATCTTGTGATTAGGATTGCGAACCAAGGTGCTTTGCGACATCTGATTCTTGATTTGGTTTTCCGTTCCTTACTTATTCAAAAAATTCAACCACAAATTAACCTGGATGGAGCATCGCTACCAATTTATTTGTTTAATACGTAATGGTTATAGAAATTATGACTCTGAAGTCCGCTTCTTAAATTAGCCTTGCTTTGCTAATTATATCACTGGCATTTGTCTGTTCTATCACTTTGTGATGTCACAATTCTGATGTTACTAAATTTAGTTGTACAGCGGTTAGCTTTCAATGCAGTATCTGTGTGCTGATGATGCTTTTAGTATAAAAGCGAAACGTTTTAATAAAATGTTTACCAGCATTTCGGCTTTATTTTTTTACTAAAAATTGTGAATAAATCCCATTTTTGTGCTCATAATTAATTCTTGTTTACATTCTCAAAAAACATTTCACAGATCTTGCAACAAACAAGGCTTTCAAGTTTTGATAACGAAATTATATTAATATAATTAATTAAATTAATATATTTGCTGCAATTTTAATCTACAAAACACGTTCGCATATTTCAACCACTTTCTGACAACCGCTATGTTTATTGAATAGCAATGTATTTTTCTAAAGCTTAGAAGCAGAAACAATAAATGATGGCACAAAAACATGCTACTATGGTATTATACTTACATCCTCGCAATCTTAGGTTTGATTCAGCAAGTGAAAAGTTTTCATAAAAGATAAAATAAATGTGAGAATATTGCTTTTCAAACAGGAGTTGAACCTCTGAAGATGAGCTGTTTTCTGTAATTTATCAAAATAACAAAAACTTATTTCAATTCATCTAGCAAAAGCTGATAAGAGTGCAAAGTTTCAGAACGATAAACAACCGAAATAATCAAGATAATTAACTAAGTTTAACACAGAGATGCATAGCTTGACTCAATTAAATTATTAAATTGTGTCCAAATGGATGTTTATATTTTAATTTTCTGTTGATTTTTGTAGATATACGTTTATGTGGAACTTCACAACTTTTTTAGTCGGGAGATTTTCTGTATTTTCGTAATTCTATATCTCAATATGAATTTGTGTACTTCCATAATTGAGTTATTCCATATTTTAGTGCATACTTCTTGGATTCAGTAATTTTCGAATTTTGTGGTTCAACTGTTCCATATTTAGGTATGAAATTTGCATTTCTGTACATCTGGATTTTCACATTTTATCATTGACCTTGCCCAACAAAAGAACTTGCCTGACCTACAACGAAGTTTCTAAATGTCCATGTCGCATATATTGCTTCATGTTACCTCTCACTAACTGACAGTTTGATAGAATTCACTAAATTAAAATATCAACATAAGATATTCATTCCGAATTTGAACGTGGTTTACCATAAAAACAAAGTTGCAGCCAACTTGATCAAATTACCAACTTTTGTATGAAGAGCACCAATATTTTTAATCAAACTTACCAATAACATTCTTTAAATGTTTCAACCTAGTTCCCACATCTTTTTTCGGATCTGAAAGTTTTAGTATTGACTTTTTGACAGCTCCCTCTCCTTGTTGTTGACGATGTATTTTAAACATTGCAAGCAATACACAATACCAACATAAAAATCAACCTACTGACAGGCATGAGCAGACAACCACCTACAGATTCGCTGGTTCCTAGAACATAAAAAAAGATCAGAAACTGGGATTAAAACTTGTGTTTACTGCTTTTGTGCTTTTCTTCACTAGAACTCGATGTTTTACTAATTTTTTGTTTTTTTAACCTATACACAGTTCTCTTAACTTGCTGAGTTTGTTTGGCATTTCAAGCAATGCAGTTAGCAAATATAAAAATGTTTGGGAATTTTTAAAAATGTATCAAAACAGGAAAGTTGCCGTATTGTCTTATTTAGCTTACAAAACAAAACCTTTGCAATGCATCGCAGCACTTCAGCAGTTGCATAAGCATGCAATTAGTTTCTAATAGGGCCATAATCAATGATAAAAGAAGCTACTAAGTATAAGTATAAAGTCACTCAATATTGACATTTTTCTAGTTTTGACTGTCATTTTTCTAGTTTTGAGTGTCATTTTTCTGACAGCCACTTAACATTTCAAAGAAAAGTTTTACACATTGTTAAGCGGTTGTGAGAAGCTAGGACTGCATTGCCAATCCTGCACTTTAAAATAACCCATACCTTACCCCAGCTAAGAGTAAGCACTTGTACATGTGATCTATGTGTAGGAGGTAAAGCTTCTATTGAAAAAATGTTAGCTGACTCTAGGATAGCATTATATTGATGTAAAAACAGCCAGCTATGGCAACAGTTCTTGATAGTTTTATAATACATATCTAGTTTTAAATTGCTGAGTTAGGCTAATTCAACAACACGACAACCTACTCAATTCAACACATAAGTGTTTCATTTTACAAACGTTGCACAAAGTTGTTAAATAAAACAAATGGTAAGCTTCATAACAAATTTTAGCTTCAAATTGGTTCAATGAAACGATAACTTATTCAATCAATAAATAAAATCCATTTGTTTTGTGTTTGTTGCACAAACCTGTTAAATACAGTACTGCTTCTCGTTTGTGACAAGTTTTGAAAAAGCTTTTTCACTCTCACAATACAGTTTAAAATGTAACTAAAAAAGTTGGAAAAAATCAAGACAGCAAAAAGCATTAAGCAAATTTTTAGCAGTTTTGTGCAGCAATGACAAAACTATTTGAAAATAAAGTAATTAGAGAACTAGGGCAAGAGTTGTCAAACAAGTTTTCCTGAGTGTAAAGATAAGTTTTCTTAGGTCTAATATTGATGATATAAGGGTAAGCAGTACAAAACAGTTTTCCTCATAAGTTTCTTGTTTTTGCAATGGAATCGAAAAACCAAGGATTCACTACGTATCAACACAAATGTTATACACAAAAAGCTTTTGTCTCTTCCTGTAGCTTATATTATAAGCCAGAGGTGCAAAATTTTTTGGAATTTAGTAGCATGTAGAAATTTTCAGTAACTCACATATACAAACTTTGTCATTTAAACATGTAAACGTATTGGCCCCATTTTCGCATATAAACTTTTTGGTCATGTGACAAGTAACAGTATTTTTGCACCCCTGCTACAAGCATTGAGTAGTCACAGCAGCTAGTCAGGCTAATAAAATTGATACAAAGACGTATTTAAATCTTTAAAACATTGAGACCATAAGCATTTTCCTACCCTTACCAGGCTTGTCTTAATGTGGGCATTTGACCTGGTTCCACAGTTTTACATCTTCACTTAGTTATAGTAGTAGTCCGCAATCCACAAACTTTCTTCCCACAAGGCAAGGTGATTTTTATAACAGGCTAGACACTATGCACCTTCAGCTTAAAGCTGGAGGCAAGTTTTTAGATTTTTTTTATTTGTTGCATAGCAGTAATTTAGGCTCCAAACTATTTTTATAACGCCAAATGTAGTTGAGAAACAATTATGACAAGTTTATGAACAAATATAGCAACACTTAGGGATCTAGACTTCAAATTTTACCTTGGTTTGAAATACTGTAGATATTTGTTTAGTGCTATATTATGCAATGAAGTAGTATGAAGTAACCTAGTAAATCAAAATAAAATGCACCATGACAAAGCAGTACATTAACTACAAGGTCACCCAACCTACAGTATGTTTCATGCCTAAAAGCTATCACATTGTGATCTTATTTAGATAGAAATTTGAATAAGATATCCTAGTAATTGCTTTTGGGCGCAAGAGACTGTAGAGTTACAGAATGAATGTTTACAACGTCTGAGTATTATTTATTGCACTTTATTATGTTCAATTAATTAAGAAAATACGACTTTAAAGAGCCGTTATTGACTACAAACAGCATTTTGCTCGCAGTAGTTACTTACTGATCGGAGAAATTACTTGGTTTACTTCTCCATGAGGCTCACATCCCAAAATTATGATCAAATATAGAAGACAAAAATTTTATATATGCAAAACACAGTGCAAAGCACATGGATGAAAGTATTTTAGTGATTGAAGCAATTCAAAATCAAATTTCACCAAGTATTTTCTACACAAAATAGGCATTTATTGCAATCATAAACAATGTAAATAGTACACTATATGCAATTCTTGTACATAAAATTGTTTTTGGCATTTGATAACCAATCATGACAGGCAATATATTAAAAATTTTTACTCTAATTGTTGAAAAGTTTTTATCAATTATTTAGACCCATTTCATCATTACTAATACTGCAGTCAGCCAGTCGCAGTATATTTCTACCCAACACAGGGCAACCAAGCTGCAGAAATCGCTGCCAATGGCATAATGGTATAGCCACATTTGTCCTTTACAACCATAAACAATTATCAAACCCATTCAACCACATCATCAACAAATATAATTCATCATAGCATAGCAAAATTGAGTCAATCAAGTATAAGTGTAAATATACAAAATACAAAAAATATAAGCTTAATAACATGGCTAAACACATTTGAATGTGCAATACTGAAAATGGTGTACAGTATCAAATTAAAAACCTTTAAAACATATAGACATACATGTTTTTGCAAATAAGCAACACAGAGGGTATACTGATGAAAATATAAATGGTATAACACAACTACAATGCAGTATTTGACAGATGTTGACAAGTCTGTTTTGATCTACCTCTTCAGGGCACCAACGTCATTAAGAACATATAAATTAAAATAGCCATGTCAACTACCACTAGTTGGCTAGGTAAGACACGCACTATTTACAACTGCTAGACAGTAGCTTAGGATATAATGGAGTGATTCAGGACTAGTGAATATAAATCGAGTCATGCTTCACATAAATCAAGCTAACACATCAACTATAACCTTACATAAGTCTAAGACAATTTTTTGCAACTCCAACTGAGCTAGTTTTGCAAGACTGCAAATGCAGTGATGCTTGGCTAACATAAATGCAATGTAATGGCATGCAATTGATGTAGCAACACTTCCACCAAGCGACACTTCTGAAATGAAACTAATGAGAATCACTGTCAATGAAGCTATGCATTGTAATTTGATTTGGATTGAATCAATTCACAAATCAAGCTAAAATTTTATCAAACCAGTATCTTCAATTATCACAACACTTGCTTCAATTACTCTAACATTTTTAAGCTTTTTAACCTTGTCCTGATTTGTACCATTTATGAGATATCTTGTGACAGCAAACTGACTTAATTTAAGAATCCATTGTTATGAATCCAAAAATTACTGAAAAATGTGATGTAGCCGACTGGTAAATATATAAGTATGCAAATGTTCAAAAAAAAATGATTGAATCAAGCTGCAGTACTGCAGCGGTATATAAGTTAAAAAGTAGTAATTTGTCCTTAATTAGCCCATTTTACCCTATATAACAGACCACTGCTATATTTTAATAAAGCTTTCATTCACAGCATACATACTGTATTTTTTTGAATATAATGCACACTTGTGTATAACGTGCAACCATGATTTTTGATTAAAAATCGGTAAAAAATTCTGTTTTATTTTTTCTCAACTCGCACTCGTATATTACAAGCACCCAGAATTTGAGTTTTTATTTTGGTAGAAAATTTTGCACATTATACTTAAATAAATATGTTACTTTGTAGCTAAATAGTAAAATTTTTACTTAAATTTCACATCTTTTATCAAGTTTAAACTATATGCTAATGGTTTATTTGCACAGTGTGCATTTGGGAATGTAACTTTATGGCAAAACTTAAAATGCTTTTATAATTAATCCTACTTGACTGGGCAGCTTGTAATCTTTTTGAAATCCAAGTTCCAAGAAATCAAATCCAAGTTTCTTACAAATGAATAAAGTCATTAAATCCTTTTATTAATGGTGAAGGAAAATGCCCTTATAATCCAACATTTAACTAAAGATGTATCTATTGCCATCCTATACTTTGTAAATAGATAACTTTATCATTTGTCTAATGCTTAAACAAATATTGGTTTCTGATCAATATCAAACATTTATCTATGGAATTTGAATGTGCTTTGGAATGACATGTGGCATTTCACTTCTCTTTACTAGCATTCACGTACAGTACATAATTTTTGATGCTATGGAAGTTTCAACCACCATTTTTTTGAAAGAAACTTAATATCACATGACAACTAAGCCTACTTTCCTAGGATACAACAAATATGCAGAAGTTCTGTGGAATTCCAGACTAGTTTTACCCCCAACTGCAACCATAATGCTAACATTAAACCTAACCCTAACCCTAACCAAACTCAATCAATCCTAACCCTGACTTTAACCTATCCCAAACCCTAAAAGCTGATCCAGACTGAGGATTTCCCCAATCAGTAAAATATAAAGCTATGGAAAACTTTTAGCACATTGCTGCATTTTAGTTCCATTCACATTTTCAGCAGTGGTAAGTCTACTCTGAGATCATACTAGGCCAAGCAGGGCTTAATTTTTTCCTTGTTTTAATTAGGTTTTGTTGCAAGCTGTGCATGGCTTCTGTGTAAACCAGCATTAGGGTTTAGCTTGATGGTAAGGGCGAGATTACCAATACATTTTAACTCCTCTTAGTAATCTGACAATTACTTCTACACGCTGTCAAAATTACTTTTGATATGACAACTCAAATTGTCATAAAGAATAGCAGTTGCAACACAAAGTGCACTAAATTGTTAAAAAATGAAGAGCAATAACAAGCATTTGCACAAAAATAAGAATGATGGGTGGAATAATAATATCTTCATCACTAATGAAAGGTAGATTTAGAGTAACTGACAAAAAAATTTTTAGATTTTTTCTACTTAATAGCTTAAATTTGCATTACCGGTATGTCTTTTTGCTTTAGCTAAGCACAATGATAAGTTAAGCGTACTTTGATACCAGTTTCACCAATATCTGCATTTCTTTCACTGGAAAAAGATTTCATTATAAACTTTTTTAGTCAATATTTACCATAAAAACCCTTTTGACAATCTACTGAATCTACTATTATTTGATGTAGTCTAAGGTAACATCTAGTAGATAACCGAATCCTAATGCTAACAAATTGTCATATCAAGTTAGTATTTTGATGATACTAGCGCAGCTTTAGCCTATCATATCAGCTATTTTGTTAAAGACAAATATGTAAATTTTCATCATTGCATTTTGAGTTGTACTAGTCACCCATCCTTTTTACCGACACGATGTCATACTATCATAACAATTTAAAACTGAAGTTAAAAACTTTTATTCAACTAGCCTGAAAAAGCCTATTAAAACTGATAAATTCATGTCTTTCTCTCTTTAGGCCTTATACCAAAAACTTACACGCAATGTTTGTAACCATGAAGTAATTCTGTACAGCATATATACATGTATACAGTCATTGAAAAGAGAAATGATCAGCTTTATCACGACTGGGCATCAAGATAATTACACAAAACTTTTTCTACACTGCTACATGGAACTGTATAGGATGCCATATTGCTTAGACAGCAAAATCAAATCATGAATGCAATATAAATAACTTAACTGCGTATAAAACACATTAATACTCTAACCTATATCAACATGAACCAAACCTGATGCCAATATTGTTTTGACTCCCCGCCACTAGGTTAGTCAGATCTGGTCTAGCCTATTTGGGCCTACGCCAAAATATGACAAAAAATCTGGTCACTCAAGCTAACCTGCAGCCAAAAATATTCTTAGATATTAAGCTACTTTAACCTTATGCCACACACGACATGTAGCAGTATGCCTGCTATATCTGCATTTACAAACTCGCCTCAAGCTTTCAGCTGGTATTCAGGCTTGTCATCACTTTCAAGAAATCGTCTGGTCTTGCAGCTTGCAACAAGGCAACACGATTAGAGCGTGAAATTCCAGTCACTTATTGGCGGAAAACAAGGATAACGGCTTCGGAACCAACGACCACACCGCTGCCTGTAGTAAAAACTCATAACGTTTTGTGACGCCATCACGCATTGTGTATATCACAATTTTGTCAGGTCATGCTCTGATGCACATGAAAATAAAACTGGCTTGAAAATAATAAAAATGTTAAATTAATCAAAAGATATTAAGGCAATTTTTAGGCTAATTACAAACAGTGTGCAATGAAGGACCATTAGTTGACACTAACGAACTTCAAAAAAGTTTTTTTTAGGAGACCAACATCGCAGATTTTAGGCAGACATTGAATGCGTAAACGTAACCTAGGATATGCGAAACAGCATTACAGCTAACAATCAATCAT
The DNA here is from genome assembly GCA_963675345.1 of Trididemnum clinides. Taxonomy (NCBI): domain Eukaryota; kingdom Metazoa; phylum Chordata; class Ascidiacea; order Aplousobranchia; family Didemnidae; genus Trididemnum; species Trididemnum clinides. The sequence goes on from OY776294.1 coordinate 14,558,257, forward strand.
TCACACAAAAAAATAATGTTGGCCAACAAAAGCTAGCTCATCAGGACTTCCTGACAACAATAGTGACAGTGACGGGTAAAGAAACGGTCTGTATGCTCACTGCTGATAACCAGTCAGTCAAAACACCATTGGGACTATCCACATTGATTCAACTACGCCGTACAGGTAAACTTATTTAGGCCTACAATACACCTCTCTTTAAGTTTGCACTTACCAGCGTTTTTAGTGATATATGGTTTTGTATTGCCTGTTGCATATAATTAGCAAAACCTTACTTAACAATAGAACAGCCAAAGCGGTCAATTTGACGGTTTTGGATTTTTGAAGTATCATATTTTTGCTTATCCAGTCGTCATAAAACTTCTCAACTTTTCCATAATATTGTTTTTGCATATTAAAAATCAAATTACAATTAAAAATCTCTAATGATTTAATCTTTTGATACCGGATTACCTAGAACAGCTAAATTTGACCACTATAAAAAAGTATAACAAAAGATCTTTTTGTGACTGTGAAAAGTCATGAAAATGTACAAAGAAGATGGTAGACTATTCCTAATTCACAAAATCGTCGGCAGCTTGGTCTCGTGTAGCGTCCAGCTGTGAACTTCTATTGAGAACAATACAGCATTAATATTGGTGGAAAGTTAGCTGCAAAAATCAGAACATCGTCCGCGGGAAAAAGACTGAGGCAAACGTGAAGAAGTGTACCAATGCACATTGGTGTTTGCTTCTGTAATAACTGTAGCTGATAATACTGTAGTTTCTGAGATAAGATCTGGTCAGCGGCCAAAAGGTTTAGAAAAGCGCAAGTTCTAGCTAGGCTAAATTTGCTCGATGAAGAAGATTCAAGATAAAGTGACGCCAATTAAAGACCAAGAGAATGCTTCTGGTAGGGAGTCATCAGTTTCGGAAGAAGAGCTGAGCAGTGAAGATGAGATAGAAAATGCTCCAGAGCTTTCTGCCACAAGTGATGCTATTACTCTTCTTATGACATCTAACAGCGATCAGTCTTCGATTAATTCAAATTCAAGCAGAGCTAATAGAACAGCAATGTAAGAGACAGCAAACGACGGAGCAAAATAGACGTTAGCTTTTGGTTCTGAAGAAAGATGGAGACGGAGCTACAACAATGTATTCACAGAACACTTGGGTCTATTTAGGCGGAGCCGACAAATGTCAGATTTACCTTCGGGCGCCTTTCAATTACTGCTAGATAATAACTTAATTTTCTTCATCATCATCATTGAGTGTCATGCCTGATCCAGGCCTCGGCGGCATTAATGCAAATGCTTTTTCATTTTCTCCTATCTTTGACAAAATGCAGCAGTTCTTCTGTATTCAGCTTTGTATATGTCTTTAATTGATTCAAATAATTCTACCTTTGACGACCCCGTACTCGTTTTCCATTGATACGTCCAGTAATTGAATTTTGCTCCAGATTCTCCTGTCTCATGATATGTCAAAAAAATTGCAGCTGCCTATTTTTGATTGTGTTAAGAAGCTGTCTAACTTGGCAGGTTAGTTTTAGAACAGTTTCATTGGTAACGTGAGCAGTCCAGAAATGCATTGCATTCGCCGTAGAAACCAAAGTTCCAATGCGTTGACTTTCTTGATAGTTTCGTTTGTCATAGTCCAAGATTCACAACCATATAAAAACACCGACCACACATAGCACTTTAACAAACGAAATCTGATCCTGAAACTCATCTTTTTGTTACGGAGGGTATATCCCAAGTCCATGAATGCTTGTTTGGCCGATACAATTCTTCTCTTTGTTTCATTAGTGGACCTTCTGTTACTTGAAATAAGTAAACCAAGATATCGAAAATGTTCTATTTGTTTAATTGAGTTTCCCTTCAAAAAAAGCGTAAGTCTTGGTACTGTTTCTAGTTTAGTAACCACAAGACATTCTGTTTTGTTGACATTGATTGACATTCCATATTGTTCACCAATTTTTTCTAATTGATTTAGCATCTTTTGTAGCTCGCTTGGTGACGTTGAAATGAGGACAGTGTCATCAGCGTAACGTATATTGTTTATATCAACTCCATTCACCTTTATTCCTTCAAAGTCATTGATGCCACGCAAAATAATTTCACTGTGTAGATTAAACAGGTCTGGAGATAGAACACATCCTTGTCGAACCCCTTTTTTGATTTGTGTATCACCAGATACGTTATTACCAATTTTAATATTAGCAGTTTGTTCATAATACAATCCTTGGATGAGCCTGAGATCTTTGTTATCAATACCAATTTTGTTGAGAAGTTGAAGAAGTTTTTCATGATTTACACTATCAAACGCTTTTTTCCAGTCTATAAAGCAGAGATAAATTGTTTGCTGCATTTGTATTACTTGTTTGCTCACCATGCGAAGTACAAAAGTGGCGTTTTTGTTTCTTTATCTTTTATAAACCCATATTGTTCAGTAGAGATTTCCGGGTGTATTTTATTTCTGATTTTGAGCATGATAACCTGGTGTATTACTTTGGTCACGTGGCTCATTATTGAAGTTGTACGAAAATTTTCACAGTTGACAGCACCTGATTTCTTTGATATAGTTATAAAAGTTGATTTATGGAGCTCATCTGGAAATACACCTTCATTGTAAATTGCATTTGCAAGTAACTGTAGAAGTTTCATGCCGAAATAATTCAATGCTTTAAGAGTTTCAGCAGATATTTTGTCTGAGCCTAAGGCTTTCCTGTTTCTCATACTCGAAAGTGCGTTTTCAATTTCGTTTTTCAAAATTGTGGGTCCATTTAATGGCTCTTTGACATAAGGGTGGGGCAGATCTGTTTGGTTCATCATATAACTCTTTGACATATTCCAACCAGCGACGTTTAATATCATTTTCTTCAAACAAAATTGTTCCATTTTTGTTCTTGATAATCCCAGACGAATTTGTTGTTTTTTTACGTTTCAGTTCTTTAATACGTTTATGTGCTTGTATAGGTTTAAATCAATAAAGTGCTTCTATTTCCTCACATTTTTTATCCAAGTACTCTTCGTGTGCACAAATACACTTTGATTTTATTGGTTTATCAAGATTCTTGTATTCAACTGAGTCATATTTTGTGTTTCTTCTCTCTTTCAGCAAATCTTTGATTTCAGGGGTCATCCAACTTTACTGTTCCTTCTTGGGAAGTAAAGGAACTTCCTCTTCCGCTATGGTTGTCACTTATTTCAAGAGTTCATAACATTCATTTATATCGTTGTTGTCCATTACTTGCTATCTTAATAAAGCAGTTTCCGTTTTGGTGTAGATATTCTTTATGCTTTCTTTTTGTTTGTATATGCTGTAATCTTTTTTCAATGTTATTTTAGGTTTTGAACAAGTTTTAAGCTTCAGTCGCAAAATTGCTACCAGCAAAATATGGTCAGTGTTACAATCTGCTTGTGGGTAGGTCTTGCAATTAAGTATGGAATTTCTGAATCTTTTTGATGACAGAATATAATCAATTTAAGAATAATAATCAAGGTTGAATCACCTGAAGATCTCCGTGTATATAACCATCTCGGATGATTCTTGAACCAAGTATTTGTTACAACCATGCTATTTTCATGACACAGGTCAACCAGAAGATATCCTCTTTTATTCCTACTTCCCAGACCAAAACCACCAACCATGGGTTGCTCCACACTACAACCAATTTTTGCATTCCAGTCACTCATGACCAACAGCATTTCTCCAGATTTGCATTTTTTCATGGTTGCATCAAGATCTTTGTCCGTCGAATGGGTGGTTGATGGTAAATCATCACACCAAGCCCTACTACCAGCGTCCTCGTCGTGAAGGATGGAAGCAGGTAATGGTGGCTAATTGGTAGAGGACGACGGGGTAAGGCAATGAAAAACCAACCCTACATTCTCTTGCCCAGGAAACCTTAATGCAAATGTCAAAAATTGATGAAACAAACAACAGCGTGTAGAGTCTAACATTGAAGACTGTCTCGCTCGGTCATCTCAGGTCACTACTAATTGTCAATCAGCTACTGAGTGTTTAAAGAAAGTTAACAAAAAACATCTCGCAACGCAAAGAATTGATACGTGGAATGTTCGCACTCTATATCAAAAAGGTCAACTTGAGAACGTGATGCAAGAAATTCAACGCCTGGAAATTGATGTTCTTGGCTTATCAGAAGTAAGATAGACTGACACAGGCTCATTCGACAAACAAGGATATCACATTATATGGTCTGGTGGACAAAAGCATGAACATAGCTTTGGTTTTATTCTTAATAGGAAGAGCAAAAATTCGCACTAGGGTTATTTGACTGTTTCAAATAGAATCATTTTACTCAAGCTGAAATCTCAAAAGATTGATGCTAATTTGATTCAAGCGTACGCAGTACGCACCTACTATGGATACAAATCAAATTTTCTTTATACAAAACTGCAAATGAGTAAGCTCGAAAAGCACTCGACATTGAAGACTGGAACGTGTCGTGTTTTGAGTTTCTGGCTTTTATAGCATTGCTTTATGTGCGGGGAACATACAGAGGGAAAAATATTTATTTGGACAGCTTCTGGAATAAGTACTGGGGGGTGTCATTTTTTCAGAGACTATGGCTACAAATCGCTTTCGAGAGATCCTACAATTTTTGCGCTTTGATGTCCCCAACTTAAGGTCAGTTTATTTGCAACTGACAAGTTTGCCTTAGTTTCAAATGTGTGGCATAGGTTTGTGGACAACTACATATCTTGCTACAAACATGGGGCAAATATCACAATAGATGGACAATTCTTTCCGACAAAAGCTCGTTGCAGGTTTACGCAGTGTAAAAGCAAAAATCCGAATAAATTTGATATCAAGTTCTGGTTGACTGTAGACATTGAAGCAAAATATATTTTGAATGCCATCCCTTTCTAAATAAAAGATGAAGCACATAAGCCTTTATGTAGGCTTTCCGATTAGGTTGTTATGAATCTTATTGAACCTTATCTTGGAAAGGGGAGAAAAGTTACAATTGACAACTTCTTTACCTCGTGCGACCTGGCATTACCAACTTCAACAAGTTTTACTTCTTTACGATGTCACATGACGTCATGATTAACAATTGATTATAAAATTTATTTTCTTAATTTACTCAAAAATACTGATCATCGAAACGCGAGTAAAAGCTTTTTCGGGAGATCTTAGCAAGGTGTCGTCAATAAAAGAAACCTTACAACAATCAACAATGAACTGACAATGCAACAACAGATTTTTTTAGCACTTTAAGCTTTCTAAGCATGCTTTTCTTGCTTTTTTTATGCACGTCTCAAGTCGCTCTACGATGTCATATTGCTGTCTGGCAAGTTTAACTCAGTCTTGTGCTACCAGAAACCATTATTTAATGATTTTTTCAAAAATTGCAACATTTTAGCAAAATCAGTTTAGTTAAAAACTGGTTTGAGACCTTATTTCTCAACTGATTTTCAACCTTTTTTTAAAATTAAAAATATTTCAAGGCAATTTTGATAATATACAATATGTACATTTACTTTTAGTTTTTATGCCAAAAAAGCTAAGCTCTAAGGCCTGTAGTGTAACTTTATTTTTTCAAAAATGTGGTAAACTAAGTAAAAAAGTTTAGTTTTATGTATGAACGTCACATAACTTAGTGTCGTTTAAAAGCTGAAAGAATTTGCTTTAGAGTAAAATTTTATTTCAATTGGTTAACTCTTTTGCTACCAAGATCATCATATGATGATCTTGTGTTTTCAGTGTTTCCCTCAAATTTTTTTTAAATTGAGTTACAAAATTAGTTTACTAAAAAATGAATTTGTGACTTTATGTCTCAACCGATTTTCATAAAATTTTCGAAAAATCACGCATAATTCCTCATGCATCTGAAGATGTATAATTTGTGCCCTAACTCTTAAATTTTTCAACCCAAAAAGGGTTAAAACGACCAAGAACCCAGTTGCAGACGACAAAAGTTGCCAAATTCTCAGCAAGAGCCCACTACCTTAAAATCAAATTGAAATTACATGTTTACCACAAAACCAAACCTTTTATCATTAACACAGTCTAAAAACTACTTTTTTGGGGCATCATTTGATAAAATTTTAAGCAATAATGATAAAATTTACCTATTAAAATTTTTAAACTTTTTAGGGGTCTCAAATCCCTCTCCTCTCAAACAAATATGTTTGGTATGTAAAAAAAGTAGATTTAGCTTTTAAAAGATATGATATGTTGCTAAATACTGGTCTCATTTGAAAGCTTAGGAAATTTGCTTTCCAGCAATATATAACTTTAAATAGTTTAGACTAAGCGGTATATGATATTAACTGATCAAAAATGGGTGCAGTACATCACGTCAGTTCAAAACCCCCAAAACTTTTTTGACTTACCTTCACTAAATTATAATTTTTAGAAAAACTGCACCCTTAAAAAGATAAAATAAATAGCAAATATTTCACCACTAAAGTCGTCATTTTGTATCAAGTTTCCAAGGAGACAGAAACTAAAATACAAGTTTAAAAGCTAGCAGAAGTTTGGCTTCACTAAATCAAAGTTTGCTGTGTACTCCTTGTTTCTCAACAGATGGGAGAGGTGTGAAAAAACTTTTGTTTTATTGTTAGTGACAACATATTTTATTCAAACTTAATATTTTCTGAATCTTGAAGAAATTCCCTGTTCAAAAATGCTTAATGTTACATGGTTTGGGCTAACCTCTAGCAGATAATGACTAATCATATTTTAGGTACTACATTTAACAAACAAAATTTGGTACCGGTTAGCATCAGTCAAAAAAAGGTCATGGGCCTCAGAAAATTGCAAATTGTAGAAAACCGAGGCTTTTAGGTAAGTTTTGACTGATGTACCTTGAAAGCTTATTTCCTTAGCATCATCTAGCGACCATTTCTAAAAAAATTGGTAGAAAATAAAATCTGTGGTAATCTTTGAGGTAAAGGTACTTCAACTTCGAAGACAACTCAGCACCTATTGGGGGGCTAATTTGCATATTTAAACAAAAAAATTTTTTTGTTTTTTTTGTATTTGAAATTTTCAAGAAATAGAGATTTCAACTATATATAACACTTGATGTAGAAGTAAACACGTGAGTAATGATTTACAAACAAACTTGGGGTATTTTATAATGATTAATTATGATTGATTATGACAAATTATGATAGTTTTTCGCACTGCCACCTTACCAATATTTTTTCATTATTCACGTGGTAGCGAAATAGTTAAGGCTAAGAATTAGTTCACAGGGGCTGATCGAAATTGGTTGCCATATGTCATGTTTGGCTGTTTGTTGAACAATTTCCCTACTAGAACTGAGTAATCTGAAATTTTTAGAAAAAGTTTGTTCTTTGGTATATTTTGACTACTACTTTCAAGCAGCGTGATTCTTTGGAATTATCTATAAAAATTTTCAAAACGATTTGTCAAAAAATGAAGATTTAAAAAATTTTCTGGTTTAGCTTACCGGTTAAAAGCACTCAAAATTTTGGTGCCTGCACTTCACAAAATTGCAATTTCTAGAAAAAATTAGTTCTTTGGCTCATTTTTACTATTCTTTCTTAAAAGCATGCTTCTTTGGCATTAGCTATCTACATTTTCAAAAAATGAAATTTCTAAATATTTTAAAATGTAGCCGCCTAAACCAAACAGACAAATTGGTAATCCCCCTGCAAAAGCATTAAAGTAAAGATGGTCCTGTTTTGCTTTTGCAACAAGCTATTAGTTTCGAGCTACACATCATCCAAATGTTTAACCCATTTTCTTTGCGATTGGGTGAGGCCGACGCAGCCGTTTGATTTAATATTCTTAATCTCATCATTACTAATGGCTACTATTGTAATAACTTAACTGTAGGTGCATCACTTCAAGTTACTTTGTTCTTTCCAGCTACGTATATGCCGATACCAAGCAACATTCGCGCAGCCAGAGGCTTTAAACCACACAAATAGACATTCAGCTACGAAAAAAGTCGTTAAAACTGGTCGTAATATTTTATAGGTTATTCTTAAAATTACTTAGGAAAATTATTTTGGCGCCTCTCCTATCCATAGCTTCGAAATTTTGCTTCGATGCACTTCATAGAATTGAACAAATAAAGCTTTTTGGAATCGCTGGCTGTTTCAATTGCGAGCAAGTTCAGTTCCTACGTAGAACACAAGCCAAGTAAGATGTAGCCAGGAACTGCAGAAACTTTTGGAAAATAATGACGTTTATGCGCGACCCTCGTAATGGCTTTTAAAGACTCAATCAGTTTTCTTTTAAAAAAATGGTATTTTTGATTTTAAAATGACAATTGGCTGCGTCAACAGCACATTAACTTTTATTGCTGTTTTCACAAATATCAATTCGGTGAACCCGGTTGAACCGATATTTTATACGCGATAATATCGATGAGGGCGCTGCCATTTTCACAACCTAACCACGAATGTTTGATTTGGGGTTGGTTTGCTTTTTGCCTGGCTGCGTTTTTGTGCTAGGACTACACAATGTGCGCCCAGCAAGAGGCGTCAGCTCATACAAATTCCCAAACAAAGTTGTAAGTAGTGAACCAAACTAAATAGCTAAATCCCAAAAATACACATCAATTACTTTAGCGCCCTTCCACAGGTTTGACATGCTTTCAATTGAAGCTCTAGCTCATTTTAACAAATAAAGTGTGTTAGATTTAAGGACGCCTATGGTGAAAAAAACTGCAAATAAGATGTTTCCAAGAGTTCCAATCGGAGACATATAGTGGCTATGCGCAATCCCACACAAATGTTTTTTTATCAATTGCGTTTCAAAAACGATATCGGTAGTTCAATTTCGAAACGAGATTTAGCTATGTGAAAAAGAACAAGATTTTTATAACTGTTTTCACAACAATCTATTGGATGAAGCAGGCTCGGGCGGCTCAACCGATATTATAAACCTCGACATTTTGATGAGGGCTCTGCCGAGCGACACTAGCAAAGCCGGCTTGCAGGCCAATCAGAAAACTGAAAAGATAGGTGTAAATAAAAGGTTGCTGTTGCTGGCGTCGTATATTTTTATTTTTCGTCCTCAGGAAAACCCTTTCGGTTGTACATAGAATATGTTGTGTTTAGATCCGCTTCCGAGCAATCGGTACTGATGGCAAAGCGTAGGCCTACTATCACATGTCTGCAATCAAACAGGGAAATCTGATGTAAAGTTTGTTCCCCTAGGACACAACAACGTGACTACAGTGAGGTTCAAATTGACAGTCATTGTCGCCATAAACGGCAATTCCTCTCATTCGACCACGATGTCAACTGATAAGATTTGGCAATAAAAATCAACTAAAACGGCTGAAAAACGTTGACAAAACAAGCTCTGCCTTAAATTCGTAATAATTCGATAAAGCTTTGTATTTGTGTGCTCAAGTTTCTACCAAACATTTGTAGGCCATTTAAGCAGAAATTATATGCCACAAAACAATCTTTTTCGCCAGACATCAAACTGGATGATTTTAATTGTTACATCGCATCTTTTAAGTTCAAAATCATCTTGTTTCTGAAAAGCTATGGTCTTTATTGTATACGTACTACAAAATTTTTGTTTTGAGATGAATAAATGGGGTTTTAACACGTGAGATTTTTCCCTTCATTACTGTAATGTAGTTGAACTGTGATTGCCAGAACTTAGTTATTTTTCTGAAGCAGGAAAGATTTACAACATACGTTGAATACCAACTTGTTACTTTAAAAATTAGGATTGCATACGGTACCGGCGCATGCTTTTATTTTAACTGGGAGCTACTATTGACACTTGGACGAGTTTACATGTTTTAGTGTCGTATGGTATTTTCCCGAGGGCGACAAATATATCACACTCTCTGTTTTTTGCAATATTTTACTTTTTCGTAATATTTTATCATATTAAAATTAGAAATTTGGGTGCATAATCTTTCATACAAGAACTTTTTGCATACTCTGTTCTTAATCTCATAAACAATGTAAACCACCGATACATAAATAGATAGACAGGGCTCTCTCTGGTCGCCCTCTAAATGAAGTTTCAAAGTTTGATTTTAATAGCAACTGATTTTTCTTTTTTTAGCCACTTTGTTGAAATGCTCACATTATACATGTATAATATCAAACATCTATATTTCAATGAAGAAATATTCAGCAGAACCTTCTGATCCTTTGTGTTACGTCACACATGGCGTCACAGCTTTTTTAGTATAACATTTAATTCCCAAAAAAATGGACATGGCTATCGTAATCAGCCACTCAGCTTCAAACAAAGTTTGAAAAAAGAGCTCAAAGTATAAAATAACTATTTTTGGACAAAATCGAAGGAAAGATTTTTTTGAAGATCAACTTTTTAAACGTGATTATTTTCCTTTTTTCCTTTCTCGCGATACCGACATTTCTCGATTGAATTCAAAAATTTTGGGGATGGCCCATGTGTTGGACTACGCCGATGGTGGCGGTTGTTGTCATGACAGTTCTACGCGTGGAAGAAGAAGCCTAGATATTAAAATCAAGGCCGGTTTACTTCAATTTTAACTCCATCACATGGGATTGCTATCGAGGCAACTTAATTGTATAAAGGCAGTAGACAGGCCTAACCAGCTAACTTTTGCTTTTGTTATTGTTTTTGCTCGGAAATAGGGCCGTGGGGAAAGACCGAGGAGCCCACTGAGCGAGCAACTCCTCACGGTCTGCACCATAGGCAGCATAGACGGAAAAAATTGCTGTGGAGAGAGCAGTATAAGCAAACCGCAGCAGAACAAGACACAAAGATTGGACTCAAAAATTTCAACAACAAGTTTTCTGACTTGTGGTAGTAGCCTGTGCCAGTAGCTTAGCATGCAGATACCAAATTATGATGCAGCCTATTAAGATTTGCAAAACTCCAATTTAAACAACCAGTTCGCGCAGCTCGAGAAATTCCATGAACAGGTTTGCGCGAATAAAACCGTATGAATCTCACAACTGACATGAAAGTGCGAGATGAGATGCGCCGGGGTTAAGTAATCGCAGGCAGAGACGTAGCAGCCGCCCCCCAAACCCCCCAATTGGGGGGCCCAGGCCAACTTTGGGGGCCCAAGTTAGTCTGAAATTGCTTTTTGGCTACGTGACTATTTTCAGTTCAGCAGACTTGTTTACAACCGATTTAAACTGTAGGAAGAAATTGGCTTGTGACATCATAAGTGAATGCAACGTCATTTTATCTCGCAGAATCTAGAATATTTCGATTGATTTTCTGGTAGAATCTTGAATATTCGATTGACGTAACAATGCCGTTGTTACGCAACAATCATAGAATGGTTTGGAATTCTGTTTGGCTATAAATACCGGGACAATATATATATATACACTGCAGAATCCAGATAAAGTATTTTATTGACATTGTATAGAATGAAACGTTCAAAAAGTGGTGCTCAAAAGAGAAAAGAAGCAGCCACTGCTCGAGATGCTGTAGCGAAATTGCCCAAGATGACAGATTTTTTCAAGATTACTGAGCAGAGTAGACCTGGCACTAGTACCGAGAGGGATGAAGAAAACTATAGTGTACAAGAAAAAGAAGACTAAGGCGATCAGCATCAAAGTGATTGTGAATTTCCAGAAAATGTACCTAATGGTGAAAGTGTTTCACGGTCGTGGCTAGTTTATTCTGGGGAATCAGATCAAGTTTTTTGCTTTTGTTGTAAGCTATTTGGAAAAACACTAAGCCCCTTTTGTAGTGGTATAAATACATGGGAGGGTTTTTCGAAAAAACTGAAAGACCATGAAAACGGCATTTCCCACCAAGAATGCTGCAGTCAATGGATGTTGCTAGCTGAAGGGATAAGAAATTCATCCACTATCGACAAACGCGAGATGAATATTTTTTTCAATGAAAGACGTTTTTGGAGAAATGTTTTAGAGAGACTTATCGACATTGCCTTGTTTCTATCGGAAAGGAATCTTGCTTTTAGAGGATCTGAAGAAGTCTTAGGATCTCCTCACAATGGAAATTTTCTGGGTATATTTGAGCTTTTGGCAAGAAGAGATCCGATCCTAAAAGAGCTTCAAGACAGAATCAAGAATAAAAACACTAAAGATCACTATTTGAGTCCTACCATACAAAATGAACTAATTGAATTGCTAGCGACAGAAGTTGAAAAAGAAAATTTACAGCAATTGAAATTGGCAAAATATTTTTCTATAATTTTGGACTGCACTCCAGATATGTCACATCATGAACAAATGTCTGTCATTCTCCGTTATGTACTATGTAATGAAGAAGCTGCTGTTGTTAAAGAAACATTTTTTGGCTACTTGAGAATAAGTGACAGTACTGGGAAAGGCTTGTTGGACGCTTTCTTAGAAAAAGCGACCGAACTGCAACTCGAATTGTCTGATTGTCGAGGTCAGTCATATGATAATGGTGCTAACATGAAAGGAAAACATACTGGGGTCCAAGCAAGAATGCTAGACATCAATCCCAAAGCTGTTTACGTGCCCTGTGCAAACCATACCCTTAACTTAGTTGTTGTTGACAGTGCTAATTCATCGACGGAAGCATTGACATTTTTTGGAGTACTTACAAGGTTGTATGTGCTGTTTTCTTCCTCTGCTCAGCGTTGGGAAATTTTGAAGAAACATGTGGAGCTGTCCATAAAGTCACAATCTGATACTCGTTCGGAAAGCAGAATTAAATGCATCGAACCTCTTCGATACAATTTAAAAGAGGTGTTGCTGGCACTGAAAGATTTGGAAGCCATTTCCATAGAAAGAAAAGATGGAAGAGCTGCCTCAGAAAGAAAATCGTTGATAGCTCATTTATCAAAATGGAGTTTTCTTTTGTCGGTGTTTATTTGGTATGATATCCTATTCCAAGTCAATAAAGCAAGCAAGATTCTTCAATCGTATGGAGTCTCCCTTCATACAATGGAAACGGAAATCCAGGCAACTGAAAAGTTTTTGCAAAACTATCGCACAACGGGTTATGACAGTGCCGCAACATCTGCTGTTGAAATAGCACAGGAATTGGATATTGATCCTTCTTTTCCTCCGTCAAGAAGTGGAAAGAAAAGAAGATTGTTTGATTACCAAGGTGAAGAGGAACAACGAGCTACTCCTGAACTGAAATTTAAAAGCAACTTTTTCTATCCATTAGTAGACCAGGCTATTATGTCAATAAAGGAGCGCTTTAATTTGTTACGTGAGGTTTCTTCCGCCTTTTCGTTTTTGTACACACGAGACAAACTTTTGCTTGTGCAACAAGAAAATGCTCTTCTTACTTGCTGTAAAGAGTTCCAAAAAAAGTTCGGTGACATTGATTCTGATGAAATGAGCGCTGAGCTACAGCGGTTTGTTTTAATTTTACAAAAAATAACGCAATCTCAATACGGCTCAAGACTTTCTGAACTATCTTCTAAAGACTCATTTATTTGAATTGTATCCGAATGTGTACATCGCACTTCGAATCTTACTAACTTGCCCCGTGACTGTTGCCAGCGCTGAAAGAAGCTTCAGCAAATTGAAACTGATCAAAACTTTTAATAGAACGTCTATGACAGACAGTAGACTATCTTCATTAGCCATGTTGTCAATCGAAAATGACTGCGCCCGATCTCTTGATTATGACAATGTCATAACAGCATTTGCGAACAAAAAGGTTCGCTCCAGACTATTTAAATGATACTGTGTTTTTATAACTTTTTCATGTTTTTCAGTGTCATTGCTTTCGTTTCGCAGTGTCTGCATAAATGTCCTACTGAACTCTGGCATCGGTGCCGAATTTTTTATGACTTGCACCTTCGGTATCGGCATGCTTTATTCTGACATTAGCCTGTTTACTTATGTACAAATTGTGGTGTATTTTCTTAATGCAGCTTTTCAATTTTACACCTCTAAAGTGATATGACCTGTGCGCAGGGGCTCTTGCGCTTACTTTGGGGGGGGGGCGAAGTTGGAGTGCTACGGGACTGATCGCAGGCACTGACAAAACTAATTATACTCGATTCTGACAATTTTGGGACATAAACACTACATTCGATAAACACTGCAAAGATGATAAAGGACAAGGAAGCAAAAGTTTTTCAGTGACGAAAAATTTTGAGGAGACAGAGCAAATCCAGTATCAAAATTTTTTAAATACTAGGAAAAAGTGACAGAAAGAGACTTTGAATGGCCCCAAGCAACGTATCTCGTTTGGCTTGTTGACCTTCCGTGATGTTGCCTGGAAGAAATGAGCGCCGGAGACTAATTGCAGACTGAAAAAGGTGAAAGAGATGAAGGAGCAAAGTTCTTACCTGATATGTGTGACTGAAGTTGAGAAAGAGAAGAAAGCGTTGGAGAAGAAGAAAGCATAGCAGTGCAAGAAAGAGTATACGAGGCGCAGAAGCAAATGGGCCGGTCTTGGCAAGAAAGTGAGTTCTATGCCACAATGTGAACAGCTTCGAAGAATGCCTGACCCTTCTTAGAAAAAAGAGACAGAGCCATCTAGTCTAATTACAACACTGTAACTTGAAAAATAGTGAAATTGGTTCAGAGCAACACCTTAAAGAAAGGGGCAAAACGAAAGCTTGGAGTGGAAACATTAAGCGTTGCAATCAATAAAGGAGATTCCAGGAAGCAGAGGGTGAGCAAGTATAACTTTCTAGGTGAAAAAGAGTAAGCACAAGTGGATAGGTGGGGCCAAAATTTTACCAACAACTTGTAGTATGTCTTAATTTTATTTGTGCCGAAGGCCATTTGGAAACAAGGACAGGTAAAGATAAACCAAAATTTCGCTCATAATAAAATAAAAAATAGATCTGTGAGGGTGACCAGCAAAGATGCCCTAAAAGCTTCCAAAAGAAGAAGTAGTAGTGGAAAGATCAAGAACTAGCAATGATGGCGCCGTTGGCTGCTCGGTGTAAGCAGTTGAACTTTGCGACTTTTTAAAACAGAGAAAATAAAGCCATCCAAGCAAAGAGCACAAGTAAAAACGGACGAAATAGAAGCTTTATGGAAGATGAACAGGAACTCCTTGAATGGAAGCCATGAGAAGGTCTTGGAACGAAGTAAAAGCGTAGCTTTAAGCCAAGGGCTCTATACAGGATTTCACAAGAGTTCTAGGGGTTCATGTTATATCTATGGGGGTCCACAAGTGGGGGCGCTGCGTTGGGTGGGACGAGTCCTTGCTGATGAGGCTAAAAGGCCGAAACCTGGGTCCAGACATGGTCCCGCTTATTTCGCTATATTAACGTTGTCAGGATTGTGACTCTTTGTAAAAGCTGTTTGTTTTTCGGAGGTTTGTTGTGTCGTGTCTGGTTTCTGTGCGATTCGAACCCCGGTCTTTTGAGCTGCTGTTTCGCGCATGCCGGGGCTTGATGCCATGTAATCACGTACTGTCATGTATGCCCCAAAACATCACATTTAGTGTATGATCTTTGGAAAGTTTCTTATGCCTAATAAGCTTTCGTGTGATCAATTTCATGAAAGGATGACAGTTTTCGTTCATAATTGCACGGTTAGCAGTAATGTCAAAGGAACCTGGTTCAAAAGCAACGGTACGTAAATCTTTTGCTTTGGGCTGGATTATTTGGGTTTGTTTTGTATACAGTCCTATGTAAGATATTGTACTAGTTAGAAGCCACGTAAAATATCTTACGCTTGGCATAAGACCTAGTGATGACAACGCGTCATTATTACCCGTATTTGAAAAATGCTCCCGCCTATTTTGCCTTACTAACGTTATTCGGATTGTGATTCTTTGTAAAAACAAAAAAAAAAAAAATATATATATATATATATATATATATATATATTATATAAATGATTCTGTCTTACTTTATTTCTTTTATATTTCCTTTTGATTTAATTAAATTAGTCATCACTAAATAATGAAGATTAATTATATACTATATATTTTAACCATATATATCTTTACATTTTTTAGGAAAAATAGAATGGGGCTATCTAACTACCGAAACTTATCTTTTCAGTATTTTATTACATAAAATCCACAAGTACAATGAAAGCATATTTTAATGTAGACGATAAAATTCGTACCATGTAGATGTCACTTTTCTGCAAAACAAAAATATATACGGTAAAATTATTTAGAAAAAAAAGGGGGAAGGAAAAATTATCAGCTGTAATCACAGCAAATTCAGGTTTCTAAACTCTTTTTTAATGTTGAAGAACACTGTTACAGACAACATCCTTTCATAAAATTTTAATTAAAACTAATTCTCATCCTAGTAAAACTGCAAGACCCCTTTCGACATCAACCACACATAGCTATTGGATACTTTCATTTATAATTCTTGACTTTGTGCTGCTGGCAATTCTAAGAAATAATATCTAGAATAGTCAATTCAATGAAGTTTTCATTGTCTACTTCCACGTGCTCGCATGAGAATCTCATATATTTGCAGCAATACAAAACTGCAGCTCCTCAGTCATTTTAGGTCTTTTCTCAAAATCAAAATATGGACAAAGTGTAAATCTCTGCTCAAAAAGTTTGAATCGTTTTGGGAAGTCGCATATGGTCAGCGTCACAAATAAGTAAATTTGCGTTAAAAGAATAGTTTTTATATATGTACAGTTATTGTTATCTGTTGTTATATTTTGCCGTGATTATTTAATTGTAAATCTGAATTTCTGAAGCCCTAAACTTGCTAAGCTGTTTTCGAAAAAAGACCCTTTTTCGCATTTATAAGTAGATTTGTAATTTACACGCCTTTTCTGACGTCACAGTAGTTGACTACGTCACCAACTTCCAGTGTATTCTAGTGATACTTGTTTCTTCTCGAAGATTTTTCTTTTTTTTTTTTTTTTTTATTATTACCGATTACGTAATTTATTAACGGTGTTTTTCTTGTGTCATGTGATGTTTTAGCAATTTCTAGGTTATTTTTCAGTCGTATATATAAGGCGGCGAGATTTTTTTTATTCATTCAAAGAAAGTGTTGTTCAGTAGAGATAATAGAGCGTAGTAAAAAAGCGTTGTTCTGTGGTGATTTTTGTGACAGGAATCAAGCGATTATTTTGGTGGATTTAATTTTGGTTGGTTTGATATCTATACAGTAAAGTGCTTTAGTTTTTGTCTTTGGCAAGCGAAGGAATTCGAAGTTTTAAGTGGTTTGTGAATATACAGTATTTGTTCTGTTTGTGATCAAGAAGTGCGTGGGTTAAAGTATCTCAGTGGAACCTAATCTTTTCTTTGCTGTTAAGTTGCAACCAGACTTAATTAATCGAGGGATGCTATACGTCGTCTCAACTTTAAGAAGTAAATTAAATTTGTAATAGAATCAAAAAATTTCTATTGAATCGCGACATATAGACCGACGCGATGGCGTAGTGGTTAGAGCGTCCGCTTCGAAGTCGGTAGACCTGGGGTTCATTCCCCTTGTCGAGTCATATCAAAAGACTTTAAAAAATGGCATTCGCAGCTTCTCTGCTTGGCGCTCGGCATTTAGGGGAGGTTGTGGAGAGCAAGCCGGCAAGTTCGCTTGTTGTGTCTTTGGGCAAGGCACTTAACGGGACGCCCCACCTTTATGTGAAAGACAGGTGGCCCATAAATCTCGAAAAAGGCAACTCCCAAGCGAGTGCGGACTTCCCGTCCAAGTATAGCGATACAATTCGCTTTCTCGTGAATGGAGGATAAATATGGCAAACAAAACAAACAGTCAGTAAGTGTACATATTATAAACTAGCAGAAATACCCGTCGTTGCCGGGTGGTTTAAATGCAAAACCTCTGAACAGAATACTTGAAGCAACGTAAGAAATAAAAATATGACCTTTGGGTTAGCTGGAAAAAATATGTTGAATTAATGCTTTTTAGTTTTACGATGAGCTGATACTGTTTTTATATCTAAACAAATATAAATATACATACAGATGTGTTGAGGTTTATTTATGCAAAAAAGCTAGACAACCCCTACCAAATGAAAGCTAGTTTAATAAAAAGAGGAAATGAAATTATAAGTGATTTGGAAAACTTTATTGATTAAGAATAATTATTGAAAGGCAATCAGAACAATACAAATTTGTTTCTCCGTCACTTATTTAGAAAACGTTACATGCTAAATACTTCTTTATACACTATGTTTCGCGTTTTCCTTGTAGGTGTATATATGTATAGATTATTTTTGCTGCCCACTCTTGAAGCTCCAACATATAATTGTCCATGTGAAAAGCATGGTTCTTCCAACTGCAGTCCTGCAACTTTCAGAGACTGACCCTGTGATTTATTAATTGACATCGCGAAGGATAGTCGGACAGGAAATTGGAGTCTTTTAAACTGAAATGGCATGTCTGATGGTATTATAGGTATCCGGGGTATGAACACGTTTTCCCCGGTACCACTTCCAGTTATAATAGTTGCTTCAATACAATTAATCATTAATTTTTTTACTACCAATCTGGTGCCATTGCATAATTTAGGTGGCAATAAGTTTCTCAATAGCATTATCGGAGTTCCTATTTTTAATTGAAGGCAGTGAGGGGGAGTACCAGGGGGATCCAATGAGTTTAAAAACTCAATAGGATAATTAACAATTTCTGATTCTTCGATTACACTGTCAATGGACTTGTAAGTGTGCGCATTTCCTGGTATAATGTTCAAAAGTTTATGTCTGTCTGTCAGTCTGTTTGTCTGTTCCTTATGGAATCCGTCTGTTCCTCCCTTGGGGTGCATGTATGAAGTTGAAATTACCATCACTGTATTGTACTTTTTTGCGCCTAAGCTAGATGTCAATTGCAATTTAATCCCCCAAACCTAAATACGCAATTCGATTAGAATCGAAGAGTTATCTGAGACCCTCCTGTGGAAAAAGGGCCGTAGCTCCCTTGGGGGGCGAGGTACGAACTTGGAAATAGGCCCATTGACTCCGCTGGAAAAAAATACATCGGAATGCATGTTTTATTTTTTTCTAGGTGCTCCTAATTTTTTTTCCATAAGGAACAGACAAACAGACTGACAGACAGACAAACAAACAGACTTTGGATTTTATATATTAGACTATTGTAATCTATCGTATTATAGCTACCGAGTTTATTGTTAACAACGAGTGCTTATTGTTACCGTATCATGTAATTCTAGCTAATTAATTTGTGATGAAATCAAAACTATATTAGTATCAGTAATAATGCCGTACAACTATTGTGGCAAATCTCGCTAAATTTCATTTTAAAAAGCCATAAGCTTAACTGCGTATAAAGTAAAGTGCTTCTCATAATTCTCTCATAGATGTTATTGTTTATCGTCATATTGTTAAAGCTTAATCCCATGGCTATTTTGCTATTTTGATCTTTCTATTCTTCTATGTTTTGCATCCAAATTGAGTGTGAGGTTTGGCTATTTGTTTATAATTGTTTAATTGTTCTAGAAAACCTGTCGCAGTATCGACACCATTCCTACATGATCGATGGGATTTTTTCGCGCTTGAATTAAATTTGATTCTCATCATCAAGAGTGCTTTTTGATACCGCGATTGAGTTTGCGTTGTGCGCTAAGATTTTTCCCCCAAACCGAATGACTGGGATAGCAGCAGTCACAAGTTTTTGACTGTAGCTGACTTGCTACATGAAAAATACATTCTTTGTGTTTGGCTGTGTTTAAGTGCTCTGATATCAGTGGACGTAAAAAAGATAAAACTTGAAAAGATAAAATCGCCACTACTGGATAAGTTTGAAAAGATCAGACTATATGGCAATTAAACTTCAAAAGCTATTTTTACCGGTAGTTTAGTCAAATACGAAATATGTTAACAGAAATCGCACCAATCATAAATTACACAAAAACGGTACAGAAGAAAAATTCGCGCCAAGCCCATTTCTCCATTAAAGGGGCTACTTGCAAATAAATTTGAGAACTTTGTAGTGCTCGAATAAGACAACAGAAGTGAAAAATTATTTACTAATCATCCAATGCAATACAAATTGTTATGAGGGTTACATTTAGAGATCGCGAAGCATATATCGGAACAAAGTCACAATGGTAGTCTTAAAACCAGTGGATTTCTTTTCCTATTATAATAACGCATGATAATAACCATATTAATAATCATATTACAATCGTAATATTCTATCGTAATAATAACGCTTTCATGCGAGGTATGATTGGAATGATTTCTCCGAGTATAGTATTTTGTATTAACTTAGGTTAATTACTATCCGTAGCGAAGGTCATATTAGAGTTCGTGAATTGAAATCACGTCATTACAAATCCTTAAAAACTCACATCTTTTAAGGAAAGCTGGCTATTACGGGCTCAAGTCAACATACGAATATATTTTTCAAAAAGTTTCACCTTTAGTAAGGCGTTAGGTGACACCATGGAGAACGTTATTTTGGAGCCTTTGTTCACATCTTATCCAAAATCACTGAGCATCAAAACACGCTCAAACGCTTTCAGGAGACATGTAAAAAAGCTATTTTGACGCAGCAATCATTATATTGCACGGAGCTCTTATTTCATGAAAAAGAGTTTTGTTGACAAAGCAAAAATCAGACTTGAATAGTGCAAGTGTTCTTAACAGTGTTACACGGTTGAAGCCGGTTAAACTGATTTATATTTTTTAATAAATCATTCAACATAACTGATGGGGTTTGTGCCCAAAACGCATAATTTTTGCTAAAAGTGTAGCTTACGATAAACTAAAACTTCTACAAATCCTACGTACCAGTATCCTTCTCTGCTGGTTTAGTATTTTGCGTAGGTAATTTTTCCGCTTTAGATTTTGTTGGTGTCGTGGCATTGGCAAGGATTAGATGTTCAGTGGAAGGATCGTAATACGGGTTTTGATACAAAGTAACGACTTTTTTTCTTGTGTGATAATGGTATATTAATACAATTCCAACCACAATTGCAGCGATCGTGACTGCAAACCTGGAACCGCTTGCATTCGGTACTGAAATGTAAAATTAGTAACCGTTTTTTTAGTATATTAGGTCATGAAACGCCTTTTTGAGGTCAACTGGTGGTTGTGGGCTACTATTGAGCAATTTTTATTTTTTGATTAATCCGCATTATACTAGGGCAGGGGTGTGATACTCGCGGGCCGCATGCGGCCCTCGGAGCCTTTCAATGCGGCCCGCTAGACGATTTTAAAATTCTAAACGAATTTCGATGGTATTGCAACGTATCACCTTTAAACAAACGTTTGAACTTTTGATCACAGGAGACACTTGAGAGGTACAGGTTTTTTTAATCCAGAGATTTCTTCACTTGGTGCAACAACAGAAGTCGATTTGCCCTCATAAGGGCGATGCTGTGGAGATGCCGAAGAAGTGATGACTCTTTTTTTTGGAGATCGATCTCACTTCGGGCTATATTACAGAGATCTTTGCGCGAAGAAGTGGTGCCATCCAAATGAAAAACTTCATGCGGCCCTCGGCACGATTGCTCATATGTACAATGTGGTCCCGGAAGCCGACGAGTTTGACACCCCTGTACTAGGAACGCATGCGCTTGGTAATGAACTTGCATTGTAAACGGCAGTTCGTTTCAATGGCCAGTTGAAACGAACTGCCGTTAACTCCAAATGTGACCTTGATTAAGTTTGTGATGTAAATCTGGAAATCTATGTTATATCAAACTTCCAAGCGAAGAAAGGGAGGTGCAAACAACAAAAACAATGACAGATTAGTTGGATTCTTCATGGGGAAGAAGAAAATTGTGAATAAAAGAAAAAAATGCGGATTACTTATTACTTACCGATAAAAATTCTTGTGGGTACAAATGTGGAGTTTATTTCCTAAATATACATTACGTTAGGATTTGTTTTTTTATTAGACAAAGGGTACAGTTATGCCGAAAACCGGGCATTTTTTAGTGAGAGCACAGGCGTAACAATTTATTTTGTATGGAGTGGGGAGATCGAAACAAAAATGATGACCTTTTTTAAGCATTTTTATTTTTAAAATCAAATAGCGCTCTTTTTTAGAGCGTCGTATTTTTGGTCATTTTTTAAAGATTTGGAGGAGTAAAAAATCTAATGGGGCTTCAGCCCTCTTACTTTTATGCCAATAAAAGGATTCTAGCAAGTGTGTACCTGCTGGTTTAGAATTTCCTTTACCAGCAGTATGCACTTCGATTGAAAATTTTATCAACTGTTGATGTGGAACCTCATAAAATTGCGTTTATATAAATGGAAGCCCAGTTTGTATGTTTGCAACGACCGAGCTTCAGTTTTAGTCAGGCTTTAGCCCTAGTTAAGTCCAGTCGGGGCCCGAGTGTGCCTGCATTGAAATTGTCCCATATAACTGTGATTGAATATCATTTTTCTCAATTCTTAAATTTATTGAAAAGAAATCTTTCACTTTACTGTCAAGCAAGTGTTTAATCATGCGTCCAAGTGCGTCTACCTTGTTTACATTTTTTTTATAGAATTTTGTCAACAAAAGGTTAGTAAATCTTCTATAACAATCTTTATGAAGCACTTTTGAATTTGGAAAAAATTTTAATGGGTTAAAGCTATTCGATGCCACTTCGAGTGACA
The DNA here is from genome assembly GCA_963675345.1 of Trididemnum clinides. Taxonomy (NCBI): domain Eukaryota; kingdom Metazoa; phylum Chordata; class Ascidiacea; order Aplousobranchia; family Didemnidae; genus Trididemnum; species Trididemnum clinides. The sequence continues at coordinate 14,580,653 of OY776294.1, forward strand.
CTTGTTACAGCCGACACGGCTGTCATGAATTCTGGTGGCGATGCAACTATATGTAGTCTTGCTTTTCGGGAAATCATTTGATGCTGATAGTCTTTACCATGTAGGATGCGGCCTAGGGCAGGATTTAGTCCGGTGCGAACGTTTGCTCGCTTTTATTGAAGAGTGCACAAATGGTAATAGCGCCCCATAAATTATCTTCATCATTAAGTGTACTCCAGAACGAAAATGTTTTCGCTTCAAAGTCAAAGACTTTCTACCACTAGCCTTTTTGCATGTGCAGCCTGTGCCTCCTCTCCTCTCTGTTAATCCAGTACTGATCCGGCATATAGCATACATGAATTTACAGGTTTATAATTATTTTAGATCAAAGCTAAACAAAAAGCTAACCGAAAAATTGTCTTCATCTACTGTCGTTTCTTCCACGCCTTCTGTTCTTGAGATAGCTTTAGATGAAAAAAGCGCATGAGACTATAGCAATACTGAAATGTAAGTCATAATATTTTTTCCTTCGGCTACAAACAACACTTTTACGATAACGACAACAAAAAAGGGAAATAGTGCACGAAAGCACCAGCGTAACAAGAATGTTTAAATAATAAAAGTATTGAGGCAAATTAGGCTGATTCTTTTGCGTTGTTGTCAAGGCCAAAAGTAAGAGAATGGAAAAATGATCCTTCCTCAATACATTGGTGTTCGCAATTGCATCGAAATTCCCATCAGGTACTGCCACCCAGTATATTTTCCACAAGCACTGCAATTAAGCAAAATTGCACTAAATGCCAAGTAAACGCAACCAGCAAAAACAGCAGTTTACTTGCCACAGCGAAACAGCATTATCACAAGAAGGTAGATTCAAGAAACTACAACAGAGGTGCGGAATCAGAATTATCAGGGATTATCTAGAAAGTCAGATGACCTCTCCGTCTTGAGATACCCTATCTCATCGATATTCGTGGGAGACAATTTTTATATACTTACTTTTCTCCCACTGCTATCCGGCGCAAACGTGAGACGTAATGTAGAAGATGTCAAACTTAACGGCGGACTTACTTATATTTTGCTGACAAATGAATCCAAGAGTGTAATTTTCGCACTGCACTAGAAGCAATGATGCCGATGTCATGGAGAAGTTAACGGCTCCGCATGAATCTGTTTCAAGGAAGTCTTTCGGAGCCTTATTCCAAAGTTTTGGAAACTTAAAAGCGTCTGATCCATCTCTCCAACGTACGTTATTAAGTCCAATTTCTCTTGTAAACCCAACACGATATACTTTGGTTAACATTGAGTCTGATAAAAATACTATAATCTAAATATAAGCTTGATACTCATTCTAGGTGTCACCAAAACGGAAGAAAAAAGTGATTTCTTCCAAATGATACCATTTTAGATGGTAGCACCCTTTTCAAATTTGCCGTGACACTTTTCCGGTGCGTCCAGGAATGCAAATATTTTGCTTTGATGCGCCACTGCATCCATATCCATATAGCTAAACTTTTTAAATGATGCATCGATGGCATCTGGCGATGACATACATCGACATCAAATACATGAAGTAGGTTCTTTTACCGGGAGAAACTACATGTATATATGTTCTGAACCTGCTTTTCTTCATGAGAAAAGTCTCAGTAGCAGCGGCTCTAGAAGTCACCATAAACCTCCAGCCATATCCGCTAGGTACGCCTACGTTAAGCTAATTTATTTACCTAGTTCTTAGTCTTAACCTGTTGTTTAAAAAATTTTGCCGCGAGAGCCTTTCATAGGTTGTTCCACCAGGGTAACCAAGCCAACGTTTCATAGAAAAGTGAACACACAATGATGGAATCTCGTTGCATACTGTTTTCATACGCCTTAAAAGGATAGAAATTGTAGGCTTATAACCGAAATTCAGTGAACGCTTTTAGTCCACAAAATTGATCTTCAAAAATAAATCAAACAAGGCGGGACAGTGGGCAGGCTCATCATGGCATCGCCTTTCAAACCAAGATCAGTAGCTAACGAAATTTTTTTTTCTCAAACGACTGTTTGTGATTCTTCTGGAGCCGCTACATTGTTTAAAACTTCTTTGCCTTCAGGCTCTGTTATCCTTTTATTCTACAGAATCTGCTTTTCGCGTGCATGCACAACTATTTGTATTTGTTACGCTTCAAGTTGCAAAACTAATCATTTGAGAGTTTTCGCTTTGCTTTCACTCAACCTAAACTTTACGTCTGAACTTAGCAGCTATAATCTATTTTACGGTAGTTGTTGTTATATAGAAGGGTAATGGTCAGACCAGTGGCGTCTCAACTCACAAAAGAGGTGACATTTTTCAATTTGCGTTCTACCAGCACTAATTTTTCTAGTAATAGCATTTAGCTCGGGCACATTACTGGAAATCTGATGGTGTTTGCGGTATACCCATTGCCTAACGGTCTTGATAGAAATCACTTGCGTCATAATTCCTTGCAATCGTTCTCTTAAACAAAAGCACTTTATGGAGATCAATCAGACCTTTTACTTGCTCGGACTTCATATTGTACTCTGGCTGAAGAAATATATCACTATGATTGGGAAAGGAGAAAAAAAGCTAAAACACGCAGTGGGATTTTGGATTGGCCAATAATGTTGTTTAAAGACGCAGTGCAGACTGTTTATTGCTTATCTTGTTCTTCTCAAGCTTATGGCCAATAGCCCGATAAGCTCATGACAAATAGGAATTGATTAGTTTTGAAATAATGGCGTTGATATTCTAAGTTCCGATATTTTTAATTCCCGATTCCGAGTACTCGTCCCATCATTAGTTAATATTCTAAGTCATGGCTGGTTAAACCGCGAATTTTTGAGCTTTTGAATGTAGCTCTTTTAATTCGTGTCGTTTTAATTATCAATAATGTAGCTCAAAAGTTAATGGCCGTTAACACACCTTAGTTTTGAATATAAAATATATATATACTTAAATTCAAGCTTTGAAGATAGTGATTTATTTCCTAAATAGGTTTTCACTTTCAATTTGGATGCATTCAAAATATGATCCAGCTATGCGGCTCTTTCACATGTTTTTGGGTCGTATGCGCCTCTAGCGTGAGGCAGGTCTGACCACCCCTGTTCTAAGTCATTGCAGCGAGGTTATTACCAAAAAAATCAATTGTTACGCTTGTTTATCATAAATGAAGGGTTTCTTTGCAAGTAACGTAAAGCGGATAGTCACTTACAAATTTCAGCCTTATCTTTGAAATCATGATTGAAAATGGCGTAGAGTTTGAAATGGAAAGTTACATGGCGCAAGAAATAAGGCAGAGAAGCGTGAAATTATTCGAACAGGCAGGCACACTCCTACGTTGAAAAATAAAGCTAAAACTAAAATTTTCATATAAAATAGTATGAAAGTTTTTACTGGCTTTGAGCAAATAGAGACTCATTGTCTTATTCATTTTCAATTTTCATTCCGCCGATAAATTTGTAATGTGTTTGTATCGTTTGCTTTATTTGTGTCAAGATTCATGATGACTTCAAGCAAAGATTAAACCAGCAGTTGCCACTGGGTCAGACGATAAACATGATGGACCAAGCTACAGGCAGAGGCGTGGTGAGGGCTGTGCCGTCCGTACAGGGCGGGCACTTAAAGAAGACGGACACATTCATAAAGCTGACCTCCACAAAAGATCTTTACCTTTTATCTTGGCGTACAACAGTCACTTTCAAAAAATTGTTCTCCAAAAAATATCTCAACCTTTGTTGTCACGTCTATGAAGATCAGTGTTTGTGATACGCTTGATCGGAAACAGGTCAGCAACTTTACTTTTTCGCAGGGTTGCCAAAACTTTTGCTGCGCAACTGGCTTCAGCACAAGCAGGGATGTAGAGCTAAAGAAAAAAGTTTGGGAAGGCAAAATCAGTGCGATAACGCACAGAGTGGAAATGTAACTGTCAGATTAGTGCAAAACAGAGTGGGAACCATGTTTCTACGCTGCTGCATCCTTGAGCACAAGGACTGCATTTTTGAACCATAAGTGATAGAATTGTTTGAAAGTGACGTTCCAAAGCAACTACGCCACACGCCTATTACCGTGGTCATAGATCAATCGTTGATCATGATCATAAATCTCCCATATGGTAAATTGATGATTTATTATTATAATCGACAATTTATAATAAAAGTAGGATGAATAAAGCATTAGGAAAGTTTTACTTCATCCTAAAACGATAGTCCTTTCTTCCTCTAGAAGAATCGATATTCCACACTAAAATCGAAGCGTGATTGCTTTTGTGGCAAACATTTTTTTGAATAGTTTAAAAAATATGAAAATTTAAGGAAGTTTGCAAATCCCTCAGCCTTTAAACAAGTCTAAATATTAGCGACAAGTGCAGCACAGGATATGGAATAATCAAAAAATGCAATCTCACCATTTTTTCGTTCTTTAAACTTGTCGAAAAGAAGATTAAAAACGGTTTTATCCTCTATTATGGCTAAACCCGTACTACCTTTTTTTTCGCAAAGTGCTTGAGCATCATTGTGTGAACTACTATTAAATTCATCCACGATGGTAAAAATACTATTGTTTCCAAATATCAAATGGTCTCTCGGCTGTGCAATCACCCCCACGAGCAGCACAGAGTGAAGCAAAACTTGCAGCATATCAGCAAACTGTTGACTAGATCATTTTATGTGTTTTAAAACTGTGCTACCGCAAAAGCAGACATTTTAGCCTATCCAGATAGCTTTGAATTATGACATCACTATTACCATCAGCATTAAATGACAAACTTACTGCCGTTTCAAGAATTTTATCGGTGTTTTTCAATGACTGCAGGGGCTCCAAGTAAAAGCTCAGGGTGGGCGCCACAATAATTCTGTTTTACGAATACTGTGAATATTGTTACAATGATCAAATTACTAACACTCTAAATTTTGTACTTTGCCGCTTAGCTCATCTAAGTATTGAACACAGGCTGCAATGTTGTCTCATTGCCTACACTTGTTGCCACCGCAGACAAATGTTTTTGCACTGCAGTGTTTCCTCGCCACTTCGCGGTTCATGTTTCGCGGCTTCAGTGCATCGCGGATTTTTCGAAAATATTTATCAAAAAATAAAATTTAAAAATAGCGCCATATCACTGATTGACTGCGCATCATCACGCCATTCTCGTTCACGCGGTTGACTGTGTCTCGCGTATCTTAGTGTTGTGTTTGCAACTAACTTTTCGTTAAGCCTTTCCAATGCCGCCGAAGCGCCCTGCCCGTGCGAAAGATTCCTCTAGTGAGCCCAAGAGGAAGAAAAAAGTTCAAATGCTTTGATAAAAGCTTAACTGTATGTAGGCTGGTTTTTAATATCAATATGAGGAAGGTTCACAAACATTTAAATTATACTTACATACCAAAATAAATATTTTATCGCTATTTCGCGGATTTAATTGCAGTAAGTGCTGCCTTTAATTCATTAATTGTTTGAAGATTGTCCTGGTATACATTATCCTTGAGATACCTCCCACAGATAAAAAATCTGGGGGATTAAATCCGGAAAATGCGGTGGCCACTCGACTTCACACTTCAAAAAGGATGAAACAAATTGCAATGTGTCGATTATCGGAAAATTAAACAAACTTACGATTGCTGATCCACAGCCTTGGGAAAAAGCAAATACTTTTCTAATCTTAATATAATGTTGGCAAATTAAAGTTGCTGAAGCAGATATTGAAAAGTCTACCTTCATTAAACCTGATGGTGTGCACAATTTTTGGTAGATATCATTTGGGATGAAAATTTCTGGACCTACGTTAATGCTTGGTGTGGACAAAATACCAGCTGATTCGGATAACGTCGGAAGCTATACTGACAATGTAATTGTAAAAAACACTTTTGCAGGAACTAGAAGAATGGTTTAGGCGTCGAGCTACAGCGTAAGTAGACGGCAAAGTTATGGAAGTACTAATTTGGATCTAAGTTATTCAAATTTCTCGGACATAATATCGGCTGTGATTGGATAGCTGCAAACGATGACATCTCGGAAAAGATTCGTGCTGCCCTAAAATCTACTACCCTTTACAACAAAGAAGCAAATGAGATCATACCAATTTGCTTACAGCTACTATAATGTCTTCAGTGATGGGCCTAACATTTAACATCTTAATCCTATAAATACACATCAAACACATTGGTGCTCTTCCACAACTTTATATGATTTCAAGCACTTGCTCAATACATTGTGTAAAAGAATGTTGACTTTGAGAACACCTGCGGTAAAACAGGGCAAAGGCGACGTTGGGAAATAAGCGGCGGCTGTGCACAGCCTCCAATTATGTTTGTTTTACTCCATTCCCTTTCAAAATACGGCAGTGTTTTTTGGAACGAGGTTTGGTTGCGTCGAAAAACATTAAGTTTTCACAGCTATCCACGTGATGAAGCCAGCTTGCCGGCTGAACCGATATTTGCCTTAAAGCACCGCATTTAGTTCGTGACCTTTGGAAGACCTTTTTATACCTAATCACTGCTTGTGTGATCAGCTTTACATAAGGATCTCAGTTTTAGTCCATAGTCGAGCGGCTAGAAGTACGTCAAAACGAACCTTGTTCGAAAGCAAGCGGTACGTAAGTCTTGTGCTTTGTGTTAATTTGTTTTATAAAAGTCAACGTTAATGCTATTGGGGGACCTCTTGGTCCTTGGCAAGCCCTGCTGATGAGTCCAAAAGGACGAAACGCGTCCAGGGATGGCTTTCTAAATTTGATAATATCTCTTAATAGCATTGCTCCCTTCGGAAACCTCGCGCCTTCAGCACTCGCTTTGTTGTTTTGTTTCTCGCTCATAAGACGCTCTCTATCGATCGTAACCACTCGGAACTAGCAATATAAACATTACTGATGTGGAAACGTGCGAGCGACGTCGGCTCAACCAGCAAGTAAACGAATGTTATAAAATTCGCGAAGACCGTTGAAAAAACTCTAAAAATGAAAAACTGAAAAGCAAACATGGACAGCAACCACAAATATCTAAAGCGTGTGGTAAATATAACAAAAAATGTAAATTGGATCTGTGTGAAGTTCAAAAAAAAAAAGCCTGAGAAAAAAAAGCAGATAAATGTAAAAAAAAATCGAAACATAAAAGCAGTTAAACTAAAAGCCAGAAGAAAACAAAAACTTTCGGGATTTCAAAGCCAACACCTCCAACAAAACAACAAAGTCATAGGAGAAAACACCGCACAAAAATACACCACAAAAATGAAAAAACTAACTAGCAAAAACCGACAAAGATTTTCCGGTACTTACGTATTATCGGGAGGACCTTTAAAAAAACGACTCAAATAAATTATTTAAGCTGAAAGGGCAGCAAGGAAGGGAGTGTACAGGGTGGGTTCCAGTGTACACTGCCCCGTACATTTACATACCGGGCCTGGCCCTACAGTGTACACTGCCCTTTCAGCTTAAATAATTTACCGCGCTAATTCGGTCCTCCCGATAATACGTAAGGACCGATTTTCCCTTCATATACCGATAAACATTTTTTATACGAATGCATAACTATAAAATGAAGAAGGTCTGGGTATTTAATGTAAACAAAACACCGAATTTTAACTTGAAATCTTGCAGAATTTAGAACAAATTATGGTCTTTTCTACCGCAAAAAATGGTCGATGGATTATTTACTTAAGCCTTGAGCAACATCATATCTTATTGCAATGAGTGAACTGTTTGTGCTGGGTTGTAGGCTCCTTGTCACTTTGCAGAGAGCAAGGAACATAAGCGCAGCCACATGCTTTAAGTTTTATACGTAAACCTACAATTACGCAAAAGCTGTAGGTATAGGCTAGTAGGTATAGCACTTCATAATTTCTCTGAATATATCAATCACTTTAGAATCCTTTGGCAAATTTGATTATATGTCCCATTGCTTTTAATCAAGTGAATGTACGAAAGTTTGTGAAATTATTTGCTGTTTGTGAAACTACTTGCTTTATGTAAGTACATTTTTTTATTAGTAGGGAGATCGCTTTTATGGGCATAGTAAATGAAATTCAAGGTTTGAGGGTTAATCGTTCGAAAAATAAAGTCAGTAGGTCTGCACAGTTGGTTGAAATCTTAGTCACCAAATATACAATTGTACCTACCGTGGTTACTGCGCTGACCTAAGAAACGGATGCAAAATATTTGATAAGAGGCATGGCCTCTTTGTCTCCAATACGGAACCGAGGCACTTGGGTGCAGCCAAGGATCTTGGGATCCTAAATTTCATTACGATTGCAGCAAATTCGGTGAATGGTGAGATCCTCGGGGAGTATCCGAACCCGGTACAGATTACCGCTTCTCTTGTGATAAACTGTAAAACTTTGTAACGTACACCGCTGCTTACATGCACTTCGTTTTCTTTTTTCCTTCACAAATCAAAAGTAATGATGCTTGTGTTCAAGGGAAGAGAACAACATTTTTTAATAGAAAACAAAATACGGCAACAAAGAAGAGTCTAGCAAGCAAATTTTTCGTCACATGGTGGAGACCGAGAAGGAGGTCACAGTGTTGGTTGGGGTGGGATCTCCAAAAGAAGCAGGGACGCAGCAAATGGGGTGAGAGCTCCAGTAGTCAGAGCTGCCTAGAGTTTTGAATCAAGAAAAATAAAGAAATTGAACACTTTAAATTAACCCATTTGGAGCAGGTGCAGCATTGCACTGACCTACCCCGCCAGGTCACATTTTCAGCGCACACTGAGGAAGACGGAATCTGGGATAGGATGAACGTTGCCACTCATCAGGAGAAGGAAAAGAATGAGAAGACGAAGACGGGCAAGAAAAAGGTAAGAGAAGAGAGAAGACAGGCGACCGATTTCAAAGAGACCTTCTGCGGCTGTTTAGGGGGCAGCGCGGCAAAAAAGTGGTTCGTGTGAAGGGAGTGCCAGGGGTGACTGGGACCCTCGGGAAGGCCAACACCCATTTCGACCGAGTCCAAATGGGGTCGGGGATCGCACCACCACGTTGAGGCGGCTGTTGATTGGTGCAATCTTTTTACCTTTAGGTCATATAAGTTCTACTTTTTTCTTTGACATTTCAGTAGTTCTTCTTTTGTCATCTTCATTGTTTATCCAACCTTTCTAGTAACTCAAAAACATATTGATAACTTGTGTAAGATACCTTACTTGGCTCCTGGTTAGCCCGATATCCTACATAGGATTGTAAACAAAACGTGCCGGTTTACCCTTTTAACAGCACGACGAGTTTATTTGTGTCACTTTCAAGTAAACAGGCATATAAGGCGGATGGACAGAAGCGGTTTCCAAAACATAAACAAGATTCATAAAACAATCCAACACAAAGCACAAGACTTGCATACCGTTTACTTTTAAACCAGGATTCCTTGATGTTACTGCTAGCTGTACAAGTGTTAACTAAACGGAAAACTGATGTTTTTCAATAAATTGGTTCACACAAAGGTTAATTAGGCAATAAAAAGAAAAACGTTCCAATGTTTACACAAAATGAAAAGGCGTTAAGTGATTATATGATATGATAAGTCTTGGCTGGTGAGGAGTCTTGGCTGGAATGACCCGGGTTCGAGGCTCAGAAGAATTGATACGACGTAACAACTTGTTTTTGCTTTTACTGATACTCGTTTCTCCGGTTTGCTTCCAACAACCACCCAATCCATTAATTCGCCCTTGAACACTGAATAAAACACCCCACATTATTCATACTTTACTTCCTATTTATAATTTTTGGCGGCTTCTTCATCTGTAGATACTTTTTCAAATTATCATCTTCTTGCTGTCGCCTAAAAAATTATTTTTTGCCATACAAGATTCATCTGTTGTATCATTTGTGATTAAAGATATAGTAACAGTATCTTTTCGAGCTTGTATTCTTGTGACTGCAGCAGCACGAGTTTTTACTTCAAACAGGAACATTTGGCTTTTGGATCCCGTAATATTTCCATTGACAAGGTCAAACAAAGGATCCCGCAAACACAAAGCCTGAGTTACTTCCGCAAAATATGGTTTATGCACTTAAATTTTGGCAATGGTAGCTTTTTTTGGTGAAAAACCAATAGCCATTACACAGCCTATGCTACTTGCAAAATCTTCTTCATTAACAAACTCCACGTAACAATGACACCATTACAATCTGTATTGTCCCGAACTTCAGCCGTGTTTCACCGACCTTCCCAGAACCAAAAGATTTCTTATCTTTGGCGCTCATGCAAGCGCCACTATGCACGTTGGTAATTTTTTTTAGACATTGTCCAATCCTTTTTTTGACCTGGGCCTTACCTCCAATATAAAATAGTTGTGAAACACGTTCATCAGTGCCATCTCCGACTGGAGGTACAGCATTATAATCTGGTAAATTCCGATAGTAGCTTGTTTTATCTCAACGCATTGATAACGAGTTAGAGTGCTTCTAGATGGTTTGCTGTGCCAGGCAGCCGATTGCTCGGAGACCAATACAATTTCAAAAGAAAGAGCTGATTACAGTTGCACCAGGAAACGCTTGGGGATAATCCTTAGTGCCAGCTTTTGTGCTGTCGCATGCGTTTGATTGCCTCCTCACAGGTTTGCACAGCCAAATACTGATCTGTCAACAGTGAAAATTTGTTCAAGATTTATGGATCACTTTGCTTTTTCCCATATTGATTAAATTTTTGAACATCTATTTGTAAACTGCTTGCGGACAATCAAGTCAACTACATCGTTATAAGTTTGCTCCACTTCAGCTAAACTTATTCACTTGGAACAGCAATTCTTCAATCTAATTATGAATTGACTTGAACTCTCAGCATTTTCTGGGTTCACTTGGCAAAATTTCTTGCGGTATTTACGTTTAGCGAAATCTCTTCTCACCATAAAGCAAGTTTGAGACATTCATATTCCAACTGCGGATTTTTAAAAGCGCTAGTTCAAAATGTGTGCTGAAAACCGCTTTTGTGCTTAATCGCTTGTTGTGCCGTCGATAAAATTTTATTGGTTGAGAGTTATTTTTATCAAAAGCAGCTTTTCAAGATCTCACAAAAAAGCTCTTAACGACGTTTCTACTTGGGAAGATGAATAAAACAAATTTTTCAATTAATCGCTATTTTTGATACCGTCTTACTTTCCAAAATGGTAAAATTTGTTGAAATCAGTAACTCGGGCACTGGCTTTTGTTCAAATAAAAATCTGCTTTTATCCTTCAAAAATGAAAATCAAAAAAGTTATCATTAATTTTGACGAGATCATGACGTCACCAACCTCCATACGATGCTTACCCCGAAATAATAATCAAGTGCACCAAGTTCACGTTTGTATAGTTTGTATCTCCAGTACTTTCGGAGGAGACAAAACACACACCAGCGCGCGTGCGCGTACGCACACACACACACACACGCACATGTACACATACACGCACGCACACATACGCACTCACTCACGCACACATCAGAGGCAGACGGAGTCGTCAATTTTAGTATTCGAATCCAATGCTAATTTGAACGCCTAACTTCTAAATACTGATTCAGCTTCAGTTACGCGCAAAAGAATGAATCGCAATCCTGAGCCGACTCCGAAAAATTACCATCAAACTTTTTCACAGTATGCTTTACGTTAATATACAGTTAAGTAGAATTGACAGTGCAAGTATTTTCCATTTCCAATCTAGACCTGATCCTGATAATCTTAAAAAATTGCGTTCCTGATCCAACCCTAAATCTTAATTTTTTTTCTAAAATCATGCCGAACCCGACAACTGAAGTCCTATCCCTGGCCACCTTTGACACACACACACACACACACACACACACACACACACACACACACACACACACACACACACACACACACACACACACACACACACACACACACACACACACACACACGCACGCACGCACACAAACACAGAATTACGCTTTAGAGTGAAAACTAGTTGGCGTCGCCCGGAAGTGCTACCAGTCAATTATGTCGGGTTGAAAATATCAATTCAACTAGCTGTGTAGGCTTTCCTCGGTGAGATTTCTCAGAGCAAGAACAAAAACATATAAAAACAATGGTGTCTGTAAGAAGGAAAGATCTTCGCCTTGCATTGTGGAAACATTCATGAATTTTTTTTTTATTTACCATATTTATCCTCCAATCAAGAGAAAGCGAATTGTATCGCTATGTTTTGGACGGTATGTCCGCACTCGCTTGAGAGTTGCTATTTCCGAGGTGTCTGGGCCACCTGTCTTCCACATAAAGGTGGGGCGTCCCGTTAAGTGCCTTGCCCGAGGACACAGCAAGTGAACTTGCCGGTTTGTTCTCCACAACCTCCTCTAAATGTCGAGTGCCAAACATGGAAGCTATAGATATCATTTTTAAAGTCTTTTGGCATGACTGGACAAAGGGAATGAACCCCAGGTCTACCGACTGCGAAGCGGACGCTCTAACCACTACCTTCTGATACAATTTGTTCTTACAACTTTAGAAAGCCACCAGTGGGTATAAATGAGAACATCGCCCTATCTATATCGCTAACCCCGATCATCGCACTAAGAATTGAGGCTAGTCCTACTCACAAATTCTCAATTGTTTCCCAAATTTAAACCACTCCTTGATTTTAACAAGTATGGGGGCACAAACTTAAGGGATGAAAGTGGGCGCAGTAATGATTTTGTTTCATGATTACAAAACTAATTTATTTTGTAGTAAGCTTGTTTCACTCTTTGATGCAGCTCCTATGATGATATTTGTGACTCCAATTTATGGCTGGACCCGTGTGCTTTGGTACCAGAATAGACAAATAGGGCCTTTACCTCCCCCCCCCCCCATACGTCTTGCATCCGATCACCGATTGGCTAAATAACCCATGTTTGAGAACAATTTTTCTCGGCGAGTATGATTGTATGTTTAGTGATAATGATTTTATTTAGTGGTGTAGACCTGCTAACTTAATTTTGTTTGTTCATTTCCTCTCAAACTTCCGATTTTTATGCTCATAAATCGACCTATCTTCTAATAATTTATAACGGAGTTTAACTAATATACAGCAAATAATTTACAAACCTGGTTTATTTGGCTATAAGCAGAGACGCATTAATTTAAAAGTGTGGAATGTCGTCGAATTGATTGATTATAAAGGAAATGGCCCATGAGAAGAGTGGGACTTAGTAGCCAGATTTTTTTAATGAGTTGTCAAACACAAGGTCGTTCGACCAGAACCCTAAAAATTGAGGACGCAACGTCTTTCAACGTACAGAATTTTTGAGCTGACTTTCAACTCTTCGCAAAGTGCAATTTAAGTGTGAGTACACTTTTCATGCATAGAGTTATTGATCCGCAAAAATTTTGCAGGGGAATTCATGAACCATTTTTCCTTTAGCTTCTTATTGGTCACCAACTGCACTGAAAAGACCTGATAGGTCGAAACAGTGTCACTGTCTGCAGTTTGCTAAGTGCATCGCTGGCCTCTTGCATTACTATACATTTTAATGGAATCTTTGAACCACCACGTGAAACCATTCAAAAAATAAAATTCATCTTACAATTTTTTAGTATTGCAAGCTCTTCATTCTAGTCTTTGCTATTGATGCATCTAAGTCATTTTCTGTACCTCTTTATTGTCAGTAAGCTATTCTTGCTTTGATCTTATGTTGTGGGGCTGCGCATATGCTCTTTGCTCCCAGTATAAACGCAGCCAAGGTTGGGCAAATTGATCCAAAGCCCAAAGTCCAGCATCTACAATTTATTCATTGCAACAAGTTAGGCTATGGATGAAGTGGACAATAAAACGACCAGCTTTCACGTTTAAGAAAAAAGATATCTTTTTTAAATTCTGTATAGATTTCTGATCGAAACCTGGAAATTTGTTTCCTCGTTTTAGACGTGATGAAAATGTTTTGGGGTTTGAGAGAGAGCTAAGGCGTGTGGCACTACTATACCACAACAGTATGCTAACGTTGAGTTCGAATACATTTCAGTTATTACAATTTTTGTTATGTTAATTTCATTTAAAAAAAAACAAATGTAACAGTTGTGTTAGAGCTGTGATGCATCATTATTGTGTAATTTAACAGGCTGCATATCAGTAATAGGGTTCAATATCGGCGTTTGCTATCAAAACAACAGTACATAATAAAAATATTTAGTGCTTGCCGCCGCTTTTTTTGTAAAGTGGTACCAGGCAGAACATTATGTTGTCACCAAACATTGGAGGGGAGCGATAAAAGGGGAGCGTTCTAAAAGAGTTCAAGGGAAAAACGCAAGCTTAAAATTACGCTTATGTGCTCAATCATGAGTTACTTCGAGGATAACGTTTAAATTGTTTGAGAGTTATTTTTATCAAAAGTAGCCCGTCAACATCTTTTGAAAATGCTTTCAACCCCGTTTCAAGCATGGGTTTTTAGAAAATCCAGAAATCAAATTTTAAAATTAATCGTCGTAAAATAATAAAATTTATTAAGTTGGTAATTCGAATGCTGGCTTTTGTTTAAGCTTATTATTGGAGTGATCAGCAATGGTTCCAAGTTTCATGTTTGCACCCCCAGTAGTTTCAAAGAAGTTAGAATACATAGACACACAGACAAACACACACACAGAGAGACAACTGTCTTTGTAGTGTAGATAATTGACTTTGACCGCAATTCATCAACATTGATAACACAGCTCAACAAAAAAATTTTCTTTTCTTTTTGCCAAAGACATTTAGCAATCTTAAGCTATATATGGCGCCATGAATCCAAAACTGGTGTTGGTCAAGCTGAACTGGCTCTAGTTTTTGAGATAATAGCGATACTTTTATTTATAAACTATAGTTATTGAAATGCGTTGAACGAAACATCTGCAAAATTTATTGTGCCAGGAAAGAACGTTGAATTACCATTTAGTCACATGTTGGCACAATTATTTTGCAATTTACTCTTTCACCTTATTCAGCTATGTATTTAGCCATTAAACAGTGCTACACATATGCAGCAACCCCCTACATAAATCATTTAATTATGTGAATATTGTTGGAAACGCTGCAAGCATAGCTATGTTTAGCGGAAAACCATATAACCTACAGTAGCCTACTTACTAAAGTAGCTCTAACTGGTAATTTTGTTGCTGTTTGTCTTAATCTGAGACTAATAGTCTGCTAAATTTGCTTGCTGGCATATGTAGTCTATACAGTAATGAGGTAGCGATCAATTTTTAATTGACCGCGTTAGGTAATAAACCGCAAAAAATGAGTTTACTTGACAATATTACAATTTATGTGAAGTGCGTAAGTATGGAGCGCCATTTGTTCACCGCTCATTACACGTGTTTTAGGACAACATTTATGACTAAATCAAATCGATTTGTTAAAATACACAAATCCGTTTGATTTAGTCATAAATGTATTGAAAAATAAATGCATTTGTTTAAATGCGCAAATCGATTTGATTTACTGGCAAAAATGCATATAAAATAAATGCATTTGTCATAAATGTATTCAAAAATAAATGCATTTATTTAAATGCGCAAATCAATTTGATTTAGTCGTAAATACATATGTCACTCAACCGTATCATTCGCATCATATATTGCACTGAAAGCCATGGGTTGCTTGAGAAGAAGCTGCTGTAATGGCCCTGACAAGTTCTGCTACATTTGTGGAGAATATATCCTAAAAGGTCATAAAAAATCTATTATTGATTTTGTGTGTAAGGTGTACCTTGCTTACTTTGGAGTTAAGCTTGGCGACCAAGACAAGTCATAGGCACCACACGTTTGTTGCAAAACATGCATTAAACATCTACGAATGTGGGCAAATGGGAAGACGAAGAGCTTTAGGTTTGGTGTGCCAATGATATGGCCAGAACCCAAAAATCACTTTGATGACTGTTACTTTAGTATGGTAGATTTAAAAGGATTTAATCCACACAAGAAAAAGTCATGGAGATACCCAAATTTAGAATCTGCTTGGCGTCCTGTACCTCATTGTGAAACAGTACCTGTGCCACAATCTATTCACTTACCAGATATATCAACCAACTGGAATGATGTGCATAAAAGTTTGGAAAGCTCCTGCGATAGTGGCGGTAGTGTTTATGTAGAAAGTTCTACTATACCTGAGCAATTTCGTTTAGAAGAACTCGGTGATCTTATAAGGATCTTAATCTATCCAAAAACGTTTCAGAAATATTGGCATTGAGGCTAAAAGACAAAAACAGCCTTAATGTAGGAACGAAAGTAACATTTTACCTCACTAGGGAAAAGGAGTTTCTGCCTTATTTTTGTCTGGAAGACGGGCTTGTATACTGTAAAGAAGTTGAAGGTCTTCTTCTGAATATGGGAATATAGGAATATAGATATCAAGACTAGAGATTGTTTATCGACAGTTCCAAGCGAAGTTTAAAATGCGTTTTGTTACATAACGGAAACCAGTACGCCTCGGTTCCAATTGGTCACTCAACAAAGCTCAAAGAAGAATGTAACAACATTAAACGAGTATTGGAAAAACTAAAGTGCCATGATCACCAGTAGTTAATATGCGTTGATCTCAAAATAATAAACTTACTACTTGGTCAACGGAGTGGGTATGCCAAAGATCCTTGTTTTATGTGTTTGTGGAACAGCCGTGCTTGCAATATTCACTGGAAGAAGATGAAGTGGCCTCCGAGGATTGATATGACAGTTAATAAAACCAATATCATTAATGAGCCTCTTGACCCAAGAGACAAAATTATTATTCCTCCACTCCACATCAAACTGGAGTTAATGAAACAATTTGTGAAGGCACTAGCAGTCGATGGTTGTTGTTTTAATTACATTTGCAATTTTTTTCCAGGAATGAGTAATGAAAAACTTAAAGCAGGGACGTTTGATGGCCCACAGATTCGAAAGATTATGAAGGATCCGAGTTTTGTTGAATTTATGACTGTTGTGGAGTCTGCTGCTTGGATTTCTTCTTCTATGATTGTCAAGAATTTTTTGGGCAACACCAAGGCTGACAACTATAAAGAGTTGGCCGAGGATATGCTTTATAATTTCCAAAATTTAAGAGTAAAAATGAGTATCAAAGTTCATTATTTATTTTGCCATTTGGATAGATTTCCAGTTAATCTTGGGGACTTAAGCGAAGAGCAAGGAAAAAGATTCCATCAGGACATTAAGGTTATGGAAGAAAGATACCAAGGAAGGTGGAATACCCATATGATGGCAGACTACTGTTGGAATTTTCAGCGCCATCATCCACTCGAATCTCACACAAGAAAATCTAACAAGAGACGATTTGCCTTCATTAATTGATTTTTTACCTTGCAATGCTTTTCAACTCTAGAGCACACTTTATTGCATGTAAGGATATGCATTTTAAAACTTCGTAGCTTTGTGCTTTGCGTTTATTGTTAGGTTTTAGTTGATATGTACATTTGATGAAGAGGAACTTGGTTACAAAATTTTACGCATAAAAATCAACTTTTGCATTGTTTGCAAACAAAAATCTGCTACTTTTTGGCAAAAGAAAGCAATAATGCTCAAATATTTTGGTGAAATAATGCTTCATACTTTGACTATTTGCAATAAATACTTAACATTGCAAAACATCAAACATAAAACAAAGTGAGATGAATTTCCAAGCCCAGTATAAGCTTCAACTACTAACACTGTTGTATTCACAGTTCTAGCTGTGACGCAAATTACAAAAAATGTAATTATCTCCAAAACTAGAGCCAATTCAGCAAAACGAAAGCCAGTTTTGGGTTCAGCGCACCAAATACACTCTAAAATCGCTAAAATGTCTTTGGAAAAAATGTGTGTTGAGCTGTGTATTAATTACAATAATCAAGCAATACGTACATGTGTATAGTAGACTTCAGTTACGCAGCACACGAGTGCTGCATTGAACCAAGCAACCCGCGGTAAGTGTTTGTACTTCGTGGCAGGTGGACCAATTTCACAACACTGGGGAATACAACGGGACAAAACTTTTGTTTAATCGATTTCAACCATAAACTGTCGCATTTTTTTAGCTTAAGATCTTTTTATCGGAGACAAAATTAAAAACAAATATAACTTTAAAAAAAATTTTTTGGAGATTCACTTTAACTGGAAGGTAGTTTTGTTAACTAAAGACCTTTGCCAGAGATCCTTCTCAAGCAGGCAAAGTCTTTAAATAAAGTACTTCTTCTTGTTTGGTGTCAGAGCTCGTGCGGGGAGGCTTTTAGATAGAAAACTTTTTTGAGCGATTAATTTGGAAACGTGCGAGACAAGCCACATTCTTCCGCGGGTTGCAGTTGGCTACTCGATGCATAAAAGCTAGGAAACGATATATCAAATTAAGCTATAAATTAAATCAAGCAATACAAATTTCGTTTATAAAAGCCTAGATATTTTATTCCCGAATATGATACAGATTTGTAAATCACACAGTTTAAGTCGTCCAACGAAATTATCTTTAGTCATTCAGTAAAATTATTTTGGTCATTTCATTGAATAGTTATGGTTCTTTCGCTGATTTGATGTAAAGTGTTTACAACAAGTATTTAAGACAACTGAGGCAGATAGCTTAGCCAGTGATCATTTTCACAATCTTTGATGTGTTGCAATCCAGAGCTAGTAGCATTTAATCGGAAAATGTATTTTAAGATTTTCACTCACTATCTCATCATTAGTTTTTAGATTTTTAGTCACGATTTTAGATCGAGGTTGCGTCTCCATTTAAATAAGAACTGGAAACGAGATTGTAACTAAAAACATACTTTCTGAAGTTATATGTTTTGGGCTGCTATTAGCTCTAGGTTATGATAAAATTTCGGTGAATTAATCACTTCATTAAATGTGAGCTATATTCTTAAGCTGCCACAACAATTTGCTTATAGTGACTTCACAATCAGTAATGCAAAGCTACTTAACATGCGTATGATTACAGTTCTGTGTAATAAAGCTAAATTTGTTGCAAGAAATGTCAAAAATGTTGTCTCATATTTTATTATTTTTGGCACTCCTTCAAATGGTGAATGCCCGAGGTCGTATCCATTCACATCCAATCATGATCAATGGCTCGCATAGGTGGTATCATTTTTATCAAAACTTTTCTAGCTATCAAGAAGGAAAAGATAGGTGCATTAATACCAAATTAAAGTTGGGACAAGTAAAATCGCGAGAAGAATTTTTTATTCTCACTGATACTCTAAAGATTTCTCCCGGTAAGATTATGTTGTTTAGGCTTATCAGCAAGTTCAACTAGCTTTCCCATATCTATGTCAAACGTAGAATTTACGCCCATTCTCAACCGTATCATAAGAAGACCAAGTACTACATACCAATTGCAGTCAGACAAAAGCCCGAATGTGCGGGGTAGCTATCCCTTAAAAAATTTAGTATTCGCTAAAAATATCTGAAACTTTTTCTAACGTGGCCACAAAAGTAATATCTGAGATCTTGGTTGCGCTATCCTTGTTTATAACTCTCTTCTGATTTGTTATGTTACGGTAAAGATACCAGTTCAGCCGGCTGCTACACCAGAATTGGCTTCTTTCGACAAACCTGTCGTATATAGACCTACGGTACGTAAAATGTTAAAACTTAACCCTAAGCTAAATCAACCAAATGACCACTTTCTATCGCGAATACTTTATAGTATTTGTCTTTCTTAAATCCTCGCCCTACAGCCTACTTCCTGCCACGACAGCGTTGTAGTGGCCTGATACATTAATGCATTAGCCTATTTCTCAAAAAACTGTGTTGCAGTCTTTTGTCGAGCCAGAAACAAAAATGGGAAAGGTGCCAAAAATATATTTTTCGGTCTTTGTGCTCTTCGATCGAGTGTTCTTTTGGATATTGAAATTTTCTAGCTCCAAATTTTATTCATCAGTACCTCAAATTTGCCCGATGCTTTTTTGTTAGAAATCGACGTTTTGTGTCCGCTTGTATCACTAAAAATAGCATTTTTCTTTCATCGAGTTCAAAAATTTCGTTGTAGTTATGTCTTCCCTCTAGCTTCGTCTCTAAGTGCAGTAACTAATAACTATTGAAAACATGCTTTTTAGTGTCATCGATATGCTTTTTGGCTGTATTGTTTGGCTACGACCTTGACGTCAGTAAATAACATAAAAAGACGGTACCTAAGTCTTGTGCTTTGTGTCAGATTTTTTGGATTTGTTTCGTACACAGTCCCATGTAGGATATTGAAAAGATCCGGGGCCACGTATAGTGTCTTGCACTCGATAAGAGACCTAGTGATGACGATGCGGTTCAATTACAAGTACTTCAGGGATGGTCCTGCCTATTTTGCCATACTAACGTTGTTCGGATCGTGATTCTTTGTAAAAACTAGATAAATCTTTTTGGTTTCTCATTTACATAAGAGACAAAAAGCCATGGCCAATGTTACTGGTAGCTTATAGTCTTAATCCTGAGGTGCTCATCATTTTCTCTATGGTGGGCCGCATTACAAAATATTGTTTCACTGACGGCCACCAAGAAGACAAATTGAGTATTTTCTGTTTATTTAAAATTGAAGACTTTTTGTCGCTTTTTTGTCAATCAATTTGATAAACGCAAAACTTTCTGTTTTTCAACAAAATTGATGGAAGTGAGGTTTTTTTTCTTCATTCAATGGTAAAAGTGTTTTTCCATTATTTGGAGATCAATTTTCTGAAAGTAAAACTTCATGTTTTACATTAATATTGATGTTCAAAATGAGGTTTTTGTCTTCGTCCAAAGATGAAGATTTTTTTTATTTCTTTTTGGAGGTCAATTTTCTTGTTTCAAAACTTTCTGCTTTTTATCAAAAACTTTAATCTTCGCATTAAAGTTTTTCTCTTCGTGCTTTTACGAATACCTCTGTTTTTTGAAAATCCGCTTGTGAAAGTGAGACTTACTCCTCGTCTGTTGAAATACAGATTGCGTTCTGTCCAAATAAAGTGATGGTCTTCTTTTTTCGGAGAACAAAGTCATTTTGAAGAAATATGTTCATGACTGCACAATTTATCACTGATGGAAACCGCTGTGGATCGGGCACCTGTGCTTTGATTAGTCGAAACTTTTAAATTTTGAAAAATAGTGAAATATGATCAAAGAGGTTAATTACAAATTTCTGCGGCTAGGTATTCTCAATTAATTTTGTAATGTCTTTTGTGATTTTTTCCAGATAAATGAATTTTTCTTTCGCAATGAGCTTGTGCCTGTATATTTGAAAGTTTCTAAATTATGACTTTGGTTCTAAAAAATATACATATTCATTTATAAATAACCTACTTCTAAAAATTTTGCCCCCCAAAAATGTTGCCGCTCTAACCGCCAATGAACACCATTCTATGAAAGGCTTTCGTAAAAATCAGGTGACGGTAGACGCCTACGTTGACCCCCATCAAAGAAGAACTCCGCTACAACAATAAAAAGTGGCTATCTTGAGCTAGAGCCCTCCTCGCATATACATACGAGATCAGGATATTGATCATCAAGTCAGTGTAGACACGACTTTACATCAGAAGGCGATTAAATACCATACAGTAAAGAACTCATCAAAATAACGTGAATAAAATGTGGAAAGAACGACAAACTTTCATCAAATTCTTTTATCAAAATTTCAATTTTTCATCAAAATACCGAAAACCAATCGGCCAAAATGGGATTCATAGGGTTTTCTGTTGTTACCCCTTTAATAGTTGTTCACATTTTATTTATTTTTTGTTAAACTGCAGTTCCCTATTTTGGTGCTTCAATTTGCTATCTTTAAACATCTTCCTTTTATCATAAATATTTAATGCTTATCTTTTTTATTTGAATAACGTCTTATGAAAGCCTGAGGAGCCTTTGGGCGAAACAGCTGTTGCGAAAATAAAATTTGGTGATTTAATGTCACTTAGATCTTCAATAGATGGTTATTTAACTTTTGACAATTGAGAGCCTAGCACCCACCACGCTAAAGCTAGAACTGTTGCTGTGCTTTTAGTGTTTAGCACGAACCTGGGTTTAATAGACCTAAATCAATGAATGAGACTAAAAGGTTATTGACAACGTCTGTGATGAATTACCAGGCGTTGCTAATTACAACCTCTCACCAACTCGTAAAACAATAAGACGGTAGTAGGGTAGAATTTAAAATTAAATGAGGTAACTCAACTCAGAATGACGTCTTAAATTCTCGGATTCCAACTACAGATTTCAACCTTTTAAATAATTATGGTGATATACTGTCACGACTTAGAAGTAAAACCAAATGCGTTTAGTTACGACTAAAATGCAGATCAAATTCATTGCCTTGCTAGGACAGCCATTCTTAAGCTGGAGAAAATTTACCTTTGAGGTGGAGGTAAATCTTATCATCGTAGGGAGCAAATTTCTTTACTCTTAACATTAAGTCGAACGCCTTTATTTGAAGATCCGTACGGTATACCCTGACCTTCTATTTTTTAATTTGTATCTTGTTTTTGTTGAACGGTCGTTTTTTTTTCGGGAAGCGTTGCTCTTGTTTGGAAATTTATGACTGGAGACTCATCGAAATGTATTTTGGGGATACGCAAAGGTGTAATGATGTGGAAACGCGTTGGAGCGACGTTCCAACATTGTTTCACACTCACCTGACTGAAAAATGCAATATTTTTTTTCTGCGCTTTCCTTCACCAATCATGTGCTCCCACCTTTCTTTTTAGCTCCACTTCTCTGGAGGTAAGTCTAGTAAATTCATTTGGTAAAAAAAGTAAAAAGAGGAAAAAAGTTGAGAACCATCAGCCTTGAAAGTGTCGCCATGTTGTTGCTGATAAACCCCTTTTTAATTTTTGTAGAACTTTATAAAGGTTGCTGTCGCTGTTGCGATAAGAAACCGAACCTAGAAAATTCGCAGCTGTCTGTATGGCAAGAACTCACTCTAACTTCGATGTACAGTACAGTGTGTCCAAATACCCTATATTTGGTTTCTGACCATTACACAAAGTGTTGGACTGTTTTTCCACAATCAGCTTTAAGTAACAAAAGTTTCTCAAACAGTAACAATTTAACAGTTTGTAATGTGGTCTTCACCTTCTGAAACAACCTGGGTAAATAATGACTCAATTTACACAAAATATCCAGTTTACAAGATTGCAGCAACTCTGAAACACATATCCTAAATTCAATGCAAAAAGTTTATTTTTAGTGTAGTTCCATGCAATTAAGAATCATACTTTGAAATACCATTCATGATTTTTCTATCTTAACCACCCACCTGTTTGCCGGAATCAACCATCGTGGATTCTTTAAAGGACCAGGTTTTGTCTTCTATACCGAGCAGTAACTTTCCTGAAGAAATGCTTCGAACAATTTGGTACAGATAAAATTGATCAGCTGACAAGTCATGCAATATGTCTTCTGGAATTTCTCAGATTCCTTTGCAGCCCAATCCATTTATCTTTTGAAATTTGGTCACAGGTAGTGATTCTGCCGTGCAAAATAACTTTCGACTGGTCAGAGTAAAAGTGAGATATCGACAGTATTCTATGATGTTAAACCAGTAAAAACTACATACAGTTAATGCTTCAATTAGTTACAATAATGAATGAAACAGAACCACAAACTCCATACACACCTAAAAAACTATCTTTTCTACAAGTTTTTTCATCTCAAGTTATGAACAAATGATGCAAAATTACTCATTTGTATGAAATAAACAAATGAGCCACATCACCCTGTATCCAATCTTTTCCTCAATTCCGTGAATTGTTCCTCCCGCGCAGCCATTGTTGGTTAAATTTGATTGGTTGGTTGAATCGGTTGAATCGCAGCCAATGACTTTTAGCTCATCATTGATAATGTATTTGCCAGTAAACTCAAGAATGGCTTTGCTAATTGTTGCTGCATTTTCACTTAAAAGTGTTAAATGAGCCAATATTTGCCATGTGGTTGTCAAACCAAAACACTATGTTCTTCCTCTAAATGCGTTAGTCCCTCTGCATCTTCGTGTTGGAATAGAGTTTGGTCCTTTCTACCATTACAATACATTGCATCATTTGTTTATCTCCTCCACTTCGTCTAAAATTATCCGGTAATTTGTTTCTAAACATATTTCTTTTCCTCCTAACTTTGTTTTTGTCGATTATCATGGTCTTATCTGATTCGGTCTCTAAACCAAGGTCACATAAGAGTGCAGTGCATATCGTTGCAGCAGCGCGATCAAATAAGCCATATCTGTCAGCTTCTCGTGCAACGTGGTTCAACGGTAGTCTCGATTAATCACCTAAAAAATAAACAACCTATTTTTTCAATTAGCCTACAAAAAAAGACAACTTTATGCTATGGAAGCATACCTGAGAGAAGATCATTTAAAGGCACATATGGCTCATGAGAAATCGAAGAATCATCATTCTTAGTTGAATTATCAGAAAACACAGCGGGGGAATCAGGGTCAGAATCACCAAGCGAATCAACCTCCATAAATGTTTCCTGCGCATAAGATGGAACTTTTCTTTCCTGTGTTTCAGCACTTTTTGTTGATGCTTTGCAATCCAATCCTAAAATTCGCGTATGCCCTTTCGTACCAATTTTTCAATGGGGATCCATGACAAATATTAGTTTTTGGCGTGGAAACTGTGTGTACAATTAATGAAAAGTTAAAAAGCAAATTTATTCAATTTATTCTGCGGAATATTAGGAAGCAGTACTACAATTAACAAGCAATACTATTACTAACGATAAATACTAACCTTCGTATCTCTTGGACATTTGCACTTGACTGCATGAGCCTTAAAATTGCATCCATTACATCTTGCTTCGGAACATTTTATTACATCGCATTTGCACTTAACAATATCAAATAGTTTATCAATCGGCGCGATTACTTAGTGTTAGAGCTTCTGCTTTGCAGTCGGTAGACCTGGGCTTCATTTTCTTTGTTGAGTCATAACAAAAGACTTTAAAAAAATGGTAGCCACAGCTTTCCTGCTTGGCGCTCAGCATTTAGAAGTGGTTGTGGAGAACAAACCGGCAAGTTCCCTTGTAGTGTCGTTCGGCAAGGCACTTAACGGGACGCCCCACCTTTATGTGGAAGAGAGGTGGCCCAGACACCTCGGAAAAAACCCGCAGAAGGCAATAGCAAACCACCGCGGTATCCTGCCAAGAAGACTTCATGTATCACCAGAAGTCGATATCGACTCGACGGACGAAATGAATGAGTTTATTCAATTTGCTTTAGAAACAGAGACGTAGCAGCCGCCCCCCAAACCCCCCAATTGGGGGGGGGGCCCAGGCCAACTTTGGGGGCCCAAGTTAGTCTGAAATTGCTTTTTGGCTACGTGACTATTTTCAGTTCAGCAGACTTGTTTACAACCGATTTAAACTGTAGGAAGAAATTGGCTTGTGACATCATAAGTGAATGCTACATCATTTTATCTCGCAGAATCTAGAATATTTCGATTGATTTTCTGGTAGAATCTTGAATATTCGATTGACGTAACAATGCCGTTGTTACGCAACAATCATAGAATGGTCTGGAATTCTGTTTGGCTATAAATACCGGGACAATATATATACACTGCAAAGTGCAGATAAAGTATTTTATTGACATTGTATAGAATGAAACGTTCAAAAAGTGGTGCTCAAAAGAGAAAAGAAGCAGCCACTGCTCGAGATGCTGTAGCGAAATTGCCCAAGATGACAGATTTTTTCAAGATTACTGAGCAGAGTAGACCTGGCACTAGTACCGAGAGGGATGAAGAAAACTATAGTGTACAAGAAAAAGAAGACTATGACGATCAGCATCAAAGTGATTGTGAATTTCCAGAAAATGTAAGTTGTGATTTACCTGCCAATACGCAACCTTCAATATCAAAAATAACTGAATCTCAATTTACCCCTATCCCTGATGACCCATGTAAATGGCCTGAAAGTATTTCTGATGCTCAACGATGTGATATAGTAAAGCGTGGACCACATCAACTAATAATGAATTTTCCATATAATAACACAACTCCAAGGCGACGTTTTTCCTCCAACCATTATAAACGTGTGTTACCTAATGGTGAAAGTGTTTCGCGGTCGTGGCTAGTTTATTCTGGGGAATCAGATCAAGTTTTTTGCTTTTCTTGTAAGCTATTTGGAAAAACACTAAGCCCCTTTTGTAGTGGTATAAATACATGGGAGGGTTTTTCGAAAAAACTGAAAGACCATGAAAACGGCATTTCCCACCAAGAATGCTGCAGTCAATGGATGTTGCTAGCTGAAGGGATAAGAAATTCATCCACTATCGACAAACGCGAGATGAATATTTTTTTCAATGAAAGACGTTTTTGGAGAAATGTTTTAGAGAGACTTATCGACATTGCCTTGTTTCTATCGGAAAGGAATCTTGCTTTTAGAGGATCTCAAGAAGTCTTAGGATCTCCTCACAATGGAAATTTTCTGGGTATATTTGAGCTTTTGGCAAGAAGAGATCCGATCCTAAAAGAGCTTCAAGACAGAATCAAGAATAAAAACACTAAAGATCACTATTTGAGTCCTACCATACAAAATGAACTAATTGAATTGCTAGCGACAGAAGTTGAAAAAGAAAATTTACAGCAATTGAAATTGGCAAAATATTTTTCTATAATTTTGGACTGCACTCCAGATATGTCACATCATGAACAAATGTCTGTCATTCTCCGTTATGTACTATGTAATGAAGAAGCTGCTGTTGTTAAAGAAACATTTTTTGGCTACTTGAGAATAAGTGACAGTACTGGGAAAGGCTTGTTGGACGCTTTCTTAGAAAAAGCGACCGAACTGCAACTCGAATTGTCTGATTGTCGAGGTCAGTCATATGATAATGGTGCTAACATGAAAGGAAAACATTCTGGGGTCCAAGCAAGAATGCTAGACATCAATCCCAAAGCTGTTTACGTGCCCTGTGCAAACCATACCCTTAACTTAGTTGTTGTTGACAGTGCTAATTGATCGACGGAAGCATTGACATTTTTTGGAGTACTTACAAGGTTGTATGTGCTGTTTTCTTCCTCTGCTCAGCGTTGGGAAATTTTGAAGAAACATGTGGAGCTGTCCATAAAGTCACAATCTGATACTCGTTGGGAAAGCAGAATTAAATGCATCAAACCTCTTCGATACAATTTAAAAGAGGTGTTGCTGGCACTGAAAGACTTGGAAGCCATTTCCATAGAAAGAAAAGATGGAAGAGCTGCCTCAGAAACAAAATCGTTGATAGCTCATTTATCAAAATGGAGTTTTCTTTTGTCGGTGTTTATTTGGTATGATATCCTATTCCAAGTCAATAAAGCAAGCAAGATTCTTCAATCGTATGGAGTCTCCCTTCATACAATGGAAACGGAAATCCAGGCAACTGAAAAGTTTTCGCAAAACTATCGCACAACGGGTTATGACAGTGCCGCAACATCTGCTGTTGAAATAGCACAGGAATTGGATATTGATCCTTCTTTTCCTCCGTCAAGAAGTGGAAAGAAAAGAAGATTGTTTGATTACCAAGGTGAAGAGGAACAACGAGCTACTCCTGAACTGAAATTTAAAAGCAACTTTTTCTATCCATTAGTAGACCAGGCTATTATGTCAATAAAGGAGCGCTTTAATTTGTTACGTGAGGTTTCTTCCGCCTTTTCGTTTTTGTACACACGAGACAAACTTTTGCTTGTGCAACAAGAAAATGCTCTTCTTACTTGCTGTAAAGAGTTCCAAAAAAAGTTCGGTGACATTGATTCTGATGAAATAAGCGCTGAGCTACAGCGGTTTGTTATAATTTTACAAAAAATAACGCAATCTCAATACGGCTCAAGACTTTCTGAACTATCTTCTAAAGACTCATTTATTTGAATTGTATCCGAATGTCTACATCGCACTTCGAATCTTACTAACTTGCCCCGTGACTGTTGCCAGCGCTGAAAGAAGCTTCAGCAAATTGAAACTGATCAAAACTTTTAATAGAACGTCTATGACAGACAGTAGACTATCTTCATTAGTCATGTTGTCAATCGAAAATGACTGCGCCCGATCTCTTGATTATGACAATGTCATAACAGCATTTGCGAACAAAAAGGTTCGCTCCAGACTATTTAAATGATACTGTGTTTTTATAAGTTTTTCATGTTTTTCAGTGTCATTGCTTTCGTTTCGCAGTGTCTGCATAAATGTCCTACTGAACTCTGGCATCGATGCCGAATTTTTTATGACTTGCACCTTCGGTATCGGCATGCTTTATTCTGACATTAGCCTGTTTACTTATGTACAAATTGTGGTGTATTTTCTTAATGCAGCTTTTCAATTTTACACCTCTAAAGTGATATGACCTGTGCGCAGGGGCTCTTGCGCTTACTTTGGGGGGGGCCCGAAGTTGGAGTGCTACGGGACTGTTTAGAAATGTATTTGTTTTTTTCTCTTTTGATTGAAGATCTGCTATATGTTTCAATTTATTCCATTCTTTAACAAATTTGTTGTGAACAGATTTTCTTGATATGAAGGTAGCAAATACTTACTTATAATGGCCCAACAATAGAGTTTGTTGAACTTGCGATTTTTCTTTTTACCCCAATCATCATTTATTCCTTATTTAAGGTGAAATGTAGCAGATTTCTAAGACTACAGCACAAAAAGTAAAACGGCCTGTCAACAATGAAAAATATTGATTTAGGTGAAAATTTATGATGGTTTTGATCAAACATGAATCAAACTATCAGGCAATCACAAAACCAGATACAATAGCAAAACCAGACTGGACTATGTAGAAAAATTCAAAAATTTGCTTTCTGCCTTTCAGATTTATTTTCATACTTGCTCTGCTAACACTGATTTGTTATCTAAAAAAACACATAAAAACTACTGATCTTTTGGTGTTTGACAGTCTTCTTGTAGTAGTAAATTGTTTTCTACCGGTGCAATGATTTTAGGCAAATGCCAGCTAGCTTCATCAGGGCATATTTAGGCTAAAAACCAAAATAAAAATACTCTTTAACAACTTACGATATCGTACGTTAATAAGTACAGGAAGCTTACCTAAACCTATTCTGCCAGGCCTACTTTTAAACCCGAGAACAAGTAACCTACCGACTAACATCAAGAAAAACGTACAACCCTGCTAAAGTTCCAACTGGTAAAGCAAGAAACCTCTCCCTTCCCATCCCGTGCTGCTGGCTGCTAACCGTAAGATGAGCCAGAGGTTTCCAACCTTGTGCCAAAGCGACCCAAATTTTCCAAAACTTAATTTTTAAGAAATCTAGCGATCCAATAATATGATTAAAATACTAAAAGGCATGATCTCGTAATGACGCGACGGCGTAGTGGAAAGCGTCCGCTTCGAAGGCGGTAGACCTGGGATTTCAATTTAATTTATTGTGTAATTAACAATTTTGATTGCCTAAATTTCTTTCATTGTAGATAGATTTGAGAGCCTAATTTCATTTTATAATAATAACAAATTAAGAAAAGACAATGATATCCAAAGTTAAAGAAAAGCCAAAAAATTAAAAAAACTTTTTGGTATTTTATCGAAATATTGGAATCATTTTCTAAAAATTAGGAAAGACGAAGGTCATTTGTGGCTCCATTTCACCCCCAGCTTCGTCTGTAAGCAGCAGTTGAACTTTATAAAAAAACGAACAATTTGAAAGCAATGATTTTTTTAACAAAATCAAGCGACCCAACAAATTTTTCAGGCGATTCAACTGTTGTGGTTGTTGTTATAATTATCCCTTGTCTTCCTCGGGATGGAGGTTCGGCACGAACGGCAATTCAAGTTCATGCCGTCAACCTAATTGAAATTTTGCTAGGGGAAAGATGGCAGCCCACTTCGAACCAGTCATGAGTGACTGGTAGCCCCAACGCAATAAAAGCGGACTGCCACTGGTGGGTACCCAAGAGTTGCCTTTTACGACATGCTGGGTTAACAACTTCACAATTGTAACCCGGTGAAGAGTGGGTAGGCCACCTGTCTGCCACATTAAAGACGGAGGCGTCTCGTTAAGTGCCTTACCCAAGGACACAGCAAGCAAGCTTGCCGGCTTGTTCTCCACACTATCCCTTTTTTATGCTGAGCAGCAAGTAGGGAAGCTGTGAACACCATTTTTTAAAGTCTTTTGGTATGACTCGACTTAGGAAATGAACCCCAGGTCTACCGACTACGAAGCGGACGCTCTAACCACTACGCCATCGACCCAGCTTTGTGTCGCTACCGTTACTGAATTAATATGCGATAATTTCGTCAAACAATGACACATATGACGTAATAGCACTAGCATAATATGTCTCATTGTATCTTTCAATTATCGTAGAAAATTGCAAAAATTTAGCGATTTTTATAAAAATCTTGAAATTTTAAGTCAAAAAGTGCGTGGGTTCCAGTTGTCGAAAAGTACCAAAATGTTTTATGAGTTGTTTTCTCAGGCCTCCACAAGAAATATTTACAAGCCAAAGCTCAGATCCAATTTTATATTTTTTCATCCCACCATAGCGTACAATCGCATTGGGATCTCTATAATTATCTTGCAATAATTTAAGCGTTCACGGTAGCTATCTCTGAATTCAAGCAACAAACAGAACTCAATCAATTGCTTTTCTTCTCTTTCGCAATGTTGAATTAAGTGAAGCTATTTTCTCCGAAACCCCAAATCGGTTTCATCAACAGTTGCTCGAAAGGTGCGGATAAATTTTGTAAATTTAGCCGGATCCCGCTTAAATTTTATTATCTCAAGACAGGGTTTATCGCTCTCTTCCCGGATTATTGAGGCAACGACCTTTATTATCCAGCGCCCGATGTTCAACATATTGGCCAAGTACACCAAAGGATGGCGGTTGCCCGGTGCGAACGTTAGGTTCACCGTCGACCTTGTTCTTAACACGCCGTGAATCAGAGAAGTGACCAAAAATTCCTTTGCAGTGCAACCTGGCAATAGCTTCGGCTTGTTACTGTCGCAAATACCAGTTTGAAAGGAAGTTTAACGAGCACTAGCAGCATTGTACTTGAACTCGTGTACTCGTTCGGTCTGCTGAGATGCACTTCAAAGGGATAAAGGTTCGTCGGTATTATAAACTAAAAGCTTATTTATAGGAACGTGTTTGTGCCATTATTCATGGCATTTTACTAGAATTTTTAGCATTAGTTTTTGTTATAAAAAGAACATGTCGGTAATTTATTAACGTTTCCAATAGGCAGAAAGCGAGTGTGATTTAATGAGTGTTCATTAAAGATATTGAATGGCAACAGCATTACTTACCTTTCAATACTAGAGCCAGGTTCAATGTAGCTAGCCATCACGTTTTAGCTCTTCATCTAATACCTGATGCTCTAATAGAGCTTCATTCAGTGCAAGCATAACCTTCAACGATTCGCTTTTTTCATGCTCTAAATTTTGTTCTTCTTCTAAGTTGGAAAGCCTCAAACCTGCTACTTGTTCTTTAACCAACGCTAACGAAAATTTTTTACTTGACGAAGAGGAGCAAGAGATTTTAGAACTTTTAAGATTTGATCCTGGCGTGTCAGTTGACAACTGTTGATATTTTGTTGATATTGATATTGTCAGTTGATATTGTTCATTAGAGAGATTACTAAATTTGAGCAATTCAGTTACATCTACCTCAAACTTTTGCCTTTTCGTATGCTGCTCTTTAAGAACTGCAACAATTTTATTTTTTAGCATAAGCCCGACGGCTTGTGGCAAATCTATTTTTACCTTTTCAAACTTTATCAAAAGAGAAGACATATTTTCTAAAACACAAAGCTCCTCACTATTTTCAACTTTTGAGTTCACTAAGAGGGTAGCATTATTGTAACAATCATCCAGTTTCGCTGTGAGATAATCAAGTTATTCTTTCTCTTTTGTCCAGTCCATTTCAATAAAAAAATCAAACGTTACCTTCAGCTATCTTCTTATCAATCGTACAAGAAATCGAAAACTTTATGTTACGAAAGGAAAACGAAAATGGGGGGATTCGACCCACTCTGTGCATCGACGTTACAGTGAGTTTTTGCCTTACAGTCAGCTGGGAATCCCTCATATTCGTTTTTTTTACCGTAACGACGACAGCCTTTAAGCCTTTTGTAGAACTTTAAAGACAAGTTTTTAAAGTTCTACGAAAACTGTAAAGAGTTTGACAGCAGTAACGTCGTGATACTTCCTAGACTGGTGGTGGAATCACATGTGTTTGGTTCTTGTCCGAACAGTAATTGCAATAATTTTTTCAGGTAAACCGTTCATAGACGTGGGAGCATTTGATGGAGATGTAATAGGCCTCGGCTTTAAAAGAAAAGAACTAGATGGAGTTTTAAAGGCGGTATGGCGGGATGGAAGGGATGCTTATGAGTACCCGGAGTTTTGGGAAAAACCACCAGAAACTTACCCACCGGGTCATGATTGTGGAGTGGTACAATTCCACATCAACAATAAATCAAAGTTAATCCTTCAACCCTGTGATTCTATGCTTCATGGGGTCATTTGCTATTTGAGACGTAAGCTAGTTATCTTTTATTTTTAACTTAAATTTTAAGCAGCATGCTGATTCTTCGCGTTTAGTGATGTTTTTTTTATATATTCTACAGAAAAAAATTACGTTTTCTGTGTTTTGCATTAATTTTTTGAAAGATTAAAAACCGTTTCAATCGTTTGATAACTTGTGATCCCCGATTCTTTTAAAAAAAGTGCCAGGATTGATTTCTTCTCATTCTGCGGTGAAAAGATGCGTTTCTTTTTAAGTCTAGATGCAAGAGACGCACATAGCTACCTCGAAGAACCCAAAATAAGCTAGTCGCTGCTGGCAATAAATCGCGCTGAATGACATACATCAGCCAGGCGATCACAATGTAGTTTGAACAATTTATGGGTGGCACAAAACTTCAGTAGTGCTTTTATTGACGACCATTTCATCATACCCTTTTGCAAATATATACTCAAAACGTTTTCGTGCAGCTCTCTTCAAGAATTTAAACAAAAATGTAATTTGCAAGGCTCTACAAAACACATTTAATTAGCGAACTATTTTTAAATAAATATTAAGGTGGACCAACCTTCAGTGGTCTTTCAATCACAAGTCCCTTTTTTGGTCTCCTTTTGGTCCCTTTGCACTGAACCAATGTATCTGTGGTACCCAATGGCGTATTGGGGAGGATGAAAGCGATGTCCTTCCCGAGGGATATATCAGCAGCAAAAAAATTAGAAAAAGAAAAAGGTTTTCTAGCCTGTTTGGAGACCGAATTGTGCAAAATTCTTGATTTCAAAAAGTTTACCTCAAAAAAATTTCTTCAATTTTGCAAAATGCTGCATTTCTCCTCCAAAAATGCTTCGCTTCTTCTTCTCCAAAATGATTTGATTCTAAATCGCCAGCGACTACATTTCTCCCTTGCAAGCCCTTGCACAAGACCCCATACTGTTTTGTTTTCAACTAAGATGCCTTTAGCTCCCAAATTGCTGCCACTGTCTGCACCGACTTCTATAATTAAACTTGCCTACAATCAAAACGAAGAGACAAAGACAAGTATCAGCAATCAAATTTTCAAAACCAGTTGGCGCTTTAGGCTTGCTGATGCCGGACAGAAAAGCGTTGTTTTGTGTGAAGAAAAGCTGGTTGAATTGGGTTCAAAACTTTGTTACGACATAAAACCATAATTGCTTCAAAATACTTAGGCGATTAGTTCCGAATAAATATTTATTCTAAAATTTGACATTGATGAAATGTATAGCATTATTATTTTTTACAAAAAAAAGATGAATACTATTTTTATGACCCAGCAACTATGTCTCAGTATGTTTTTAGTTAAGCTTCTTTTCAAAAACATGTAGTACCTATGGGTAAAACGTCTTTCTTTTTTTTAATCGCAATAAAATTTTGTTGCAATCACTAATACTAATAAACAGCCAATGTTCATAAAACTCTTGTATTTTATAGTAGCTTATGTAACATTGTAGCTTTATCTATTTTTTGGCTTCCCACCTGGAGTCAATAACTTCTTGGCGTCCACAGGTGTTTTTTTGAGTTCCCAGACAAATTTTTGTAAGGTGCATAGCAAATCAGATTTACAGTAGTGGTAGGTCAGAGCCTATAATGAGATGTAAAAAATATCTAGAAAATTAGCAGAAAGGATCTCTTGTCCAATATTTTCGAAAAACTATGGCCGGCAATCCACAGAATCAGTCATACCTGCAAAAGAATCAATGACATCAAAAAGGTTGGAAACCATTGATTTGTATCCTGCGTTTGGTGAAAAGAATTCTTTAACAGTTTTTTTCAGATCAGCTTCAGAATTACCAATAAGCGAAATTCCGTAATGGGCTCGAATCCTACTCCAAGCATTATTTTTTTTACATGCTGAGGGTTATAAGACCTAGAGGTGGATCCAATTATTTATTCTTTTGGCACATCAATACGTAATTCTAATTTATTGTAATTACCTCCAAAAATACAAGGCATATTGCTAAACAGGCTAATTCAAAAATTGCTTGTAGTTTGGTATATAACAGACTGCACCGTTAACATTGCTTTGCTGTCTTTTTTTTCTAATCAAATTGGATTATAGCGGATTTTTTCAAAAAACCGGTAAGTCTTTTTTGTATGTATTTGTTTTTGTAATGCAAAATATGGGAGTGAGAGCATTTTTGGTTGCGAATCAATTTCATTCACAGGATGATTCAGAAGACCAAGACCTTGTCGCAAGCTTTCATTGAAAACTTTTTATGGAGATCAATTTCAAAGAGACAAAATTACTAAATGAAAGACGTTGTTTGTTCGGTGCATTACCACGGATGACCGGACTTTTTAACAGAAATTCTGTTTTTTTCAAGTAGTCAGTCTGTGAAGGCAAGACGCAAGTCACATAATTTTTCAGGTTGCCCAATTTTACCTCTTCGGCCGCAGCTTGCACACCCCTGATCTAAAACCGAACGAGTTTATACAGAGCCATCCTAATAAGCATAATTAATGTTTTAAACATAAAAAAAATTAAACAAATATAAACAAAAAGATTGGTCCACATAGATAAAAACCAAAGTCGAGCGTTTCGTGCAAAGAATTAAGTCATAATTGCAAGATTATCTCATGAAATCACTAAGCTAGAACAAGGAGTTACGGTCTGAATTATAATACATTAGGCTACTAGCCAGCTCTGATAGCGTCGCTCGGCCGTGCTACCAATCGGATATCTATAGGGCCATCCAACCGCGTGTTCGTTCACCCATATGGTATAATCTTTAGCCATGTTGTTAGTCTCATCGAAGATCTGTCGATACGTCATCACCAAAACCCATCTAAAAAAATATCCAAACCTACATCTTCTTTAGCTGTTTACTACAGCTTATAACGTTGAATAAGGTTTAACGTTGAATAAGGTCTGTACCTTCTACGCTGTGTTTTGTTTTTTTTTGTTTTATTTGCCATATTTATCCTCCATTCACGAGAAAGCGAATTGTATCGCTATACTTTGGACGGTATGTCCGCACTCGCTTGGGAGTTGCCTTTTTCGAGGTTTATGGGTCACCTGTCTTCCACATGAAGGTGGGGCGTCCCGTTAAGTGCCTTGCCCAAGGACACAACAAGCGAACTTGCCTAAATGCCGAGCGCCAAGCAGGGAAGCTGTGAATACCATTTTTCAAAGTCTTTTGGTATGACTCGACAAGGGGAATGAACCCCAGGTCTACCGACTGCGAAGCGGACGCTCTAACCACTACGCCATCGCGTGGAGTTGGATTCGCGTCGAGTTACTTGAGCAGTTGAAGACTTTTACCCTATTCGAATACTGGTGATAC
Source organism: Trididemnum clinides (assembly GCA_963675345.1). Taxonomy (NCBI): domain Eukaryota; kingdom Metazoa; phylum Chordata; class Ascidiacea; order Aplousobranchia; family Didemnidae; genus Trididemnum; species Trididemnum clinides. Next base: position 14,616,226 of record OY776294.1, read on the forward strand.
ACAATGCAACTGTGGAACATCTGAGAATTCAATAAAACGTCATTTTACATGCACTCTCACAGAAGAATCGTCCACGATTTTGCTGCCTTGAACTTTTGGACTGAAATATGCTTCAAGTTATGAAACAAATACGTCTAACAATAAACATTTCAAGACTCAATATTATACACCACGGTTGCACAAATTTTTACGGTTTGGACCACATTTCACTAATCTGAAGTTCATGCGGCCCACAGCAAGGCAAAAAAGCCACACAGTTTTTATTGAGCATTGGCGCTCTTTACTCAAATGTTGTTGCGGACAATTTTCATGAGACTATTAGCCGATCACAAAAACTTCTTTCCGAGACCGTACTTTGAGCACCCTTATCATACACTGCAGAATAAATTGCTATTCGATAAGGAACTTTGCAACTGAGTTAATGTCCAACAAATCACTTTCCCAAGAAGTTGAAGATATTTTTCCCAGTTTGCTGTACACAGAGATCACACGGAGATTTTTCTACAACAGTTTTTCGACCTCCCCCCTTTTAAGGTACTAACAATACTATTTGTATGGACAGTTTCTGCCTCATTCAGATGAAAGGATTTTACTTTTATAGGCATTGGTCTAGCCTGTAGGTGCAACTAGGGCAGCCCTGCCCAATAAATTTCTTTAATCCGATCGAGAAAGAAAGGCATGCGCCAATAAAATGACAATAATACGCCGACCCTAATAACTAATTGAGGGACAAAAAATAAATTTCAAGGAAAGGTAAAAGTCATTTAGCAAACTGATAGACTTAAAGTCCAAAAAATATACCCTTAGCTACCTTTTCTAAATTTTTCCGGGGGCTTTGTTGATGGTCGAGTACACGAGCCGAGTTGCCAACAAGCAATTGGATGATCTCTGAGTGGCTGGTTTCATTTCCTCACTTCACTTGAAACGCTCTGCTTGCCGAGACCAAAGTCGGCTTAACTCTTTGTTTCCCCGAATGAAGCAAACAAAGAATTAAGCTCCACATGACCTCAGTGTAGACCTGGCTTTATTCTCGTAAGTGCGAACTAATCATATTGCACTTGCCTCCTGAATTAGTTAGGACGCCTTCCACTTGCAGAGATTCTTATTGTTGAGACATTAACAGGAATCGTTGTTGTAAATGAGCTGCGCTTCTAATGTGCATTGTTGTTATTTTCAGAGTTCTACTGTGCCTAGTGAAGCTACGCCTAGTAAGTAACGATGTCATTTGCTTGCGTCAACAGGAAATTTACTTTTGAGAAAACACTTAATGTCAACTCTTTCGAAATGCGTATTAGTAAACGAAAGTTTTGAGAATTAATTGAAACCTACCACATCAGCATTGATTGGTTATATTCTTTGCAGCATATCCAGTACTACGCAGAAGTTATAATTAGAGCTTGGTGCAACAGCGTTCGCAAAGAGAGCGCAAATTTGGCGTAAAATGTGACAAGCTTTTCTTCACCTAATAAAACGTTTTTATGCACGTTCATCTAATCTTTCACTTCAATTATTTTAGATAAATTAGCTAGTTTATAGTTTTTATTATTTTAATTCTTGACATTAAGTGGCTGGTTAAAGTGCACTAAATATTTGCCTTTTAATTTTGAAGATTGATTTTAAGACTAATTTTAAAGTTGATACTAAAGGCGTTATCTTCCAAAGTGCCCCCTGCAACAAACAGCCCTCCCTTACTTAAGCTGCTGACAGCAGACTGTCAATTCAACAAGCTGCCACATTTTTGGTATTCTTGATCGAAACTGGTGCAATTTGAAGGGCTTCATGACATCAGTCACTCATGAAAATCACAAATCGAGTGATTGTTAAATATAAAGCCTTGAGGTTAAGAATAAAAATATTTTAACTTAACTCTTTCGTTCCCGCGATCATCGATTAATGATCTCGTGTTTTCAGTGTTTACCTCAAATTTTTTTAAATTGAGTTACAAAATTAGTTTACTAAAAATCAATTTGTGACTTTATTTTTCATCCGATTTTCATATAATTTTCAAAAGATCACGCTTATTTTCTCACGCATCGGATGATGTATAATTTGTGCCCTAATTCTTGGATTTTTATACCCAAAAAAGGTTAAAAACACCAAGAACCCAGTTGCAGACGACAAAATCGGCCAAATTCTCAGCACGTGCCAACTACACTAAAATCAAATTGAGATTACATCTTTACCACAAAACCAAACCCTTCATCATTAACACAGTCTGAAAACTACTCTTTTGGGGCATCACTTGACAAAATTTCAAGCGATAATAATAAATTTTACTTTTTCAAATTTTCAAATTTTTTAGGGGTCTCAAAACCCCCCCAAACAAATTTGAGTGGTAAGTAGATAAAAGTAAATGTAGTGCGTAAAAAATATCATATGTTGCTAAATACCGGTCTCATTTGAAAGCTTAGGAAATTTGCTTTCCAGCAATATATAACTTTAAATAGTTTACACTAAGTGTTATATGATATTTACTGATCAAAAATGAGTACTGTACATCATGTCAGTTCAAAACCCCCCAAAATTTTTTGACTTATCTTCACTAAATTATAATTTTTACAAAAACTACACTCTACAAAAAGATAAAATAAATTGCAAATGTTTCACCAATAAAGTCGTCATTTTGTATCGAATTTCCAAGGAGACAAGAAGCGAAATACAAGTTTAAAAGCTAGCAGAAGTTTGGCTTCTCTAAATCAAAGTTTGCTGTATCCCCCTTGTTTCTCAAGAAATGGGAAGGGAGTAAACAAGCGGCTGTTTCATTGTCAGTGACAGCATATTCTATTTAAACTTGATATTTTCTGAATCTTGAAGAAATTCCTTGTTCAAAAATACCTAATGTTACATGGTTTAGGCTAACCTCTAGCAGATAATAACTGATCGTATTTTAGGTACTGAATTTAACTACCAAAATTTGGTACCGGTCGGTACCGGTCAAAAAAAGGTCATGTGTCTCAGAAAGTAGCAAATTGTAGAAAACCTAGGCTAGTTTTGATTGATGTACCTTGAAAGCTTATTTCCTTAGCATCATCTTGCGACCATTTCTAAAAAATTGGTAGAAAATAAAATCTGTAGTGATCTTTGAGGTGAGGGTACTACTTTAATTTTGAAGACAACTACCCCCCCAGTTGGGGGGTTCATTTGCATAAAATTTGCATATTCAAAAAAAATATTTTTTTTTCTATTTGAAATCCTCAAGAAATGTAGATTTCAACGATATATCACACTTAATGTAGAAGTAGACAGCTGAGTAATGATTTACAAACAAACTTGAGGTACATAATTATGATTAATTATGATTGATTATGACAGTTTTTCGCGCTGCCACCTTATGCTTTTCACGCGGGAGCAAAAGAGTTAAATTTCAATTTTTTTCAAAGTGATTGCAACCTCAAGAGACGAAGAAAAAGTAGGTGTTGTTATTTTTTTATTTACTCTGATAAGCTGAGATCAAAACTAATGCAACTGAGATCAAAATAACGAAGGAAAGATAACCAAGATAAATTCATAGCTTTAAAAGCGGCTTACTGTTGTACTCCAATGTGAGAACAAGAATACGGCTTGGAACTTGGAAGAAAATTTCAAAACTAAAATTGTGGGTGCCTGAAGTAAAGTTTGGGGTTGTTTTAAGATTTTGATAAAAATGGATTTTTCTGTTGACGTTGACGAATTAAGCATTTATTGCTTTTACCCTTTGAAGGATAATGTAACACGTATGTTACATGACTGTTAATTGTTATATCATTAGGACGTAATAATCATTTTTCTGGAATTCATTGTAATTTTGTTGTTTCCAAACAATTAAGGAATAGTCTCATATTTTATCAATTAGAATCTTATGATCCTTAAGGGGTTAGAGCAGTTTTTTTACTGACTCTTGTTAGGCAGCAGGAACGCATGAAATTTGAAGCATTGAGGACTTCACCATTTAATTTGCTTTCACTCTTTCGACTCAAAGTCCTTTGGCTGGAAAACTTCTCTCTGGCTTCGTTGATATACGCTTGATTAATATGGATTTACCGAACACAATTTTTTCCGGGAATATAATTTGTTTCGTTTTTGGTGTTTATTTCTCACTGAACTCCCCAAAATTTTCCGAAATAGGTATTGAGTTATAAACTGCAGGTGAAGCTCACAAAAAAAAGTCTGCTTTTAGACTCTTTAGAGCGAGTTGCAGAGGCAACACCAATTGAACCGACACGTCAAAGCCTGCAGAAATAGAGAAAGGGGATGCAGAGTCAAGAATCCAGATCACCAACCAAATTTTGGGGAGCAATTTTGAAACGATTATCGTTTTTAGAAACTGAATTTTTAGAAAACCGATGAAAAACCGGTAGGCTAACCTGTTAGACAGATTACGATAAGTATTTTGGAAAAAGTGCAATCGCTCTCATTGACCTGCCTTGTCGGCCCTCATGTGAAAAGCATTGCACAATTTTTCAAATTTTTGTTTTTTGTGGATGCTTTAAACGCCCAATTTTTCAGAGTTCAATAGCTACTGTAATTTTGGGAAAACTTGGCCTGAAAATTATGGTTCACAACAAGTCAAAAACTACGCTTCATTTCTAAACAAATGCTTGCCGAAGTCCAGGTCTAACGTTCACATTGTGCAAATTTAGTTAGAGTCTTCTTTAACGCTTTCATTGCACAGGTTTAGGCTAATCAATTTATTCCTCTACGCCATTTCTTTCAAAATATCAGATAATACTGACATTGGCGGCAAAATGACCTTACTACTTCTACTCTTGATGCTGGTGATGCTTAAGGCATTACACTTAACCGTAGGTCTACCCGCCAATCAGTTGTTGTAGGCAGTTTATTCTTGACCTAAAATTGGGTGTTTTAAATCGTTTTTCTACTTTTACGGAGAGTAATTAAATAGTAAAAACTTTTATATTTATAGGGCCTACAAATATCACATGACGCCTCCAGAAGGGGAAAGCAAAACCGTTATATTGGTGTTATAGAGGAGTAGGAGGATAAGAGATATCGTTATATGACAAACTTGCTGTTATACAGTATTAAAAAGGATTAAAGTTTTCCATTGCTTGATTAAACAAGTTTTTATGACGAATCTGTATGACTAAAATGTGGTTGAGTACATTTTTATATGGCGCGTCACACGAAGAGGGTTTGCAAAAATATCTTGTTGCGTCACACGGAGGAGGAAGGATAAAAAATCGGATTAAAAACGCATCATAGGATTCGTGAACAGTCCCAGGCTACTTACTGCCTGATGATCTTTCTATCAATGTGTTCGCTTTCGCGTGTGCATGCGTGAGTGACAGATATACTTCTACACTTCCCATCAAAAGTTCAACTTTTCCTTTAAGCTTATCAGTATCGAACGGCTATATAACAGTACACCATGAACAACTGATTCCCAACCTACTTTGGCGTATCTCCCTTCTTAAGGTTTTGATTTCTTGCTGCCAAAAAATTATATGGTCCAAAATATAAATGAATTGTGACAGTAATTATTTACTATTTCAGAAAAATGACGAAAGTAAGTAAACGACTAAAGCAGGTTTTGATATTTTAAAAAAACTGGTACGAACGTACTTGTTAGAATGTTCCTAGCGAGGAAATGTATCACCATATAGTTGCTTTTTCCTGGGAGCAACCAATCAACACTCTCGAGAGGTCAACGCACGATCATTTGGTCATAGTAGCCATAAAACAGCGGAATAACTAATCTCACTTTAATGCTGCCTATACCTCATCATTATCTATTCGATTACTAAAAACTAGCAGCACACAATCTATTGTAACTAGGCGCTTGAATCTTTCCAGTCTGGATGAGGAATAGTACTTCATCAGCCACGGTTTTGATTAACATTGGGTAAAATGGTTAACTGTTTAAATATCAACGTTTCCATAGTTCTCAAAGAATACAAAATTGCATAGCTTACTATTTTGCTTGGAAGGGAGGAAAGGAAGCAATTTGGGGGAGCCAAAAAGGCTGACATCGTTTCCTTTCTTAAAACCAAATACTTGAAGTATTGAAACTTTATTTGAAGAAGACACTTAATAATCTGCAATTCACTAAGGATTGACGATTCTTATTGTTGAACAACGATATAACGTCTTGATATAGACTTGATAAATTTGCAACATATCGTTGTATTTTTATTGTATAATTTTCCTAGTTAGTATTGTCTATAATTACAAAAGACAAAAAAGATCATTATGTTGATATAGTCAATGCTTATTAAAAAGCAGAAAATAAAGACTAAAAAATGTCAATACGAAATAGGTTTCTGTTCTCTACACGCTATTATGGGACCCAAGCATCCAAGGGGAAATAGTCTAAAGCCCTCTTTCTTTGCCGTGACGCTTACCTTCAAAAAAGGAAAATCACCTCTGTCCCAAAGATAATTGTAGGTAAAAAACTCAAGTTATTCTCTTCTAAACAACAATCAAACCTCACGAAAAAAATAGTGGATGTTTTAAAAAATACGCCTAAATCATTACGCGATATATGAAAAACGGAAAACATTGAAAAATTCTAGCTTGGACACATGCGTTGCACATACATACAAGTTTTATTTCATGTTTTGCAAGTGCCAAATGTGGCCATTACCGGCAGCAGGGACAACATCAAGCCAATATGAGAATTCCTCCCAAACGCGTCTCAGTATGCTGCAGTCCACCCTGCTGATTGCAAATGTTATTCGATATTTTATGTCATCGATATTTACTGGAAGTGGTGGAACATAAACTTTGTCTATAACATATCACACAAGAAAAAGTCACACACAATGAGGTCGGGACCTGGAAGGTCAAGCGCAATGGGGGAGGTCCTTAGCACCTCTCCAACCAATTCATCATGGAGGCACGTTTTCATTTAGATGAGCTCGATGAATTGGTTGGAGAGGTGCTAAGGACCTCCCTCTCTGCGCTTGACCTTCCAGGTCCCGACCTCATTGTGTGTGACTTTTTCTTGTGTGATATGTTATAGACAAAGTTTATGTTCCACCACTTCCAGTAAATATCGATGACATAAAATATCGAATAACATCTGCAATCAGCAGGGTGGACCGCAGCATACTGAGACGCATTTGGGAGGAATTCTCATATTGGCTTGATGTTGTCCCTGCTGCCGGTAATGGCCACATTTGGTACTTGTCAAACATGATAGAAATGTGTCCAAGCTAGAATTTTGTAACGTTTTTTGTTTTTGACCTACAGCGTGATGATTTTGACGTATTCTTTTTTAAACACCCTGTATTTGAGCAGGTTCTTAAAATCTTTAAACAAAAAATTACATACTTGTTACTTTATTGGCCTAGATGTTTACGCTAAATAGTGGATTATAAAAAAAAACAAAAATATTTGGTGCTAGCGTATTAATATCTTTTTGGTGTTAATTAAACATTGTCAATGATTACAAAGTGATCTGTTTTGCCATGGAATGCTGCAGTGAGCCTTCTTCCTAATTTTAACGTCAGCAGTTACATAAAACTAGGTAACGATGAAATCAAAGTTGAATAAGCCGAGGCGTCTATTAGAAGTAGATGCCGTCAATACTACGTGATCTTTTATTTCTCGCTGTTGTCGTGTGATCATTGTTATAGTATTTTTGTCCTTTAGACATGCAGACCGGCGACCAGGATGTTGTCCAGTCCTGCTTCAAAGTTTCCAAGTTTCGGTTCTCGTGAATTCCAACATCATGAAATCTTAAACTTGGTTGAAAATTTTTATGCAAGAAAATCATGTTTATCAGTTAGTGGTTTGAGCTTCTGCTTTGCAAATGGCGGCAGAGTGTTTGATTCTAAGTCGGGTCTGATCAAAACTAAGTGGATTAGCGCACCAAGATTTTTGGTCTCGAGCTTAGCGTCCTCAATAAAAACGTGAAACAGTTTTTAAAAAGACTGGTCCACACTAAAGCCAAGAGCAAATTAACACTTTGTTTGTTTTATTTTGGCTAAATCAATAAACACAAAGGATTCTAGGACACTTACCCCCCGAACACTTACCCCCGGCCATATACTCCCCCCGGTCTCCAACTCCATTCCAATCCTAACCCTATCCCTTACCCTAACCCTAACCCAAGAGACCAGAGTTAAATGTCCAGGGAGTAACTGTCCTAATACCACAAAAAGATAAGTCGTGCTTGGCTTCAGTGCGGGTCAGCGTTAAGATGATCTTAATCCGTTCATTTCCGCTTTTTGTGATGGAATTTTCTTATCGTCCAAATGAGCTTGTAAATGGTGATTAAGTCATGCCTTAAACACTGTTTAACACTACTGCTCGTTACTTTAACTTAGTCAAACATTGAGGTCTTTTATCAAAAACTTTACTTTTTTAGATTTTAGATCAAAACTATTGCTGTATGTAATTGCTGGAAGTGGAGGTTTGTTGGGAATTATTCTCATATTATGCTCCTGCTCTCGCAACAGACGCCGCAAAAGAGGATTCTCGAGTCAATACGCTGCTGATTACGTTTACGATCATTCGAATCACCCTGAAAAATGTAAGCAATTCCAAGTGCAATTTCCAGTAAAAAGAGCTTTTATACTATACCATTATTTATCAAGAAAAGCATCACCAATTTAAAGTGCTGTTTTGATCCTGCAAATATTTGGTCAAAAAGTTATGGTGTGAAAAAAGACATACATTTAATTAGCAAATATAAATTAGCACTAAATAAATTACCAACCCATACAACAAATTAGCAAAAACGCACATAAAAGTAAAATCCACCAAAAATGCTCCCAAGTGATAATTTGAAGGAGAGATGTTCGGGAAACAATGCAATATAATTCAACATCGAAATTTACTGTAATTAATATTATTGAAATCCTACGAGTGAAGTTTTAATCAAAATAATAATCCATGGTTTTTCTGTCAAGTTCTGTGTCTAAGTTGCCAGAATGATTTTGTCTACAATCTGCTATTTACAGTACTTTTTGTAATCAGAATGAAATTAGGCCTAATTAAAATCATTGCCTAGTTTCAGACAATATTGAAATGTTAGAATACTCATACTTATTTTGTGTATCAAAGCGATGGTACTACATTTTATTTCAAAATGCTTTAAAAAAATATCTGTTAGAATTTAACCCTTAGATGCAGGAACCTATGAACACCCACCAATACAGAAACCGGGCCTGCGAGGCCCACCTGTTCTAAAGGAGTATGTTTTCATTCGCGGTTGTGTTTGTTGGTATATATTGGAGCATTCACACTCAAAGTACAGTATTGTAGAAGTATGTTTTATGTATTTTGGTTCCAGTGTATAACTTTATGTACAAAATCAGAAAGAAAATCAAATCCAAAACTCACTCTGGAGACATGTACGTACTAAAATAAGAAGACAGACAATTGTTACAAACGACATGACTATGTTCCTTACACACGTTTTTGTTACATTTCTTGCATACCATAGCACTTTTACGATCTTTTTTCGAAGGGCAATAGTGGCAACGTTTTCGCTTGGTTACAGATGTCTCGCAAACAGTGCCTACATTTTCTTCTCTTCTGACCCCGCATCGTTCCATTGCCACAAGTACAGTTGACCGTAGGTTTGTAGTCACTCTCAGTCGCCTTCTCATTTGTGGAATTACCAATTCCTTTGCGAGATTTCGCAGAAACAATCTTCGCTTGTGGGTCTTTCCTACTTCAAATTCCGGATTCTGTGTTGAAAAGATGAGGAAAGCATTTAGCGCAGCAACATCCAGCAAATTGTACCACATCACTACTGGCCATCTTTTTGTCTGCCGCTTGCAACTATATGTGCGAATCATTTGGTCGAAGGTGTCCACTCCTGCTTTGGTACCATTGTAGTATTGTATTACCTCTGGCTTTTTCTTTGAACTGCCTGCATTAATAGCTTTGTCATGATGCATAGTACTCAGCATTATAACCGCCTTTCCTTTCTTTGGTACATAGCTTACCATAGTGGTGTTACCCTTGAAGCCAAACTCAGTGCTGTACCGTTCCCGACTTTTACTTGCTTTTATAATCGGGGGTATATCCGGTTTATTTTGTCGAAGGGTCCCAACTAATGTTAGGTTTTTGTTCAGCAGGGATTCAGCCAATTGCACGCTTGTGAAAAAGTTGTCTGCGGTTACGTTGCGACCACTGTGCTGCAAAGGGGAGCACAGTTCATGCACAATACTACTACCCACGTTTCTCTTCACTTCCTCACCTAGTTGTCTACCAGTATAAACACTTCCGTTGAAGCCATAGTTTGTTATCGAATCACATAACCAGAAGATTTTTATGCCGAATTTTCCTGGCTTGGTTGGAATATACTGAAGAAATCTACATCGTCCCTTGAAAGCCACCAGTTGCTCATCAATAGTAACACATTCGTGTGGACTGTACCATTTTTTGCAGTTTGAAATAAAAAGTTCCCAAACATATCTAAATGCTGCCATGTGGTCTGTCTGCAGGCGGAATTCTCTCGTTCTTTTGTCATCAAACCTCAAAAAGCGACGGATGTCTTCGAATCTTTCTACAGACATGGTTGCCTTGTACATAGGGTTTGAGAAGTCATTCCCAAACAACTCGCGTGTTGATACGTCCCACTGCTTTTCAGAGCCAGCAAGAAGTACAAGCCCAAAATAAGCTAGAAGTTCTTCCTTAGATACATTGTTTCACCTCTTTCTTCTACTACTCGCCACTCTCCTTCCTTCCAAGTTTGTGCATTTACACACCTCATCCAGAATCTCTTCTGATAAAAACAGTTCTATTGCATTGGATGGAGAATTTGCTATCACAGTCCGTTTAGGGCCTGGCTGTTCATGCATAATATTATGCCTTGGGGTCCTACTTGGAGGAGGGGTATCCGATCTCCAATATGTGCCATTGCGAGCAGTCCGATTAGCGATTTCTGTGTGCAGTTCATTGTCTTCATCAGAACTGTCATCGCTTGATTCCTCTGAACTCTCAGACGATGAAGGCAAATTGCTAGAGACTGGCTTAAAATTTTCATCCTCTGAAAATTCTGATTCTTCGTCTACGCTCAAAACACCCTCTTCAATCATATCTTCTACTTCGTCAAGCGTTAGCTTATCACCTTTACGCTTGGCCATCTTCACTAGAAACAAACCGCAATACTAACAAGCAAAAATTACGAACGATCTGACTTCAGTCAAACGTTTTTCTACGTTCACAACCTAAGCAAAGACCACGTGCTAATCTAAGTAAATGGCCACTAGAGGCAGTAGAGATTTTTTAGGCAGTGAAAAAAATGATAGAAACAAGTAGCAAAAGAGACATACTCCGAAAAATATCTGCCTAATACTGTAAAACGATCGAGGCAAAACAAAAAAAACTGGAAGTCCAAGCGAAAGTAGCACCCCAAAAATTTAGCATAGTCTAATGAAACGGGTGCCCCTCCCACCTCGAAGGTTTTTTTTCTGGATCAATCCACGAAAGCAATCTAGCATAAGTTGCAGAAGAATACCCGGAACACCTCGGCCATATGTTAAGTAGGATCGACATAAATTTTTTAAAAAATCCTTGGGGGCCTCCCAGACCCATTCCTGCATCTAAGGGTTAAAAAAGAATTTTTAACTAATTTGACAAAGTGTTTCGCCCCTTTTCATTTTTAAGAACGCCCTTGTCAAAGATGCACATTTCTATCCAAAACAATCGCTTTTTATGTTTTGTTGCAGAGAATTCGATTCATTAATCGCTCAGAACTTCTTTGTCCTATTTTGTGTTTTTAGTCTCGTGTGAAAACATTATTTACATAATTATATTTTACAGTTTTATAATATTTTGTAACTTGATGAAGCTATAAAGTAATGCAAATAAAAGTTTTCTAAGCTATTACTGTGACAATAAATCTAGCCTAAATCGGATCTTTACAGTATCCAATGTATTATACCTAAATCAGAAGAAAGCTTGAACCTAGATTGCTGTTCGCGCCATTCCTTCATCCCAAGAAAGAGGAGGGGTAAACTAACAACAACAACTAGCCTAAACAAATATTTTGACAATGTTTCGCAATGTTATCCGCAAACGCAAAATGTGTTTTCAGTTTGAAAAATCCACCACACAAGACTTGAATGTGGAACCACACCAAAAGAATCCAAGTCGGTTGTCCTAGTTGAGCACCTGCCCCAATGCACTTGTAAGAAAACACACAGTGTTTTTTCAATGCTTCTAAGGGTCGTCAACTTGAGTTTCTTTGTATTTTCATTGAACGCTTTCTCATTTTTATCATTTTGATGTCACAACTTTATAAAAAAAAATTGCCGGCTCTTCGGGTTCTTTCGGCGTTGCTTGGCAGGGTTGTCAACAAATACCAATTTAGCCAGAAACGCCGGCTTCACCCAAACAACATCAGTGAAAGTAGTAATGAAAATTTGGCATAAACGGGAGCATTGCCCCTGCGCCCTCAATACCGATCATCGCTCTCTGCATTGGAAGAGTTCTTACTCATAAACTTTTGCGAAAATGAAAAAACTAATTTTACAATTAACTTTTAATTATTGATGTCATCTGACTTTCTAAAATTTGCAACAAACAATAAAAAGAAAGACAGTTGGAAATTTTATATGCTCTAGGAAAAACAATTGTTTTTTAGGCAAAACAAGGACACGTTCTTCAACAAGAGTAAGGAAAAACCCTAGATCCCAAGCAGAGACAGCAGATTAAAACCGGAGGAAAGAACTTTTTTTACAAACTTTTGAAAGTCATATATGAAAATTTTTTTTATTGCAGTGTTTGTTAAGCTGGGTGTGACAAAACCATTCCAGTGGTTCGAGAGGCCTCCCAAAGTTGGAATTACAAAACTTTGAAATATGTGTCTCACGAATCAGCACCGCAAAGCAACTCCAAAAAGCGCGTTGTTTCTACAGTCTACATGCTCAAAGTTGTTCCTCAAAAAAGTTATCTTCTTTGACATAGAGACAAAAGGTTTTAACAAAATCTTTTTCATGGTCTCTTTTCCGGTCCCAACATCTTCCGGTTTGACAAAGTTTAGAGAATAAGGGAAAGATTTGGCCGGTTTGTATAGATGTAGAACCACAGCTCTATTGCTTTAGCCACAAAAAGTGACCTTTGAACGCAATTAGAATTGTAATCAGGGAGGATTTAAAAAAGTTGAAGCCCCCTTCTTTGGCTTGGTGCTAAATATCAACAACTCCACTTCGAAGATCTCCGATTGCTTTGCGTAGGAAATCATTGAGTAAAGTAAGGACTTCGAGTTTAAATCTAAGTTAAGCGTGGTAGATATATTGTATTCACAAATATTATTTTCCAGAGAGCTTTATCTTGAGAAAAGCCTGTAGTGTTATGCAAAGGCTTTTCTTGTTAAGTAATGCGTCAATGGAAATTGCAATAGTTACTGTAACTAACAAAAATCCGGTCACCGTTACTTTGAACATTGGTAAATCAAATTGTATTTAGCTATTCACAGTATTGCTTTATTTTTAAAAGTAAATTTTTTTGGTCTTTACTTCGCAGGATTTAGAAAAAACAGATGAAATAACAGCAAGCAACCTTTGTACGAGAATAAGAAAAAGAACTAACAAGTTCTTTCTTTACCTCTCAGCTTGATCGCATAAAAATATGATCTAAAATCTGATAAGTTTATACCGTCTTTGCTTCGACACAAAAACAAGCCCAACAAAATCGGTCCAAAAATAAAGAGAACGTTTGGTAGCTACATTTATCCATTTTTTTCTATCACAATGTTTTACTACAAAAACGAATGCAGAACTTTACCACTATTAAGTCAAGTTTGAAAGTTTAGAATAGGATTTCTCGTCAGTAAAGGCAATTCGTAATACGACAAAAAAAATCGACGTAAACTCTCGCCGCGCAGCAGAACAACCATACAGAATTGTTTTTCTAAAAGAAAATACAAACGTATAAGCTATTTGATCTGTTTGACTGATTTTGCGTTCCTTTTTTCCTGTGTTTTCGCAGGCTTGGTCGCATGGGTGCAATGTATGTCTACCACAACACACTCGCTTTCGAAAGAACTAGACAATTTACCAAAGCAACGCTGCACTTTCAATTCCGGATCCAATTTCCAATCAAAACCAATGATACTTTTACGGGTTGAAGCAGCATCTCAGTAAAATTCCCAAAATCTTGTATTTCTTATCGAGTGATGTCGCAAGAGATCGACCTCGTTTAAACGGACGCTATGACGTAGACCTCAGCTCAAATCAGTGTTTCTCAAAATTTTTAGGCACGTGGCCTATTTTTAAACAAAACAAAAGTCTGATGCTCAGTTATATCATAGTTTTTCTAATATCAGTAGAGTTCTCCCTACTAGTTAAAATTGAAATAACGAGCTATGGCATACCCGACATGTGTGCCATCACCCACCGGTGGAAAAACACTACCTTAAGCCTTAAGCATAGTGCATTTCCATTCCAAGCTTGCAACAAAATAAGACATGAGCGTCGTTAGTCTTTTCTTGCTCACGTTTTGAGGGTCGTTTACCCAGGGTCTCTTTTGTATTCAGTGTAGTTTCCAAGTTTCATGACAATAATTTTTCCTGATTGGTAAGCGAGCTGCACCGGCAGCACTGAACATTCAAGCAGATTTTAACACAAATTGTTTTTTTTATTGCATTGCACAAAGCCTCCCGTGTAATGAGAATGTATCCCTTGCAATGAAAATAAACAATGTCTCCCATGCAATGAGAATGTCTCCCATCCAATGAGAATGTCCCCCTTGCAATGAAAAGTCTCCCATGCAATGAGAATGTCTCCCATGCAATGAGAATGTCTCCCTTGCAATGAGAATATCTCCCTTGCAATGAGAATGTCTCCCTTGCAATGAGAATAAATAAAGTCTCCCATGCAATGAGAATGTCTCCCATGCAATGAGAATGTCTCCCTTGCAATGAGAATGTCTCCCTTGCAATGAGAATAAATAAAGTCTCCCATGCAATGAAAGTAAAATCTAATAGGTGAACTAAAACTAACTTTACTCATCAAATGTACTATTGTAACTTTACCCAGGCACTTCAAACTTTTTTTAAATGTATTTTCGCTTAATTTATTCAAAACCCTGGACCGATTCAATTCCTAAAAGCCTTGTCATTTAGTTTAACTACAACGTTCAGAGAATAGTAGCCTTTTCTAAAAAATGCTGTCTGAGGTAGTCACTTTAAGTGTTAAAGTTACAGTGTTGGATTTCTGAAAGTTTGACATCAGATTTCCACACAGTTTTATGATTGGCTCTCAATTATACAGATTGATTGTCACGACTCGGCAAATTTACAAAAGCGCGATTTCCTTTACCTCGAACAGTTCCTTTTTACATCTTTGTTATAAAAAAGTCAACCATTTGAGGAAGTCGGAAAATTTCCTCTTGCGCTTACTATAACCATTGGCGTATTCAAGAGTAAAATAGAAGGCGATGTCTCTCTTCTCCCAGATGATATGACAAAGGAAAAAGATGAACAAAAAACGCTTTTAAAAGGTTGATTTCCAAGAACGTCAGTCTATTTTTTCGATTAACGAAAAAAGTTCTGCTATAATCACAAATTTACCTATATCCCACGTTCTAATAGCATTAAGCTAAGGATTTACTCTTATCCCTCTTCCCAAAGAAAATTTCTAGACAAACCACTTTCTATAAGTGTACACGTATTCATGTTGATGTTGTCAAAATTTCCATTGCTTGAGTCCGATGGCAATAGGTGAAAAATTCGTGAGAGTAGGCAGTGTACACGGGCGTGGGCGTAACCTCTGTACCGCGATGCTACAAGCTTGTCACGCTACAAGCGTTGAGAAAGGGGAACAGACGCCGTTGAAATATAATCTTGTACTATTTGTAAATCGTAAGCTTGTCGTATCAGGTATCGGAAATGTCGTATTGAATAGCTGGAGATGTGTCATCCTGTGGAAAATGAGATCAATGGAGAAACGCGAGGAGTTGCGAAATTTTTTTTGTCCACTGCTGTGTAATTTATTTCTATGTATGCTCATTTGGACAAAAATAAAATAAATTGATTGATTGATTGATTGATTGATTGACCAATATTAGTACATATCCAAAAAAAGCATCAAAGTATTTCTTTAAGCGTTTAAACACGTAACTTACCATGAAGCAGTACTACAGGTTGAGTGATTCGAGAGGGATTCAAACCCACAGCTTTCAATTGAGCAATTTACTGCTAAGCGAGTGAGCAAATTATTGGTTATTACACCCAATCTTTTGAATCTTCTATTCTCCTGCATCGTTAGAAGCCTACTAGCTACTCTTATTATGTGCGTTCTTAGAATTCGTTGCAAAAGCTGATATCGAAAACTACTCGTCGCTTCTGCATTTTCTTGATCGGGGAGGAAACATTTGATTATTAGTCCCACATGACCTACACTGATACAGAGCCGCACTACAAATTGGTGTTAAACCTGTACACAATACTGAGCTAAAAACAGACCTAAGGTTTACACAATTGAAGAGGAGGCTTTTGTTGAAAAGTAACAATTTACCCAATCCCTTGAAAATTTGATTTGCCGTCGTCTCCGTTCGAGCTTGATATTTCTTTTGGCTTATATATATATGAACCCATGACCTGTTAGCTAGTTTTTTGGTTAAACTGGGTCACCGCAACGGGTAGAGTACTTCACCCCAACATCTGTCTACCACATAAAGAAAAGAGACATCCCATTGTTCAGTTAAATCCTTTAGCCAAGGGTGAACACCAAGCAAATTTTTCAGCTTTTTCTCCACGTTATCCATTTTGTGCTGAGGGCCAAGCAAGCGGGCTTTGAATACCACTTTTGACGTTGGCGATATGATTGGACATAGAAATTGAACCCCGGTCTGCCGACCACAAAGCGGACGCTCTAACTTACACAACCTCGTTGGCAAAAATTGTCGGATGAGCAAGATTGATTTCATGTAATTTTTGCTAATAATGCCAACAAGTAACATTTTGATTTTGGTTGCGATAGATGTAATATGCTTAAGCTGTACCGCTTATCGGTTGATTTAAAAAGCGGATGAAACTATTTATGTAAAAAGATATTCTCCATCGAGTAATTGAAACGCTGATGCGATTTCGATTATGATAAACTGACAATTTAGATAAAATTATGCAGTGCTCGGTAAGATATTTATTTTCCTAATCTGCACCGTGCAATCCTATTTTAAAATTTTATATGAAAACAAGAATCGCTTCCAATTAATTTGGGGCGGCGAAGCTTCTAAAAGCTCCAAATTTTGGGACGATTCCAAACAGTCTTCTTCTCAAATTATTCCAATACTGGACGCGCATACGCAACCCAGTCTTCAATGGTCGCTATTTTTGTCTTTTGGTGTCAGCAGAGGGGTAGGCCAACAAGCGTTCCAACAAGTTTTTTCGTCCGTTAAAGAACTGAATAGTGGACTTAATGTTGGGATCTATAAAGCCCACAAAAGTCTATGCAATAAAGACTAGATTATATTTTGATAAATAAGCTTGATTATTGACGAACCACTTGGCTCATGTTTAATTAGCAAAGAAAGAACAAGTTCATTTTAGTAAAAAAGGATTTTAAAATTGTCAGCTAGAAATATCGCAATTGGAAACACAAAATTCTCTAGTTTTTTATGCATTTGAGAATACAATTTTATTTGCCAATAACAATTGATTTTTTGTGCGTAATAAGCCATTCACGAGTAAACTACGTCAGAGGGCATAGCCCATAATTAATTCTTGCTTCTCAAGAGTTCGATTTAATCTGTTTGTATTTGCTTTGCGATCTAATTAATAACATTTATTTCATTAATTTTATTCCTTTTATGTTTATTGATGATGAAGATAAAATTTGTTGTTACCAGACCAAACGTAACAGTGAGATACCGAGTAATTAAAAAAGTTCATAAAACGGATTGAGTTTCTTGGAAAAAGCTGGTAGTGATTGATGCCAGCTTACACCGTTCCTAACACAGGTAGAACCTTTGCGAAAGAATTGAAAATAATTTTGTTAACCGCTTCAACACGACAAAGCTTTTGTGCCGGACCATAATGCTTTTTAATAGTAATTTGTAATTCTTAATAGTTAAAAGTAACAAAGAAGAAACTAAAAAAGCAGTCAGCCAAATAAACAAAATTTTACCCTATACAAAAACATCCGATAATAGCTGAAAGAAATTAATTTCTCTTAGTGCCACACTGTTGTTACCCTAACGAAGGGGGTAGCAGGTACTATACCTTGCCCAAGGGTGACGTGGGAGCAACGCAGTGAAAGAGTTAGCTCCATTAACACTCTTGGCAGGACCCTGTCGCCGGATGAAGTCATAGTCTTACTGCGCAGGTCTATGCAGTTTGCTGATAAGTAGTAGCAATATAACATTGCGTTAGAATTTTTATGACCTGATTTTTATCACTTGATTTTGGATAATTTAAGTAAACCATTGGCAGTGTCCCAGTCTATTTAACTCAAATACAGTTAATCAATTGATCTAATGAATTGATGAAGTTTGATGGACCTATATCGCAGGCAAATCTTACTTATTCTCCTTCTTATTCATTACAAAATATTTTGAGGAGCAGTTGTCGCCTGAAGTTGAAAAAGTTAGATTAAAGATTGAATCGCAAGAAACAAAAAACATACAAGCAATAGAATACCCCGTAATCATATACTATGGAAGATTATTTTATTGTATTAATTTTCTTTTTTGTTTTGTTTAACATGAAATCAAAAAGACCCATAAAAAAGTTGTTTCAATTTTGAGTTTTTGCCACTGAAAACGAGATCGCAAGTTGGCGCTAACATATCGTTTTTGATACCTGCGTAAAGCCCGGCACTTCAATGTTTCGAAGCAAGTACTATAACCTGATTGCTACAATAGCGTGAGTGACGCCTGTGTAGTGGAAAGTTTAGCAATTTCACGAGCAAAACTGGCTTTGCTTTGTTTGTATTTTATGAAGCTTTTGAAAATTTCTGCCTGAGAATTGAATATGCCTAATTATGTCATAATACGACTTTATGACGAGTAATAGCTCAGTTATGACTCACCTTCGTATGAATCATTTCGTAACATTAATCCTACTATAAGCTATAGCATTTCTGATGTTGCAAAATTTTGCGATTTTGAAGGTTTTTATTCCAAAAACTGAATTGCAAGTCTTCGTTTTCTTCTTATAAGACACGGTAGCCTTTAATAAGTTTTTTATAGAACAACTTGTGTACAGTAGCCAGCGCTGCTGGCACAGCGCATTTCTACCTGCTGCAAGCAGAAAATTGTCGTCAAATGCCTCTTTGAAAGGCACAACATGCATACATCAATGGGCGTTGACTCACAATATCACAAGCTCTCATTTGGCGGTCGGTTGACCACGGTTCAGTACTCTTGACGGGTCATAGCAGAGGTGTTAAATTCGTATTTACAGCTTTCCTAATAGAAAGCCATTGGACAGAGTCAGTTTAGCCAGGACCGCAACTAGAAAATATTTTCGGGGGAGGGGAGGTTAGGTTTTGTTAAAGTGCTTAACAATGACAAATAACGACGTTTGTTGTTAGTGACTGCTCACACCCATTAATCAACCAATAAGGAACAAAAAGTGATCAAAGCGAAGCGGTTTGCTCCGGTTTTACGCTTTTTTTTAATTACGCTTCTGGATATTGCAGCGTTAAATAAGAATAGCCTTCGTAATATTTTCTCGCTCAGACGACATAGCTGTGCAATAAGTCACTCTGTACGTCTTAAATGATTTAAAAGAACTTTGTGTAAAAGGGAAAATGGTCACCCTGATTTCTGAACAAGGTTTCCACCGCCTTACAGGAGGCAGTTTGGTTAAAAGCCAAAGCAAAACAATTTTTCACACGTGTGTTTACCGGGCTGCAAAAGCTTAGATGTGTAGTATTCCAATAAAGAATGTATTGATATCTACGAGTATTTCGTAAAGCCTCATCAGTTTCATTCTCATTTATCAAAATAGGCCCCTTGCAGAGAAATTGTATTTACTTAAAGCAGTCACTTGGATTCTAAAATATTTGCTTAGAAAGAGACGCTAAATCTGCGGCTCTACACGACGAGCGCGTTGTAAAGCGCTTTTGTGCCAGCTAAAACTTTCTTCGGCTTATTATAATAGGTCATAATGTCAGCAAAAATGATAGATTGATTACTCTACGGATTAGGTTCAAGAAAACAAACTATGTAAAAATGCTATTTAAACTAACTGTCATTAATCTCCGTTAAAAAGCACTTGGAAAGAAGAGAGGTGTGCGTATTGTCGAAAACAGCGTCTCGTCAAGCATTATAGGCGAAGCTGTCACCTGGAAATCTTATCTTTGACGGCAACGATATTGCTTTTTTTTTTCTTTTTTAAAAATCTTTTGAAAAAGAAAAAAGCAATACCGTTTACAGAGAATAAAGAAACACTTTTTTTTATCTTTATTTTATCATAGTTGAGCATTGTGTAATCGCGATTAATGGAAAAAAAGTTGTTCGTTACTCAAAAAGCAATCTTGATGTCAACTTCATGTAATGTACTGCTTTTCAATAGTTTTGAAGTGTGTTTTGGTTTTCAAACTGAAGCTAGTTTTAAAAGATGATTGCGAACGCCTCACTCCAAATGATTTACCAGCGTGGAAATGAGAGCTCGATAAAATGTAAAAAAGCTTGCGCTTTGACATTGCTCTTGTAGAAGTATGATCACTCGAAAGTGAACTGGTTTACAAACGACCGTAAGAGTGGTAAACCAAAGTACTAATTTCACATTTCAAGCAAAAAATGCTCCGGATCAAAACATTTTTTGAAACATTCACTTCACCTCTAAATTAAAAAAATAAGTTTCAGCAACAACCAACCAAGGGCAAAAACTATTTTTTGAGACAAGTTGCTGGAGTCTTTAAAACGTTTAAAATGTCGTCACTTGGGGAAACCACTCGCCCTCTAACTGCACCACCAACTAAATGTGTTGAAATAAAAGAAATCCAATTTTTGACATTTTTTAGCTCAACGGTGTTTTAGTCCCTCAATTTTTTAAATTTTTACTTAATAAATATAGTTATGTACTTCATTCCCCACATTGCTCCTAATGCTGAGCACAAGCGTGAAGATCATTTTGAAGTATTTTTAATTTGAGTGGATAAGAGAATTGAATCCAGGTCTACCAATTGCGATGTGGGTGCTCTAACTACCATGTCGCCGTGCCAGCAAACTTCACAGAGAGAGCTTTCAGTTGCAGCAGTTCGTTCTTTTCTTGAGCTCTGTTCTGCTAACAGGGCTGCAATTCTAGATGTTTGCCGATATATTGATTGCTCGTAACGCTGTAGTTGACATTTCGTGCTGATATGAAGATCTAAAAGCTTAAAGGTAAAGCCATCGTTGAGCTTAAAAGTGCCGACGTTTATTTTCCCCGCCTGCGCATTTTCAGAGGGTTATCCCCTTATTTAACAAACTGGATGGTAACTGCTGACCTTTGTTTGCCGCAGAGACTTGCCGGTGTTTGATGGCTTGCCGGTATTCGACGGCTCAACGACTTTCACAGACAACATTCTATTTATAACCAAAAAGGAAGTTTAAAAACGAGAACTTGTCTAAAATTCGTACTCTCTCATGTTGCAATATGCATATTCTCTTGTTGTGGACATAAATATTGCAAAGTTTTATCAATTTTTAAAGGTCTAATCGCTAGCAAAACAAAAATGAGGAACCTTTTCAAATAAAAACAGCAATTATTAAAGCTGTTTTCTAAAAAAAATCACAAAATGTGGCCTCATTAGAGGAACCCCGAAAGAAAGTTTAATTTTAACCTTACCAACCTCATCGAAAAACGTGTAGCTTAAATATACGCTACATGAAAACTTACAAATTTCATTTATCCCAACTAGTTTATTTTGTCAATACAACGTGACTTAATCAAGTTCTTCTTTGACAAAACCGAGTGAGATTGATAATTTCGCATGCTGCTTTGATAAGCTTAGAATTTTTCGAATTGTGGAGGATTTTGAGCGAAGGCAA
Organism: Trididemnum clinides; assembly: GCA_963675345.1. Taxonomy (NCBI): domain Eukaryota; kingdom Metazoa; phylum Chordata; class Ascidiacea; order Aplousobranchia; family Didemnidae; genus Trididemnum; species Trididemnum clinides. Next base: position 14,638,108 of record OY776294.1, read on the forward strand.
GCCAAGAAAGTCTACCGAGACCAAAACCTGATCGTTAGATTTTAGCACTCCTTACGCAAAGACGAGTTGCCCCTTTTCAAATCATTGGTAATCTACCGCAAACGAGCCAACTTTTCCGCGATTGGATTGCAAAATATAGCTAGTAATGTTTGCGTTCTTAGCAATATTTTTCTTCTGTTTTTCTTGTCATCACCCAAGAAACCTGACCTCCCCTAAATAGTCGCGATTTTGGTCGTTTGTGTCGGTTAACCAAAATCGCTATTAGACATAAATAAAAAAATAATTTTTAGGTTTCGAAGTTGTATTGGCTACAGCATTGCAAAACTGCTAGAATCTTACACAGCATTCCAGCAGAGACTAATTTTTAACTTTGTAGCCTTGAAAAACCGAATGAAAATTTTTGATCTCTTTCGACATTGTGTGATAAAGCGAAAAAATTGTAGTCTTTTAAAAAGACGTTATCTTTGGGTTTGAGCTTTGGGTACTGAACTTATCATTTCATATCGCTGTTTTTTACCTTATTTAGTTGTTTTTGAGAGCGATAAGCTTTGAAGGAACAAATATTTGCTTTTATATGTCAATAACCACATTAAACCTGCTCAGCTAACAGTAGATAGCTTTTAAAAAAAGCGTAGTACATCTGATATGAGCAACTTGAAAAATATTGTGCTTTTTAGGCCTAATTAAATTGTTCATGATTTAGTAGCGCCAGCAGTAAAACGTCCGCACTTTATTCCAGCAACCAGGATGTATTGGAAACCCAGTTCATTTCCATAACACATAAGCTATTTTATGAGCATAGTTAATGTCCGGTCTGAGTTGAACTTTGTGTGTTTCCTTTGCTAAATTTACGGAGTGTCAAGCACCAACAGGAATGGCAGTGTTTTGACCGGATTTGATGAAGCGTCCCAAGGCTAAATAGATACTTGCTGTGTTGGGTGTCCAGATTGCAAGAACCTCTGCGCCAGCAAAAAAAACAAGAAGAAACTTTAAATCACATACTGGAATGTACTTCTGGATATCCTTCTGAATGCTTAATAGTAATGATGGATTTGAGGTGGGGCTGCTGCCCTGGGCTCCCTTTTTTAGGTGACTCCTTCCAGACACTTCCTGTAAACTGCTGTAAGACCGTTCAAAATAGTGGTAATCTCCGAAAAAAACAAGGATACCCCCAATAACCTTCGGCTCGAAACTTCAACTTTAAACTAGATTGAGTATTTCACTCCCTCAAAACAGTGATGATCTCCGAAAAAAAAGGTTTTCGTTTACAAATTTACGCCCGAAGCCCTAGTTTACAACAATTTTGTACTAGATGACAAAGACTGCCAGATTTAAGATTTGTCTTCTGTTACTAGCAATTGTAATGTCATCCATATTGTTTTTAACTTGGTGCGACGTGCGTGCAGTTCAAATGAAAACATGTGTTTGATGCTGCTGCTGGTGCAATACAGCAGTCTTTGTACAGTAAAGAATCATATCTTCCTCGGATCCTAAAAGTACATGTTTCAAAAGATTGCATGCACTCATTTTGCAATTAGATATCGACTTCATGAAAGTGTAATATCTTCACCTGATCTCTGCAAAACACCTTGTGATAAAATTACGCTTAGGTGTCACCAACAGAACAGATTGTGACGTCATAGCAGAAGGAGAAAATTAAATGAATTTAATGGTCTCGAGAGAGCATGCGTATTAAAACCTAAATAGATTGTTTTGCTTTTGATAGCACTTTAATTCAATATTGCAGTAATTGGTAGTTGCGTTCAAGATACAGTTTCGTTGTACCCCGGTGCCATGAACTTAAAATTAAATTGAGTTTATTTTAGTTTTGCAGCAATAAATAAACTTGAAGTTGAATAAATAAATCACATGGTATTCCTTTCCATTGTTGAGCAGTTTCAGACCAGGTAGTTGAACGCTATAACTTGTAACCGTTATAGCTTTTCATTTAAGTATGTCAAATCGTGGCAAATTGATGAAAACCTTTAAAATAAATCAAACAAGCCTGTTGGTTATTTGATGTAATCAGCTGTGGCATCTTTGTAGACTATAGTCCGGGAAAACCAGGGGCGACTTTAAACTGTCTCCCGCACATCAATTGATATCCCTTTTTTTAGACGAATTCTCTAAAAAAAACTCGGTCCTTACGTATTATCGGGAGGACCTTTGATTTTTAGGGTTAGGGTTAGGGTTAGGGTTAGGGTTAGGGTTAGGGTTAGGGTTAGGGTTTATTGTTTTAACTGTTTCAATAAATAATTTACTTCAATTTTTGAGTCGTGTTTTTAAAGGTCCTCCCGTTAATACGTAAGTACCAAAAACTCTTTAGCCTGAATAGCGATACTGCTTGAAATAGTTCCGCTCCAGGCGTACAGCCCTCTTGGGACATCTTTGACAGCAAAAGACCTTTCCTACAGTGATCACTGCATGACTAAGTTGAAAAATTTATTCTAAAAGTAGCCACTTTTTGCAAAGTTAGGTGGAAGAGTTCACCCTAGCGTAGCCAGAAAACAAAGAGGGAGAGACAATTTTCACTCGAAATTTTTCACAGGGCCTTCTTTCATTGATGCTTTCTGAAAAGAAGGCCAAGCACTCAACTTTCAGGTAATCTTTAAGTTAAAAAGTGGTCATTATGACTCCAATGCAACTTTTTTCAGGAATTTAGTGAGGGAATGTTATATTGGCACCATGTGACCTCGTTTTCCTCTATCTGGCTACCCCCTGCTGATAGTTGTGTTTGAAAACATCTCTGGGACGTTGTGCGTTATTTTACTTGTAAGTTAAATCGTTTTATCTTGACCTTTGACACTGTTTTTGGCCGACTGTGAAACATGGTAATTGACTTTTATATTTGCAGAAAGCACAATAGCATCGCTTGTAAAATTGCTGCTGTTTCAGCCCGCCGATTTTAATATACTAAACAAGCGGCGCCAAGATGTGCTGACAAGGGCTTTTTGGAACACTGCTGTCTTATTGTACCCTGAAAGATAATGGCTATCGTAAGCAACTTCGATCGCTGAGTGGAAATCTAGGGTTTGACAAACAATTACGAGCTTTCGAAAAGAATACAACAGTGCTTCACGCGCTGTTTTTCTTTTTTTTGACGGCTTTAGCGAGGTCTTATTGGTTCTAAATCGCTTTTTTGCTTCTTTTATCATCGTCAAGATTAACAAGGGCTTCTTAAGTAAACTTAACCACAATAAATTCCCAACACTTACAAAGTCACAATGACAAGTCGGGATCGTTGCGAAATAGTAACAGGCGAGGTAGTGCAGAAAAATGTTTTCGGTGGAAGACAAGACCAAAGCGGACTTGCTTACCATAAGCCTCGTTTTACCGGGGGAGTCCCGAGGTTTTTGGGGTGTATCCCGTCCCGAAATTGTTCAATCCAGTTGATGGCTGAAAAAAAAGTTCTCGATCGATTTGTGGACAATATGCAGGTGACGCCTATTTTTATACCAGGCCAATGCAAATAGCCCTGCGTTCATGCTTTGAGCAACGTTGTGTTGAGACCTGCTTCGTTGACATCAATGCGGCTGGCACTGTACATTTCTACCACAAGCACTGCTATCAAGCAAGGAAACTGCCTTCTAGGCCTTTTCTAAAATGGCGAGGTTTGAACGTAGCCTACAGCATATACCGTACAGCCTCCGACCATTGCTACCAAACAAATGCTCTTCCGAACATCTCAAGAACGCAGCAGCTCTCGCCGCGGCGTGGCCAGTCAACAATTTCGAGGGGGGAAGAAAAATTGCTTATGCTGGATTATTTGCAGTGGCAAATTTTTGACACTTACAAAATTTGTGAACAAACAAGGGTATAAAGCAAATTTTAAAACCATTGCTGACGTTAAAATAAGTTATCATCTTGTATTTTAAAAGCACTAAGGGAATGCAGTCAAAAAACAAGGTTTTGAAAAATCTTTCTGTTAAAATTGTTCCTTATGTTACTTCCGGCAGGTCTTTAAGTCAGGGGAACACAATATGCTGCCCGCAAACGCATTTAATATGGTCCACGAGATGATTTGAAAAAATTACTAAAACCTAATTTTGTTTAGACCAATTGTTGATGGAAGTGTCATCCGTCAAAAGAGCCAAAAACACGAAAATGAGCACTTCCAAAAGTTGATCTGCAAAAAAAGATCTTCATTTTTGTTTTGAGCCGAAATCAGTCGACAATGGGTTTATGCTGTCCGCAGAAGAAAAGATTTGGTTCTTGTGGCACTTTTGCTATTTTGAGCTACGCACCCCTGCTTTAAAAGAAAAATGAGATTCACGAAACGATGTCTGCAATAGCTCTTTTCTTTTCAAAAGTTGGGACAACAGTATATGATGGCGGTACCGACCAACTATCCCCTTCACAAGCCCAATTACTTTCCCTTTCCACCCTCAAAAATGGCGATTAAATTGCTTGCAAAATTTTGTACCAATTTCCGTGTGACATTGTAAGAAAGGTCTGTTGTCGAAATTCAAAGAGCATTGAAAAAATGTGAATGAGCGTCACTGTATTATGACCTTTTCCATGCAATAGAAGCACTCAAGTTCAGTCATTTGAGACTGCTACAACCAGTTTGGATTTAAAACACAAAAGCTTGAAAGGAAGCTTACAGATAAGATCGCCCTTTTTAACATGATCTTAAACGCCGCTTTTTTGCAGTTTTGTTCGCAAATTGCGGGTTTATGCGAGATTTATCAAATAACAAGCGACGTTTTTGACAAAATTGCTGCTTCACATTCACTCTCAAGTACATTATTTGGCTAAAATAGCTTTAAGTAAAGCCTAATCCATCACTTTAATTCTAGTTACAGAACATGTAACTAGAATTAAATGGATTTAATTACTTATTTAGCATCATTTGAAAGATCAATACTTGACGTTTCAGCTACGGCATTTTGCGATCTCAAATACCTTATTTGACTAAAATTTAAAATAGCCTGTTTTTTGAATTAAAACCTAGTCAATCAAAATTTGCAAAACAGTTTTTCTCGTAAAAAATACATATGTGCTTGCATTCATTGGCGGAGTTAAGGCGGTCACAGGGACCGTCTTCTCCACAACTTAGGAAATTGTAAAAAGCAGAGTTTTCTTTTATATAAAAACGTTAACGATCTTATGTGATATGGAACGTAAAAAATAGTAATAAGCAATATTGCTACGTCCTGTATTATATAGTAATGATAGCGATCAAGATTCTTGTGTGATAAGTCGTCGGTAAATTATCGAAATTTAAAAAACGCACGCCCGTGTGCTAAAGCACGCAAAACTTTTCCATGAAAACATTCGTAAGTAATAAAGCACACAAAAATTTTTAAGTATTAGTTTCTATGTGTGATAGAACGTAATTTTTGTTTCTAACATAAAAGGGTTACATTTTACAAATGGCATCTCATAACTTTGTTTTGCAGCGAGCAGCATCTTGCAAGCTTTGACCGAATCGATGCTGTGCAATTGTGCTTCGGTAAAATGATTGAAGTATTTGCCAATCAAATAGCGATTTTTAGACTTGAGTGAATGCTATGTCTTTGAATAAATAAGCCTAGGTCAAGCTACTGTTATTACTGCAATTGTAAATATTTTATCACTTGGCAGCAGCAGTGGTATTTGCATCTGAGAAATAATTTACTGGAAAGTTTTGTTTTATTTGTTTTATTTGCCATTTTTATCCTCCATTCACGAGAAAGCGCATTGTATCGCTATACTTTGGACGGAAGTCCGCACCCGCTTGGGAGTTGCCTTTTTCGAGGTTTATGGGCCACCTGTCTTCCACATAAAGGTGGGGCGTCCCGTTAAGTGCCTTGCCCAAGGACACAACAAGCGAACTTGCCGGCTTGTTCTCCACAACCTCCCACAAATGCCGAGCGCCAAGCAGGGAAGCTATAGATACCATTTTTTAAAGTCTTTTGGTACGACTCGACAAGGGGAATGAACCCCAGGTCTACCGACTGCGAAGCGGACGCTCTAACCACTACGCCATCGCGTCGGTCGAAAGAAGTTTTATAAGACAATAAATATTGAGCCGGTGCATCAATTGTTAAAAAGTTGGTAGTAGTACAAAATTGAAAGATTGCTTGTAGTGACGTGTTTCCGAAACTTTTCTTCTGTGACTGCCTTCAACGAAAATTGTCAGAAATGAAGATTGCGTTTATAGAAAGGAGGGAACGCCTGTTTGAGCAAAGAAAAATCAGAGAGAAACATTATCTTAGAACAGCCTCTTTTCAAAAGAGTAGCCATAAACACAAAGCTTTAAAAATATGTTGTTTCAAGGAAGTTTTTAATCAGTCATAAATATTTCTAATAGATAGTTTTGATTTCAATTATACTTGTGTTGAATTTAAAAGATGTGAAAATCCAATAGAAATGAGAATAAATTTAATTTCGATTTTGTTATCGTAAAGAGGTCTAGCAAGCTTTTTTTTGCAACATTTTAGTACTGGTAACATTTCAGTACTGGTAAAACGACGACAAACAATTAGTCTTCCACTTGATTCCGGTATTTCACAAGATTTGCAAAATTATGGCTTTGTACAACGGAAAGGTTTCCAAATTGGGTGCGCGACGCACCAGTGAGTCGTTTTGAAACCGCAACGGGCTGGCAAGCTCACGTCCTTTATGCTTTTTTGGAAACAACTTTAATTGACATGTATATCACCTTTTTTGGAGATCAACTTGCGTAGAGAGATTTTTAGCCCCTTTTTTGACTTAATGGAGATCATCTTTTGCATTAGGTTGTTTGATTTTGTAGACAGGATTAGTGCGTTGTGAGCTCGTACAAGTTGAGAATTCCTGACGTAATATGATAACCAGGAAGTGATCAACTCAGCATTCCAAGGTCTTCGTCGGAAACGATAGCCCAGTGTGATAAGACGTTGTTTGCGATCGATAAGTTGCGTGTTTAAAACCTTATGCATTCTTCGTGTCGAACATCCCCGGTTTGGTGCAGTGGGGTAAAAATATCCTGCTCCAAGAGCCCACGCTTTTCACTGCCATTATTAAAAAATCACAGGAAACTTAGCACTGGCAATTGCTGATGAAAAGACTTAGGTCGTTATGATAAAAGGCCGGATTAATTCGAGCGTTTGCACGACATGTTCTGAATCCACGCCAGATCAGTGACTCATATGATTCGACTCGAAACTTGACTTAAAGCGTCTTGCTCCAACACAGCTGAGTTCCTTTAGCAAGAAAAAGCAGTGGCTCGATGCTAAAAGATTTTCGAATCTTGGAGCTACGAATTTCAACCATTGCTGATATGTCTTCAATTCTTTTCCAAAATCCAATTTTTTCATTTGCAGTCTTTCTTATGGAAGAATAGTTGTGTAACATGTAACTGCCAATAACAACCCAAATTCGTAAGTGGAAACTGCTCCACTACACGTGCAACTCCTAACATTAATCAAGTTCACATACTAAATATCATATCGTAATGGTTCTCAAACTATGCGTCGCGACGCCCCGGTGCGTCGTTTCAATTCTCCAAGGGCGTCGCGGGATATTTTGGTATTGTGCCATAAAGTCTAAGTTCTATTGCATCAAAAGAACTCTGATCGTAGATTCCTTTCTTACTTTCTTCTGACATTTTCACAATAGTGTTTTTAATACACTGTTGTAACGGTTGACTTGTTATTCAAGAATTGGCGAAAAATATATAAAGAATAAAGGCAGGAAAGATGAGTTACAAACTTAGAAGAGCTTAATTTTACGATTGAAGATGACAGACCAATCCAAAATCTCGGGAGCATTAGGACAACTATTTATGTAGATTATGGGTCACATTTATCTCGCATTACGGCAAACGAAACTGAAGGATGCTGCCTGATGCGTCGCAAAGCCTCGCAAGCTTTTTAAATGCGTCGCATCGAAAAAAGTTTGAGAACCACTGTCATATCGGCTCAGAGAACACCCGGTATCAGCACCTGCCCTTGTAGTTCACCACAAGAGCATTCAGCAAAACGCAAAGACTGTGTAATCACTGCCAATCAGCAGTCAACGGAACTACGAATTTTATATATGCAAAACTTATTTTGAGTTTGTGGTACGTAAAAACCTTTTTCAAAAGAGCCACAACATCGGCTGCTTACGTTTTTTGCATTGATTTAAACTTCACTCCCATTCGTAATATTGAGATGCGCTCTGCTTGTAGGATTAAACAGCAAAATTAGCGGCAGTTTTCATACTACATTTGGCGGCACTTCTGAGTTTTACAAATGGTACCCCAAAGTCCTATTTCACTTGTTTTAGTGTTGATGCCTTTAAAAAATGGTATCCACAGCTTCCCTGCTTGGCGCTCGGCATTTATGGGAGATTGTGGAGAACAAGCCGGCAAGTTCGCTTGTTGTGTCCTTGGGCAAGGCACTCAACGGGACGCCCCTGCCTTTATGTGGAAGACAGGTGGTCCAGACATCTCGGAAATGGCAACTCCCAAGCGAGTGCGGACGTCCCGTCCAAAATATAGCGATACAATGCGCTTTCTCGTGAATGGAGGATAAATATGAACAATACAAAAAAAAATGCGGATTTGCTGCATGCTAAGAGAAATTAACTAAGAATCACCGAACCCTGTGAATGTTGATTGAAATTCACCAAACCGAAACCACGAATAAAACAGTAACGTAGTTTGCATCAAGCTCAATCCTCTCATTAACAATATTATTAAGGGCAGCAATAACGTTCTTTGCGAAGTTCAATTCATTTGACATAGTGAGCATTACAGTGACTTAACAAAAACAAGTGCTTATGATCTGAAGTGATTTTGGTGGGGCCTGAAACTTCTTTGAAAACAAAAGTAGGACCTGGGTCAAAAACGATTGAAAGCCGCTGGTTAAAATTAGTCTAGCTTTTATGTATTATCATGAGATAAATAATAAACTTCTTCCATATAGTTAGTTAATGCAAATCACCACTCTTTTGGCTGCTAACTTAAGCTCAGTCGTTTTTCAAATCACTCCACTGTAGCAGTTACAAAGACAGTTAGGCGCATGTCTCCCACCACAGGGTATTACGCAAATTACGCACATCATTGCAATGTGTGAGAAATCACTTACGTTTAAATACTTCATTGTATTTTTTTAGTTTGTGGTACCTAAGAAAACTGCTTTCTAGAATCAAAAATTTAACTTCAAAATGTTGTTCTGTAAAAATCAGACAGCAAAAGAAACAGGTTATTCATAATCATAGCGTTTCCAACCAAAAAAAGTTCAGTCGTGGAAAAATGAGCATTTACAGTGCTCCTACGTCGAGCTTCCTCACTCGTTGCGCTTGTGAAAAATAAAATGTTTTAACTACTGTATGTCTCACGTAGTTCTTGCTATTTTGTGGGGCATTTTGTTTTTAATATTTAGTATCATGCTCTACATAAAAGATTTTTTTAAGCTTTTGTTACCACAACTAAACCATGAACCAAAGTCTAATCTATTCCTACGAGCCATCTGTCGAGTCCGGCAGTTAGCCGAAATAAAATTGCACAGATACTAGTAGAGTATTCACATTTTTGACATATTGTTCAAACCTGTCATTTCACACGATCAAGTTAAAAAAAAACAGCTTATTTTCTAATAGGTAACCAGTGTGCTTATCTTTACTGTTAATCATCTCAAAAAACCGCACTTACCTATTTTTTTGCCTTGCATTTTGCAAAGATGAACTGTAAATTTGTCTTAGCTGCGGGCGCATGAATGAATGGATGAAACTACGGGCTAGTTAAAAAGATTGGTCTTTTTTTGGAATCTGTTTTGACATTTCAGTGCTCAACCGGTAAAAATATTGACCTATTAGAGCAAAGGATTCAGGTAAACAACTGTGGTGCTGGGCTATTACGGGAGCTGTAGTAACTGCTTATGACGTCAAACATAAGTCAATCAACTTCTATGACGTATACAAATCCATTGAGAAAACAAAGACTTCTTATCTGAAACTTCTTTTCTCTAGTTGATCAAGATTCAAAACAGTCACCCACTAGCGTTATCAGTAATTGATTTTGCTAGAATAACACAACTTAACTTAAGGAAATTAGAAAATTACAGCAAAGACTTGCTTTTGTCCTTATTTGCCCAGTTCCAGCATCGGAAACAAGAAAAACAGCAGTCATGCCGAACCAAAAACAGAATTTGCGGAGTTTCATGAGTAACTCATCGCAAACTTGTAAAAATATACTAGAAAGGCAAGACGTACTCTATTAAGGTGGCTGAATATACGTTTACACACGGTTTTATCCGGTTTTGTACGTTTTTTGTCCGGTTTTGTAGGTTTTGCTCTTAAGTATTTTTAAACAAAAACTTTCATCCGCTGTGATATATTTAGGGTTACCATATCTGGAAAAGCAAAAATGGGGACAATGGATGGCCACTTTTCACGAGACCAAATATATGGGCTTATCATTTTTTTTTTTAACAAAATCGGGACGCCCAAATTCGGCTCTAGACCTGTTTTTTGAGGGAGGGGACCAGCTTCTCCAAAAAAAAAGTCATCACCTGTTTGGCTGCACGTTTTGTGTCATTTTTAGGCCGAAAATGACACAAAAGGTGCAGCCAAACAGGCGATGACCTTTTTTCTTTTTTTGGAGATCACTCCCCATGTCCTAATCCAGGGGTGGCCAAACGTGGCGCATTGCAGGTTGAAGAGTTTTCGGGCAATATGAGAAAGTGTCCTTGTATGTGGCCGAAAAATTTGTTACTGCAATGACATCTCCAAAAAAAAAAAGAAAAGGTTCCCACTTGGTTGGCGTGACGTATGGTGGCATATTTAGGCCAAAAGTGATGGTAAAGGTGCAGCAAAACAGGCGATGACCTTTTTTTTTTTTTTTTTTTTGGAGATCACCCCCTAATATGGCGTTGTTTTGACTTCAATGTATAAGTTTTGACCTGAAAGGGCAGCGAAACAAGGGATGACCCTTTTTTTTTTTTTTGGAAACCACCGCTAAGTATGGCCTTGTTTTGACTTCAAAGTGTAAATATATTACTACACGTTTGAGAGCAATGACAAGCTATGAATGTGTGTGTGGCGCATCTTCAAATGAATGCTTGTGTGGCGAAAATTTTTGGCGCATGGACTGAAAAGGTTGGACACGCCTGCCCTACATTTATGGCGCATCCGACACGGGTTGGTAGAAAAGTTGGCGCTTTGCATAAAAAGCTTGGCCACCCCTGTCCTAATCCTTAGCTTATCGGGACTATCGTTTGCATACCCTAGTTCAAGCTGTTCTGGTTGACTGAAGGAAAAAGCGGGACTTTCGATGATTTGAGCGGGACAGCGGGACAAGGCCTGAAAAAGCGGGACTGTCCCGCCTAAATCGGGACGTATGGTAACCCTAGATATATAGCATTCACCGTATTCCTTGTGGTGTGAACATCCGGTTTTGTTAACATCAACCTTTTTTGTCCGCTTTTGTACGTTTTTTCCCACATGTTTTTACCCCTAAAACTGGTATGGTTTTGAAACGTATACTTTGGGGGATAAAACCGGTTGTTCGAACAACAACATATATTGCAAAGTGCCACATGAATATCCAAACAAAAAAAAACTTCCAAACAAAAGGGCATAAAGCAAAAACCGAAAAAACTGTGTACGCAATCTTTAGCTTGTTTACACGAGCGGGGCGAGTTGATTTTGAACGCGGATGAATGTGACATCTTCGTTTCAACTCCCCCCCCGCTCACGTAAACAGGATTCAACGATTTGGCGCTTATAGCGCTCCCACGCACTCCGTAAACTGGGGTTCGATTCCCAAGTGGGACCATATCAAATAATTGTAGAAGAGCATTCACTGGATTGGTTTTACTTATTTTATTTATTTATTATTTGCATTCACTGGATTATCAAAATAATGTTGTATTTGTTCAATTCCCTTTATCGAGTCATAAAGATGTTAAAAATGGTTTGCGCTGATCTATTGCTTAGGGTTAAGCCAAAAAAGGCTTGCGGAAAATGTAACATGCAATAAACCATGATCTACTTAATTGTGATGAAGAAATGTATCAACGCTGAAGATCGGTAGCGAATGAAAAGCGCAAAAATTACGTAACATCTCATTTAAACATAATTAGGGATATATTCTTGTGCACCAGACATTGTAGGAACGATAAAGAATGTTGTTGTTCTTATTTTGATATACACCGGAAAAACCACAGCATTCCTCACATCTCATTTGAATTCGTCTTAACACGCTCATTATTACAGGCTATTACGATTTTCTTTGGTTATTTTGACAGCAGAGCGTTTGAGAATTTTGTAAGGTAAGTCGAAAGTGGCAAGAAGTTACGTGAAGCAATCCTATAAAGCTTCCTTGCTATGATGACCTTGCGAAAATAAACAAAACCTCAACTGTTTGAAGCGGCTCAAATTTATAGATTCTTAACAAAAACAAGTAACGTTAGACGGGCTGGCACAAACACTCAAAAAATTTTCAAGCAAAGGTATCAAGTAACAACTTAATTGCCTAAAATTGCATGGGCTCTTGACTATTTGCTGCTGCTATTCTCAAAAGCATAGATTAAACTTGAAAACAAGGTGATCTAAAAATAATCCAACACTTGCCAATTCTTTTTTCTCCAAAGATAGCTTCCATTATGCTCATTTTGAAAACTAAGTATTAATTTACTCATTCATTCATGCCTATAATCTCATGCTCTGTTTCCTAGTCTTTTGAATGCTGGGTCACGACAAAGGGTAGATTACTTGGCCCCCTCACCTGTCTGCTACATAAAGATGGAAATGTCACGTTAAACATCTCATCCAAAGGCACAACATTTGAACTGCTAGCTTTTTTTCAACATTATGTCTTCCGCATTGATCGTCAAGTAGAAGATCTGTAAATTCGGTTTTTGAAATCTTCGGCATCACTGGAATGGACAAGGGAATTAAAGCCGGGTCTATGGACTGCGAAGCAGACACTCCAACCACTAAATCACCGCGCTGGTTTAAGTTAGTTAACGTCAGCTTCTTGTCACACGACAACAAGGAACGTAGCAGTTTTCCAACAGTAGTAGAAAACTTCGAAGCAGGTCGCAACTGTCGCTTGACTGCGATTGTTGAAAGTAAAAAAGCAATGCAATGGCCTACAACTAGCAAAGCCAAGATATCTGAAACCTTTCTTTTCCTTGGCAGCATAAGCAATGATGAGCACTTGTAAATAAACTAGCCGCAAAAAGCGTAGCAGAAGTGGTAAGGGCCCAGCCACTACAAAACTTCTGTTTCTGTACCTGAATATAATTCCGCTGCTAAAATTTTGAGAAACTGGTAAGTTGCTTCATGGCAAAGACTTTTTTTGAAAATGAAATGAAAATCCTTTCGAAGGTACGGCGATGCTCGGCGATGCTGCATGAAAGTGTGACAGGGTGTATGAGGGAAATTGAGATGGCGATTTTGAGAAAGTCTGAGTGCAGTAGCAGATCCAGGGGGGGATGTGAGGTGTGCTTCTCCACCGCCAGCTTTTTCAAGTTTTTATTTCGTGTGTTTTTGTTCTTGATTTTGTCACCAAATATGAATTTTGTTTTGAATATCAGAATTCGAAAAAGTTTTTTCCCTTCCGATAAAGGTCTCTATCTTTAATTTAAATTACGAGTACGTCAATTCAGACGTTCATCCTACCGAATTTTCTGGATTCGCCACTGACTGAGAAATGAATTATTGGAGCAATGTTGGAAGTTAAATTAGGCTAATTGTCAAAGGATTGCCAAGAACTGATGGATATGCAGAATTTACAAGAAACTGTGGTTGTAAATAGAATAGTGAAAGCTAATGGAGTGCGATGGCAATGGCATGTAGGCTATTGCGGAAGGATGGTGACGATGTGCTGAGAAGAGCGTTACATTTTGAAGCGGATGAAAGAAAGGGACCTGGGCCACCGAAGACAATATGCGGAAGAAAGATGGAAAAAGTGGGTGGAAAGATTGGATTAGAGGAGGAAGACGTCATCACCAGAGCAACACTGTTTTTTAAATTCGGAGGAAGATGTGGTGAATTTGGCCATTTACGTCAAGGGGATTTTAAAAAATGGATCTTTTTCCTACTGCTTATTTACCAATACACGTTTAGTTTGCACCTATATCTGCTGCCAGTTTATCAGGGCATACTGCGACGGGTTGGTCCAAGATGTGCTAGCTCACGCGCGAGTGAGTGCGTGTGTGTGTGTGTGTAAAAGCGCGTGCGTGATGTAATTAACTTTACTCTGTTTTACAGGCAAAAAATATCATCTATCTGCGACCGCCATAAAATGGTGGGCAAGACAATAGTTAAAATTGTAGTATAAGTTTGTTCAATACATTATAATTTTACTGGGCAAGGCGATAAATATAAAGATTTCTCAAAACTGCCTCCAAAAATGTGTAGCAACTGTATTATTTCTTTATTTTGAGATTGATTTATTTTTATAGATTTCACTTTCTTCAACGTCTTTACACCTACAATTGAGTAAATTGTGTTTTATTTTACAATTTCCAAATACCCCTATTTCTTAGCCCTACGCAGATCTGTGAACACCATTTTTCAAGTCTTTGATTTGACTTAACAGCAGAATTGAACCAAGGTTTACCGATCTTGAAGCGGCGTTCGAATCACTACTATGCAGTGTCTGGTGAAATGCGAACTTGCTACCGGCCTGTAGACAACTTTTTTTCTTTTTCAACGGCAGCCAAGCCTGCAAAAGTTGAGAGACACTGCCTTAACATCTGGCAAGCGGTTGTAAATTTCTTTTTGTGGAAGCAAACCGTTGTGTTTGATTTCTCCATAGCGTTTTTCAATTTTTTTTCCTGCTGTTTTACTGTGTATGAATTTTGAAGTATTTGTTTGCATTTAGCAGCTGAACTAACCGACAGAAACGCCGCTAAACTGGCGTATGTGCTTATCACAAGTCTTGAAAATGGCGGGAAGGCAATTGATTTGTTCGGGTGTGACCTAACCATCGTTCAACAAAGCGATTACATTGAAAAACAACTTTTACTTCAACTGATGAAAGCATCAATTCGACTTTGTTCTAAAATTTGAAATAGAAAGCCTCAAGGCCAAATTTGGAGAAGGTGGCTTTTGAACTCTTACAATACACCACAATTCCATTACCTTTCGTTCTATTGGCCTGCCCTCTTTATTCACGGAAGACACTTAAATTTTCTCTTGCTTCACATTTTAAATTGTTCACCATGAAAAATGCGATAAAGAATGGAATCATTCAAAAATTTTCGATGATAAAATCTGACAAATAATTTAAGTTGTTGTTTGGAGGAAATTTCAGCTGCCTTTGCCCTATTACCTACAGAAGATGGAGAACTCCTACCAATGCTTTAATTGCGTAAGAAGGCGGGCGAGTGCTGAGAAAAAGTACAGGCTGATAATAATTTTTGTGTTGAAAACTTTTAGGTGTCTTCTGGGGAGGCAGTGATAAGAGGCCTCCTCACATCTTTGCCTCGGTTACACCACTTGATTTTGCGTGTTAATAAACCAACAGTTATTGGTGCTAAAGAAGTCCTTGTTCCTCATTTTCATTCCTTATTCCATTATTAATCATTTTTGGTCCTTTAGAAGGTTGCATTTTTGCGTCACAGAGGATTTAAAATAGACTTTACCAATAAAGACCTTTGCAATGTTTTGTTGCAGCTGTAGTTATCGGGCAAAACGGCATAGCAGAAAACAGTTTGCAATTTATGTTCTTCTGTGACATTACTACAGTATACTGTATATCGCCAATTAATCTGCTATAGAGAGACCATATTCCAAGACCGAAGGGGCGCCACCTCTGGCGCATTTATGGCGGTCACGTTCACACTTTTCATCACTTACGGGTCATCGGCCTAGATTGGTGACGACGCAAACATGAAGATCTTTTTCTTTTGTTTTTATGGGAGACCAACATCGTCAGAGAGGTTGTTTGGCCGATTTTGGTCTCGACACAAACATGAAAACCATTTTTTTGGCGATCAATTTTTCGAAATTAGTTACTTTACCAATTTTAGTTTCGGAAAAAAATCACACCTTTTTGTTGAAGATTAACTTGACTTTAAAGAGAAAATCCCAGAACTTTGATCACTTTTTAACATTTTTCCCTGACGCTTATTTAAAATCCCTAGCAGCCAAAATTGCCGGAAAAAATTTAATAAACTGATGCTTAAGACAAGATCGAGTGATGTGTGTGGCAAAGTTTTTACAAAGAAGAAAGTAAACTTTATAGCATAACAAATAAAATAGATTCAGAACAAATGTGAAAATCATAACATGATAAACAATTGTTAAATCATAATTTGCAATTTGTTGTAATAATAAGACCGCTGCGAAAAAGTAAGTTTGCCTATTCTTAAGGAATTGAGTCGTACCATCCATACAATTCGGGAAAGGGGAAAAATTTTATGCTAGTCCTAGGTATGTTCTTAATCACAACCTTTTGGTGACATCGCTTTGAGATTTGGTCAAATACAAGAGGATTTGCCAAATTTTACAGCGTAGATGCAGTTGATAATGCCTTTTATTTGCCTGTTGGTTTCGTGAAAGAGTTGTTGCTCCTTTAAAAAAATTTTTTGGAAAAGCGAAATTGCCTCTTTACCCTTTGACAATGCCTTTGCTAAAGGATTACTCTATCCAACACACGGTCCTTGTGGTCTTCAGTTTGTTTTGACAATTATTTGCCAGATGCATTACAAGTTTCTGATTTAAAAACTTTAAATAACTAGGTATTGACTGCAAATTGTTTTCAACAGGTCTTTGAAACTTAATCCTTTGGTTCGTACAAGGGGCTCTTAAGGTACGCGGAGGAAGAATTGATTAACTTAGACCTTTAAAGCTACTTAACCCCAAATATAGAATTCGACCTAGGCCATGCTTCAATTCATTTCTAAAGGAACGTACCGCCTTTTTTCTCCAAAGGTTATCTCGGGTCAATATTACATGTTTTACCTCCCGCGCCTTTAAGATTTCTACGGATCATTGTCGAAGTAACAGCAAACTGATGGCCCAAAAAAAAACGGTTTGTGTTTACATGACTTACCTATTCTTCACTGTTCTAAGTTGAGCTAAAATGTGATTATTTTTGTAAACTCAAGACCCTACGCCCACGTATCTTCTAAGTGCAAAACGACAAACTGATTCGCTCAAGTACACTACAACGTCAATGGGCAGGCGTGCGCTATATTATTTTTTTAATAACAATTTTTAACAATGGGTACTCCATAATTTAAGTCTTTTGAGCAGTACTTTCTGTAAACTTTGCTTGCTACATAATAGTCTAGTAGCTTTGTATTTGCAGAAGTCTTGTGCCAATAACTCTAGCCCACTCTAGAAAAGCAATCGAAGCAGACTGTTCAATTTTTTAGCTATTGAGTTGCCACGTCTCTTCAAGCGTTTGATCAGCTTGGCCGTGTAACGGTTAGAACGACCTCTTCGGAGATCCTGAGTTCAATTCTCCTGCAGAGCTATACCAAAGCCTTTAAAATGGCATTTTCAGGTCTTCGCTTCACGTTCAGCAATAAGGACAATGAGAAAAATGAAATGGAAAGCAGAATGTACTCGGTCATACTCAAAATGAGTTTCGGTGCTGAAAAAAACGCTGCAGTCACAAGACCACGTAATGCTGCACAGTATTAGGTTTAATTGTATTGTGTTTCAACTTGCATTTGTGGTATAATACACGGTGTAGTATCAAGTTCTTCTTCTGCGTAAAATAGACGATACCAAGAAGATCAGATCTCTGACACACTGCGAGAAATCATTTCGTCATCTCGAAGAGACAGACCTGCAGTCGTTCGATCGTTGAGAATAGAGTGAAATTACCGTGGAAACTATCTGCGTGTCTCCTCAACCCTAGACTTCTATATCACATTTGCTGAGG
The DNA here is from genome assembly GCA_963675345.1 of Trididemnum clinides. Classification (NCBI taxonomy): domain Eukaryota; kingdom Metazoa; phylum Chordata; class Ascidiacea; order Aplousobranchia; family Didemnidae; genus Trididemnum; species Trididemnum clinides. The sequence continues at coordinate 14,655,908 of OY776294.1, forward strand.
GCTGAACACCCCCGAAACAAATTTTTAATCAACATAAATTTTTTCACATTACCAAGATGGGAAAACTACTCAACTATGGATTGAGAAATTCTATTTTTAGTGACGTATTTTTGCTTGAGAAAAGGCAATGCTTTTAATATGGTTTAGATGCGAATTATGGGTTTACCTAACTCCCTTTAAAATGGCTATAAATCGTTGTATAACTAAGTTTGCTCCACTTGAGACCTGGGCAAGTTATATGGTTCGCGGGCCACATCCAGCCAATCAACTGTTTCGTTCCTACCCGCAAGAGTTGACAGAAAAATTATTTCGCAAACAGTCAAGATAGATTTGATTTACACTGATAATTAAATTTCGTTTTTGCGCCCGGCTTAATTCATACGTATTCGTTTCGCTTGTTATATCATTTATAAAGTTTTATTTCATTAAAAACTTTGTTAAATTACTTGGTCGTAGACAAGCTATCACTGATGATTTGTGAATCAATCGAATACGTGAAAGTGCATTCCATCTTTATGAGAGAAAAGCTTCAGGGCTACGGCCTTCAGTCAAGTTCGCTGCTTCGCTGGGGTATCAAAAAATTTTCAATCAATGTTAAGTTACATCAGCGTTCAACTTTCTCTCTCCTACTGTTCATTCTTGCCATTGCACAGCATCAGGCGAGATTCAAAATCAATTGATTCAAGCTCCTTGGATTGTGCCTAAGCAATGACAGAGCTTTGGAAGATGAAGTATGAGCAAGGATCAGGGCGTCATGAAACAGATTGAGGAAAGACATTGGTGTGCTCTCAAAAAATTTAGAAGCTTCTAAAGTCACTTGCCTAGACGACAGTGGCGCGCCCAGTTGACCTTTAGATTGCCGAATATTGGTCTATCGCAAACACTGGGGAACAAACGCTTTCATGTGATGGAAATGAGAATGTTACGTTGGTCTCTTGGAATCACCAGCTCTTCTTCTTTCAACTCTTCCCTTTCAAGAGTGACCACAGCAAATCATTCTGTTCCGTCTTTCTCGGTCCATTGCATCCTCCTCTATCTATCCAACCACTTTTAAATCATCCTTCACTCTCTCCATAAACCGTCTCGTTGACTATTCTTTTTCCTTTTATTAGGTAGGTCCATTTCCATTGCCTTTCTTCCAACGTAGCTGTTTTTTCTTTTCAAAACGTGCTCCAACCGTCTCAATCTTCTTTCCCTCCACTCGTCTATTATTTGGCCCTCATATGCTTATGATTATTCAGCTGTTTATTCTGGACAATTTTTTTTAATTTTATCCATCCTACTAGGTCCCGTTGAAAAGCGCAGCATCTCATTTATCCTGACAGCAAATAAAAATAATCAGCAGTACAAACAACTATGAGGCGAGCCTCAGCACAGCATGATGCTTATTTTGTTTTCGATCAATATACTGCCGAGCAAAAGTAACCCTCTTTATTTATCCTGGCCTGAGACGTGCACCACGAGCACACAGAGTGGCTGAGTTACTAGCTTTGATCATTTAAGGGATGAATTTTTTAGGCAGCAAAGGATGATAACGCCAATCACCAAAAAGAGGGATGAGCGCCGACTAAGATGGTGCGGATATGTGCCCCATATCTTACACTTAACAGTAGCCAGCCCCTGGATACTGCAGAAAAGTTCATGAACAACTACCGAGAAGCAAACCAAAGCGACAATGGCACGACCCTCCGAATACCGATTTCAAATTATGCACATTCCTACAAGGCTCTTAATTGGAAACTACGGCAGTCACACTTTAGAAGAGCGGACCTTGTCCTCCCGGACAAACGCCATTATAAAAACAAAGTTTTAAGGCTAGGCTCGCTCATGATTGGTCCGCCACAACAGTAAAAATTTTTGATGTGGCCTCTTGACATTTTTCCGGATATGCTGTATTTAGTTGATGTAAGTGGATAATAAGTCATTCCAAAAAAGCAATTGACAAAAAAGATGTTGCAAAAGTTGATTATGGACTTTTAAAGGTAATTTTAAAAAGAATTGAATAGGATTATAAATAGGCTTAAATTGCTTGTTTTGCACTGTATTCAAATTTGCTGTTGGCAATGCCAAAAAGCTAGCACCAAACTGCAAACACACAATTGAAATTGTCTGCTCGGTGTGCACCTCTGCTTTGTTCACGACCGGGCGATCAAAAGTCAGTTGTAGGTTAACTGAGAGCCTTTAAAATTGCCTTTATCAATGGGCTTTTAGATGACATCTTTTCATTGCCGGTTCAAAATCATTGTACAAATTTATTTAACAACCATACCGCTCTCAGGCAAATATTTTCAAGTTTAAAAAAGCAAACAGTACTTAAGCTATAAAGCACTCGGCAGCCAGCGTTCAGTAATATTAAAAAGCCAAGGTCATGGTTTGTTTACTAAGTAGGCGCTTTAATTGCGTATCATATTAATTTATCGCCCATCAATTGAATATTAAAATCTTACGAAAAGCTACATGTGTTTTGTCACGCTACGGTTACCTGTGGTAATGCTATATATGTCGCAGTTGCTCCGGATGCCAGTTCTCGATCCTCACCATTAGGTGCACACCAATGCCTGTCCACCATATTGATGGTATTGCAAGGAGTTTGCCTTCCTGACTATTCGAAGAATTCCTTGCCTCGTACTCTCATGACATACTTGCATGACATCTCTTTGATGGATATGCCTGAGGTGTTAGTTGCACTGTAGCTTCACGGATTTCCATGATGTGCTCGAACTTACGATTTGTTGTTGATAAGACCCTTGTGACTGTCCCCTCAGGTGCGAGGAGATTGAAACTCAAAATGAAATCGAACGAGAATATTTTTATGCAAGTCCAGTTTATTTTTCGATCCAAATTTTGAGAAGCGTCTACATTTATGGCAGCAGTGTCGTCTTCGCATTAGGTACACACGTACTGGGTTCAATTTTCTTATAGAGTCTAGTAAAGGTTATTCGTAGACAGAGATTTTCTGCTTGATCCTCAGCTGCAAGGAGAAAATGAAATATGTGACAGTGAAAATCTTTAGCAATACGGAGAATGAAATACAAAACAGCAAAATCTGCTTAGTTTCAATTTCAAAGTTTTGGCGTGCTGATAACGCCAAGGCTCTGAAACACGCTTCAGTTGACATAAGCCAAAAATTTCACAAAATTTTATTTTTGGTTAATGGTCTATTGACTCGTTGCTTTTTTCTTTTAAAAATTCATAAGCAGTCTTTCAATATCTTTTTAAAGCATTTTGTCAAGGCAGACTAAAACGTAGGTAAACGAAACGTCATATTTTCAAAATGAATGACGATTCTTTGCTGGCTTTAAGTTATCTTTCAGTCATTGTGGTGATGGATTATTACACAACGCTCATTGTTGCGCAATAGCATTTGACAAAGAAGATGATATAACTATTTTACTGCTCTGTTTCAAAAACAAAAAGTATGCGTTGTTTTGAAGGCTTGCATTTTTGGTTGGTGAGTGTTCAAAGTGTTCAAAGAAGTGATTTTAATTTCACTCTTGATTTGCTTGCATCCAAGTTGATGGTCACATCTTTTATTTTTGTTGTCTGACTACAAATAAACCTGAAATTAAACTACCAGCCACACTTGCAGAATTGAGTGTATCATCACTAAGTAATTTTTTAACTTTAAAAAGCCCTTTAAACATCTAATATCAGAAAATAAGTAGGCGCGTATTGTCGCAACAAAGAAGCATTCTTCATGTACCGTAACTTCATTTCAAATGAGCGAGGTTTTGTTGTCTTTTTATTGCGAAACAATCTCAAAGCATCTGTTTTATTTTTTAGCTTACTCAACAAACCTGCGATCACTTCACCAATGGCTGTGGCCAACCGTAGTTGTAGATGTGCTTAACATGACACTGCAGTTTTTAACTTTTACCAAGTTATGTTACCCTTCTTGTTGTCACTAGAGGGCACATGGGATAGGCTGTTGATCTCTTCGTGAACTAGAAAGAAAAAGTGATTGATAGAATTCTTTCAAAAAGTTACCTTTGGTAACAATTTACCAAAACTAATCTCTTGACCGCTAAATATGTAAGTTCATGAATATGATTTATGACATAATGGGTTGTTTCTTTCAGCGCACAGCTAAACGTCATTGAGCTTTGTTTGTTTGTTCTTAATGACGTGTATTGATGAACTAGCACTTACGGTTATGACTCAAACAGGTTAAAATATTGTAGTTTCAAAAAGAAGCAGTTAGGTTTATGAGATTAACGTAAGTTTATTATATTAGACGATTACCAATGTGATTTCTTGCAAATTGTGTAGGTGTAAGCACACCCACGCAAAACCACCTTAAATAACGAAATCACTAACCAGCTGCGACAGACTCGTGCGCCTACGCAACAGACAGCTCGCAATGTTGAAAAGATGAGCTGGTAGAAAATTGACTGCGATACCGACACACAACCCGATCGGCATCGAAACATTTGGATCGGATGTCTTGTGGAAACAAATGTCTTGTAGAAACCTTTGTAGAAACACTTATTTGGTTTCACCGTAGAGAATGTCTTCGCTCAATGAGCTGGGACTAAAGCAAGCAGGGACTTAGCCAGAGGTTTCATCGAAAAAGCGCGGTGTTGAAAAATTGCGGACCACCTCAGAGTTTTGATACATAATTGCTTTGAAATTATTTTGCGGCAGCTGCCACCAAGGGGAGGAAACATTGTGTGGTGGACACCAATCTTTCGCAATCCATATTATAATTGGTGACAGACCCTCTCCCCCTCCACACACAAACACACACACATACACCAACGTTATAAAATGCCAAATTTAAGTAGAGAACTAAAAACAACAACGATGTTTACACTCTTAGGCTTATTTTCGTAACCTAATCTAGTAATTACTTCACCCTCGAAAAATATACTTTGGTAAAAATACACCAAAATATCTATTTTTGAAGCTGTTACTTCAATTATCGGCCACATGGAAAAATTGGTAACAAAGTCGTGCTGTTTACAAATTACAATACTAAAATAACTGATGACTGGTTGTACGTTTAGAATAACGAGGAAATACTTACGTATTGTGTGAGCTGTCTATAGTCGGGTCTGCAGAATCCTAATTTTTGTTGAAAGGAAGTTTTCAAACTGAGTCAGAAGCTAATTAATTCGTGATCAGAATAATTGTGAGTCAGTATCAAAAATATGTCGTTTTCAATCGATATTACACATAAAGCGACAAAAAGCTGAGTTGTAAAAGGAAGTAGGCTTACTGCTTGTTGCAACGTTCAATAAGCCTACGTCATTTCACACACTTCGACCACTTTTTGTCTGGTTGTGGTGGGCAAACACTGGTTGCGGTTTTGGTAAACGGGGTTAAACATCAAACCTCATGACTTTCTGGCATGATGAGGCATGCACCCATGAAAAAAGTTATCTTTAACTGTATTTTTTGCGAATTTTTGCCAAAACAAGACAGAAAAGAATATCCACCATTGCCAAGCTTACGTCGCGTTCAGAAGAGTATTGTGGTATGTCCAACATCTGACCTTGACAGCAAAGCAAAGAGCTTTGAGCCTAATTCGCTATTTTAAAAGTTCGTTTAAAAAGGTTACCAGATTAGTAGCTTATGCGATGTCCTCTCCCACTTTGAAAATCCTCGGCACGCTTGTGCAACCGTACCACGCACAACAATCTTAACTTTACAATTACTAATCACTTCACAGTTAAATAATAACCGGGACTTGGATAGCCAACGCCCGGTGAGTTAAGTCGTTGTAAACTGGTAGAGCTGCGAGGCCATCAATTATCCAATTGCCTTTCTGCTACTTTTCTTTCTAAAAATGGTTACCTTAGTCCTGATGACTACTTATGGAACCATGGAGTAGGCTATAGCCTTGTCATGCCAGATTAATTGTGCCTAAAACAGTTGTGATGCGATACTCGCCACTGCGTTTTCATAGGGAGAATTCTGCGTCATCATGATAGTTTCAAGTGAAAGCTAACGATGTAACTCAACAAAAAGAGCGCTGAAAAGTTTTAACAAAAGATTTGCAACTCATTATTAAAGGTCATTATGCGGCTAATAGGTAAAAAAACAACTTATAAATGTATACCTAGATGTAGGATATAATTAAGCTTGTGATAAATGTATATCAAGCTTTTACAATTATGCTACTAATAATAATGGTGGGTTACATTAGCTTCTTCAAATGGATGTATATTTAGCATAATTCTTAATACATATATCGTAATTGACTGTAATGGCTAAGAGTCGGCTACATACAGCTGTTAATGTAAAAAAGTGTGAACGTGAAAAAGTTTTAGTAAAGGTGAAACAAAAAATGTTTTGGCAAGAGCATGTCATGAGATAGTTATTGGAGGAGGTGTTTCGTTGAAGGAGAAGAGTTAGAGTAAACATGTTCTTAAAAAACGTCAAGAACAATCTAGCTTTTCCTGTTTGACGAAATACAGCCACTAATTGACAACGTTACGGAAAGTTTTCAAAATGATGAAAATTAAGCAAAGTGCTTCACGTGACATATTTTTGTTGAGAAAAGAATGAAATTAGAAGCATTTCTCTTTTAAAGTTTTACTTTATCACGAAGAAAAGTAATCAACGTATTAGTTTGCGACCAATTGAAAACCTTGCTCTTTTTGCCTCCCCCTCATCAATGTTTTGTTTTGAAGATTATGTGGCTGTGTTTGCTTAACAGAAAGAGTGCATAGCATTGTTGACGAATAATTTCTTGGTAAAGCAGAAACTTCCTAATAGCTTTGAAAATAACTATTTCGCCAAATGCTTTTTGTGACGCTTTCAGCAAGAGCTGCGGAGCGACCTTGATTTTTTAAAGCAACGTAAAACTGTTCTATTAAAATTATTCGCGGTTTTCATAAGCCACATAAACGTCATATTTGACATGAGTTAAAATGATACTTTTAAGCTGATGGTCTTTGATCCCTCTTGGTAATTTCGTGCAGGAAGTATTTTGTAAAGATCTATTTTTTGAGCTGCATTTATCAAAATAAAGTCGCAGCGCTTGCAGAGAAATACTTTACGCGTTGTATGTTTAGCTCGCTCAACATTTCTGTTGGCAGTGCAATTTTAACCATATATGGTTAAAATCGAGAACAAAACCCGCGATGTATATTTAACAATTTGCTTTTTTTCAAACCAGCAACTGCACCATTGAGCGTCTTTTCGTCACACAGATTACGCATTTCATACGTTTGCGTCATGTAGCCACTACATGAGTTCTTGTTCAAAAAAAAATTTTCACGAAGTACCAATTCTGAAAAAAGGTCTGACTAAATGCGATACAAAGTTTGCAGCATAGAATCTTTTCGAATACGTGACGATAATAGCAAACTAATTTTAACAAGGGCATAGAAATGTTTATTAATAAGCAATACATAGCATCAACCTAATTTGGTAGTGCCTTTAGTGTTAACTAAAGATGGTGCTGCATTAGCAGCAACTTCGACAAAAAATTTGTTAATAGACCTACCTTAAGTTAGAGGAAATATAGAAACCCGTACAATGACAATTACTTTCTCCTATTTGAAGCTAAATCAACAATCGTGATTTTCCATTCAAAAAACGTATTTCTATCCAAAAAAGGAAGAACGTAGTCTTGCACTTATCAAATTAGAAATATATACGCCAAGCCAAAGTTACTATCAACCACACAGTAATTGTAAAAATGCAATAGTAAAAACTATTATCAACCGTACGTCGTACTGCGATTGCTATATACCCCTGGTTTTCAATTTTCGATCTATGGTTTCATTATATCCACGATTCTTCATTGCTTTTCTTATTGCATTTTTCCTTCAGATTCCAAGGACGATTATTAGGCGGTGCTAAGAACGGTAGGCCGTGATCTCATCGGGGTTTCCGAGCTTCTACATCCTGTTTGAAATGCTAGGTTTCACTTTTCGTAAACTTACTGCTTGTTAGAGTGCGCCAAGTAAAGAAAATCATTGAAAAGTCCCTTTCCTAAGGTCACAACTACGTAGCCACCGTGACATTTGAATGCGTAACCATTTCATCATGGTCGCCGCAGCACGGCCTTCAACGCACCCGGCCAGGTTGTCTACAGTTTCGGTTAACTAAAATCCAAACAAACAAAATCTTCATTAACCAGAAAAAAAACTCCAAAATGGACTTTTCACGCTTTCAACAACCATTCATCGCCGACGTGGGTTCAAGCGACTTTGATTTATGATGACCGTGATCATTCGATGCTGGTGTTAACTTCACTTTTGTGCCTTTGGGACAGACACTTTGTACTTTGTTTCCTCGTCCGGTGGATTCGTACAAGCGGCAAATTCACTGAAACTCATGTTGAGCAGTTTATGGGGAATGTTGGAACCTGGAAATCCTGAAGCAGGTCGGGACAATTGTTTCCGTGCTTAGCGCTTCTGCCGCTGTCCTGTGAGTCAAGCTAAACAAATTACAGCGGATCTTTTTGATTTATCCGTTGCCTCTGCTTGAGCTACGTTGCCCCCATTCAAAAACATTTTTCACGGCCACAATGAGGCAATTGCGCAAATAATGGCAAACAGCAAAAATAAAAACTTACCAAAACATAGTTCCAGATATGAAACGAATGATAATGATCAATCGCACAGAAATAAGTTTCAAAATTAGAAATTTTAAGAACTGAAACGCTATTAGTTATATAAAACACATCTTTTCTCGCATAAAACTCAACTTTGCATTAATATTGCCTTTGATGCAATGCAAAATGCAACTACTATTTTAATCCTGGTTTCGTTAGCTAATTGAAGTCTAAATTAAAAAGAGAAATTTCTTTATTTTTTGCATTTGTAATTATGTGTTTTGATTTGTCCCTAAAGTAGCAATTTCAGAGTAAAATAAAATACCATATACGGTTTTATGCGCGTTTTCCTTGCAATATTTTTTAGCCCCAACTTGTTTTAATCATAATAGAGTAAATTCAGCTACATATTTTTAATTTTGCGAAGCACTTAGTTAGAAATAAATGATTATTAATATTTTGATGTCTCTTTTATGACAGCACAAGGTAATTGGACTCAAGTCTACGTAACCGATCTTTCCATTAGCACGATGTTTAAGCGTAATCGGAAAGATGCCATGTTTTATTTTGCCCAGTCAAGCGCTCTGTTACGAACACTAATTTTTTTGGCTGAAGCCGCGTCTACATCGGAGGTTCCCAAATCGGGGTCCGTTTACCATACTACATTTACGCTATCTCGGCGGAAATTAAGGTGCTGACCATTTTTTTTTGAAGGACAACTCAATTTTCCTTAGTGCTAGCATTGTAACGATTATTTTTAGAGAAATGGAATCGGGCGACAAAAGTGATGTCGCATGCAGTTTCGGTCCATAAAATAGCAGGTTTGCGAAAAGATGTCCGCGAAGCAGCTAGTGGGCAAAAAGGGGGTACGCGAAGCAAAATGTTTGGGAACCTCTGGACTACCTTGAAGCCAAATGTGGTCTAACTTTTTGTTTGTTTCACTTTGATTCAGCCGCCAACGGCTTACGAGTGAGTCACAGCAAAGCAAACAAAAAATGAAGCCATGCCTGGCTTCAGTGTAGACCAGGGTTTAATAATAAGGCCAACTGGGTTTAATTCCTGTGTTGATTGTTACCGAAAACGTCACAAATGCTATTTATAGAACCTCTGGTGAGCATTCAGCCATAAGGGTAATGTGGAAAATGAAGTATGAACCCAAATTTAATCTACCATGTTTAATAACAATTGAAATTAAAAAACAGTAATCAAGCCCTAGCAGGATAGTCTATCCAAGCGACTTTACTCCATGTCAGTAAATGTTGAAAAAGGGTCTGCTATTAATAAACAGTAATAAAGTCAGCCTAGACATTTATTTGCCTTAAGAAAAATAAATGTCTAAGCTGAGTTTATTACTGTTTATTAATAGCAGACCCTTTTTCATCATCTACCATGCTTAAAATGCATTGACCCTAAAACGCATTGCTGTTTAAAAATGCCAAAAAATTCCACCATATTTCATTTATCCTTCATTGCAATTCCCTCCACAGGACTGTGATACTTGTGGTAATATCAAATTATGCTGTGCGACGACTTCCGTGCTATGAGAATAAAAATGTATTAGCCAGGTTAAATTCATTACCATATAACATTAAAATCACCAAACTGTAGGCAACTAATTCTACATGAAATGATAAGCTGCCAGAAAGGGTTTCCGTTGGAAAAACGGGCGCGATATACCACTGTTGCTGTTGGTGTTTTAAATTATTCTTAATCGAGGGTTAATGTCGTCATTAACCCGGCCATGTGACGTCATCGTTGCGGTCACACAACCGCAATATCAGGCGACAACGGCTCGGATGGTTTGTGACTTTGTTATTAGTAACATCGTAATTAACGGTACAGCGTGCTGCCTATGCTACAACTAGCAGTTACAAACAGTTTAACAACTGCTTATTATAAAATTTCATCATCGTAAGTTGTACATTGTAAACGAATAATTCAAATTATTATGTCAGACTCAAGTGTTGTATGGCATCATAGTTATTAAAAACTGTAGTTTTTTTTGACTGAAACTAAATTACACTAATCTGATAACACCCAATTACTATTAGCCGAGTTGGTGGTCTCAGTATAATTTGTATTCAGCTTTATGAACTCATACGAAGACTGTCTTTGATAAAAGTCCCATGTGAGAAGTTTTGGGGAACAGTTTTTTTGTTATTTACAGAACATTTTTAACGAAATTGGTCTAAATTTAAATTGAAGGCCTTGCGCTTAGAGAACACTCTCAAATTAGAAAAAATTTTCATTGGGTAAAATTTTTCAAGATTGCAAGGATTTTTTATTTTAAAGGTGACACATAGCAAAGCCTCCCCTTGTGTCACGGATCTTCATAACGTATCTGGCTAGCATTCAGGGCTACAACGAAGCAAGCTTTAAAAGAAGCAGTTTTTCCTTAATTAACTGGAAAGGTTTCCTATATGCAAAGAGGAAATTTTCCAGTTTAAGCGGATAGAAGGCAAATAAGCCTTGATGTTGGCTTAATCTTTGCACGCTTTGCCAATAATACTTAACACAAACGTTGAAAATAATGCTTATTTTGCATATCATGCGTACAGTGATGTTTAAAATAGCCAGGTTTTTTTTAGATGCAAAAGAGGTCAATGCAATAAATTTACAAATTTAAACATAATACTGTTTTTTGAACGATTTATGTCAATTTTTCCATGCTTGTTAGAGAACTTAAAGCACAAAAGCACTGTGCTAGCAATACTGGCAACTCCACTTTCGAGGTTTCCCGTGACCGGAGGAAGAATTACATTTGTCTCAGCCTAAAAAATAATCTGAGCTTTGTGTTTGCTAACTTTGAAAACGAAATACTGGTTAAAGATTTTCAAGGGTGTGGCTTTTTGGTACGGTGCGTAGTAACCTCTATCCAAACTAAATATAGCTATGATGTAATGTAACACAACAATATTTACAGGGTTACATCACAACAGCAAAAAACCTGCAACTCAAACTACTAAGTCCTACATTGTATCACCACAATGAATCATATCGTGTTTCATTGTGAATAAACAGTTGAGCAACTCTATCCAACAGCCACTCCAAAAAAGCTGAATTTACGACAATAGCAAAGAATGAAGATGGCTGGGTATTTCTGATGTAAACCGAAGATTTACTTTCAAAAAATGAGAGCCACTGCGACATGAGTTTTCCAATACTTTATTATTCATATTTTGCAGTATTTTTAGGAGAGAAAGCTAATGTTGCAATTTCCTCTGAATTTTAATTTCCATTACCTCAACCAGAAGTCAGCATTGCACAACCTTCAGCAAAACTGGGTCAATTGCAAGAAAGTGAAAAGCTTGCGTGAAAACAAGCGTGAAAGCACACTTTTTTGGATCGTTGCTTGGACCAAAAGCTACTTTATTCTCGGGGCTACGAACTTCTTGTTCGCTGATAGCAGGTGGCACACCCCTGCTCTAAAAAGATAGTGTGTTTCCGGATGTACTTGGACTAATCACAGTTTGTTGTATATGCGAAATGTGGTGGCTGAACAAGTTAAGTTTAATAGATGTGGGTTGAGAAGTAATTACTTGATTTAGGCCGTAGACCAAGGGCTATTTACGAAGGCAACTGCGATCTGACATCGCCTTGCAACCGCATGAGAGTAATTTCTGTGTTATGTGTCTTTGGAAAAGGAACTCTGCTGCACATTTTCTTAATTAGTTGTAGTGTCAGCTCAAGGGGGTGGGGGAACCAAACTACGGCTCGCTGGCCAAATTCGGCCAGTTTTGCGATTTAATCTGGACACACAAACAATTTTGTAAAACTTGGTTCTGTCTTTTCAGTTTCAGATCTTTCTGCTAACCGTATCAAAAAAGCGCACAAGATCGAATTTTTTACGAGTTGTATAAACGCGTGAAAGCATTTAAAATCACGTTAGCTTTATTTTCAAGACAAATGTCTAACTACTCTTTTCGTCATTTTACCAAATCAGCCATAATGAAGGATGTAAACAAATGCAGCAAATAATTAGACGACTTGCACGAAAAATTTTGCCTTCGTTTTTTTGATTTCGAAATAACTCGCTATCCATATGATATTCTCATTCCCCCGTACGCAAGAGTTAGAAATAGCTTCGTAAAAATTACAATTGGAGCTGAGTAATCTTTAATGTAATTTCGTTTTAAAAAATACGAACTCATGTGAACTAAAATGGCAAGCTTACATTCTCGATGTCTCCGGTTTGGAAATCTATCTGACCTAAGGATCTTTATTTTTTGGAGATCAACTTATGCAGAGCGCCGTTTATCTAAACATGGCTAAACCAATACTAATAGTTTAAATTCGATTTGGATTGTGTGACATGGAAATTCAGTCGAACCTGGATGAAAATGATTAGGCTAATGACGAAAAAAAACGTAAAAAATCGCTGCACTAAGTACAACATAATTTTTAAAATTGCGGAAGACCGGGCAAAAAATGCTTGTATGTTGTCTGGTTCCACGTTTTATGTTAGCTAGCATTCAGTGCAATGAACATCAACAAAACTGGCCAAAGATCTCTGTTAATTATCAAGATCGATTTGTTGTGGGAATTGCCACAACCACACCAAAACCAAAGCTTCATAAGTTGGTAAAGGAATTTATCCAATTGCATTGTTTACATTAAAATTACGAAAAATTTTAATGCGATTTTTCTAGTTTTATTTTTGCGTCACGTGCTGAATAAGTGCTATGATATCGTTGTAACGAATTGCGTTTTAGCACTCATCCAACCCGCTTGTCAAATTAAAAAAATTTTTTGGCCGGTCCTCTTGAAAGTTTTCCCACCCAACTGTTGGCTGCTCACCAGTGTTATATGCTTGCAATGCTTTGTACCGGCATTCCTTGCAGCTCCGAAGTCTATTTCAACACAAGATGTCTTATATGTGACTACGAAGGTTTTCCCGCTACTGGTAATCAAAAACAAAAACTCTTTTGTTCTGTTTGCTATCAAGGGAGCTAAATACGGCAAAATGTTTTGCATACCCTCTTTTAGCTCAGTTTCGCTTTGCACACCGCGTTTGCGCACGCTGGAGTATAATTAAGAATACACGAACTGCAGTTCAGATAGACCGGAGTATTTTCTCAAAAACCTTGACGTAGTATGTGCATTTTTACTAAATAAAGCAAAGAATAGCTTTATCCCCAAAATAACAGCCAAACAACTTGTAAAAAACACACTGCGCACGTTTCCGTCCTCAACGGGTGCCATTTTCAAAGCAAAACCTGCACAACAAAACGATTGACCATCAACTACGCCATACTGACCCTAAGAAAATTAACACAACAAGAAGCAATAGTTTAGTGTTACGTAAGTGGAGAAGAAAGAATTTGAGGTCTAAACTAGGTTGCAATTGCTCCACGTAAAGAGATTCCAAAATGAGGAGTTTGGTTTTGTCCGGAAAACTGGTGAGAATCTCTGGAAGGTTGAAGTCAACTCTGTGGTTTGGATTTGATTGTAAGTGACTACACACTTCCAAATTGAGACTGTTCTGACGCTCGTCCAGGCGTTTCAGTTATATCATGTGCCAAAGCAAAAAAAATGCTTGACGTAAGCAAGAATAGGCTATTGCTTTGAAGTAATAGTTTGTGGATTGTTAAACAACAGACGGCAAACTAAAATTGGCTCGGATTCAAGTCAAAGCACAGTAAAAATTCTCACTTCGTTTAAAGACTCGATCATCGTGGAATAGAGGCAAAGTTCGAGCTGGCTTAGGTATACCTAACTTCGAGTGCTCGGGAAGAGTTTTTGTAAGGAACAGTCCAAAAACTTTTTGAATTTCTAAAAAGAGGTCTTTACAATGACTTAAGGCCTTGATTTTTGTTGAGTGTCTCAAGATCTTTACTTGATTTTTTGGCAAAATAATTGAGCTAATGATTTTAAGTGATTTAACTAGAAGGGGCTTCAATGCCTTTGCTCACCCTCATTCCACCGTGTTGTGCCTTTAATTTACTTTACTTCCAAGACCATGACATTCAATCTTAAGCAAACTATTTCACCATACAGCAAAAACACCAAAGTTACTCCTGAGCAAAACTCAATTTTCGACATTTCAATTTGATAATCACGTGATGATGATGCTTAAAGCCTGACACCATACCTGGCCAGATAATCTAATACCCCACCCTTCCTTTCTATTGTTGAGTCATCACTTATACGGTTGTTCTGTCGCAATGCTTGACGCGACATTCAGCCAACAGCGATCACACGTTTCCAGGGAGTCGTCAACAAAAAATCAATGTTTTATTTGATGTGGTGCACTTAGGCGAATATAGCTAGAAACTTTGTAGTTACTCTTACTGTCATTACAACGTCATTACGACATCATGTCGACATTACTCAAGAAATATAGACAAATTGTTGTCATTATAGAAGTTAGATATTAAAAATCACACTTTATCCACTCTATTTTGGAGCTACTGGCCCGGTTAATAGTCCAAAAAAATTGTAAAGCATCTTTTTCCAGTTCCTAAATCTAAAATTACTTTCCCACAAATAGTTTTTAACTTGTTATGCAAGCTATAGCCCGCGTAGCGAAAAGGAAGTACGGATACAGCTCATATTCTTCGTCGAGCCAAAGCACACACTTCGAAAATTTCCCAAAATTTTATCTTGACTTTCTACTTTACGAATAGCTTGGAGTACGAAGTATTGGATGCAGAACTATTCACAATGAATTATGGAACTATGCGAATATTGCTCAGTCGATGCTAGATGTTTTGGTGCTAAAAATTCATTTAGTTTAAAAGCGCCAAAAATCTGCTCACTTTATTTCCTTAAGTCGTAATTACTTTGAAACACGTTTTGTCTAGGAGTCCAAAGATACCGACATCAAAACTCGCATGGGTAGCACATCTTGTGCGCGATCCTGGCTTCTGCCTAATATAAAGTTAATCAAGCCACTGGCAATTGCATTTCTGGAAATTTTGTCGTTGTTGAAATGAAATGGCGACAACGTGTCTTCATTTAATTTCCTGGCTAAGTACTTGAGCTAATGATTTTGGCCATTATTTAGAAAACTGATATTGGCAAAAACTACTTTTATGGCGTACATAGTCCCTTTTTTTTGACAAATTGGTAGTTTCACTCAATTTTAAACTCCAGTGGACCTTAAGATTATTGTGTTTGTTTATTTATTTAACATGATTTATTTATTTGATTTTGAGAAAAGGAATGATCAAGCTGCTTATTGTGATATTTGCAGTAAAATAAGTGTTTTAATACCCTTTGCGTTCATTACTTTGTCAAAAAGATCACGTTTTTATAGTAACCGTCAGTGGTATATGGTCAACAACATAAAATTATATCATTTTGTACAATTTTGTAAAACAAACTGTTATCATGTCTTTTCTAAGTGATCATTTAACTTATAGAAATCCATTATGGAAAAAAAATAGTCAATTTTCAAGCTATTATTGTAACCTAATGTCGCCAATTTACTTTGTCAAAATGCTTCATTTACTACACTTGGCTCTGTTGTATGTTGCACCCATAAAAACTGAAAAAAATTCTTTAAGCGTAGGATTTAAACAGCTACGAGTAAAAGATTGTTTTTTGTAAATAATTGATAGGTCTTATGGAAATTTTAAGCAAATGATGAGTTAAAATTTTTTAAGGTTGAAATTTTTTCTCAAATAATTATCATAATTCAAAAATTCCAGCCCAAATCGATGTTTACAGTTTTCAAGCACATTAAGTGATTCCACGAAAAGCTATATTTTCGTAGTAATTTATTTAAAACTTTTTACGAAAAAAACATGAACATAAATGAGTCTTCGCAATAAAACGTTTGTCCGTGTTAAACAAAAAAAATTAATTAGTTTTGAATTTCAACTAATCTAAATTTAAATCGCTTATCATTAAACTTGCAAATTTTTAACGTTATATCTCATCAATTGCTCTGGCATTTATTGTAATGTAAGTTTTAGATGTTAATCCATTTAAAGTGTCATACTTATTTATAATTGCCAAGTGCGTATAAAATAAACAGACATATTTATGTGTTGATGCTCTTTTGTTTTTCCGCACGTCAAACTTATAAACAGTGTTGCCAAATATTTTAATTCGAAGTAATGAAATAATGACCTTTTCTTGAAATAATGACGGAAGCTTGGAAAAACCTGCCTTGCTCTCCTGGCATTGTCAGCCTGATTAACGTGTAATTTCTGCGTCATCTTGTCCCAAGAAAAGACACTTTACGACCACTATCCCCTGATTCATTGCAGCGCTTGTTCAAACGCACTGTGCCAGCAGTACTGGTAACTCCGAAGCAGGTCTGAGCTTAAGTTCCTTTATGAACAACGGTAACGGTTTTTTTTAACCTGATCATAAAAAATATTTACATTCTAATCATAACCCCAGCTGTAAATATCAGCACATTACTTAAAATTTGGAGAATTTTTTGAGAGGAGCTAGTAGTCTGGCTGCCGTAGAAAGACCAATAATCTTAAATAGTGCCTTGGCTATGCAGAACTTCAATGCCATATCAAATAAATCATCTTCAAAGTTTAAAAAGAAGATTTTGCGCATGAACATATTGAAAGGTCAAAACCCCTTGTTTACTAGTGTTGCCTTGATCATATTCTATGCTGTCGCCTTTAATCATAATAAGTTTGGCTTATGCTGGCTTCGAACAAGCATTATCAGGTCGATTAAGTGATGTGCGGTAGAAAATGCAAAAGCTGCATTGAATTTGTTTTATAATTTTGAAGCCATATGCGATTCTTTAAAAAAAGTCGCCAAAAAAGAAATATTTTTAAATGATTTTCCTTGAAAATCATCACACGAAAAGCTTCGAGAATGTTCTATTTCAGTAAAAGCAGTTTTTACCCTTTCAGCCATAATTCATACATTTGATAATGACAATTTTATCAACCCGTCAAGTGCGTTTTCTTTCGTTTATCACTGTTGGCATAGGCTAAGAATCGTTTGCTTAGTTTGAAAGGACAAACACTCCATCTTGTTTGTCAAAAGCAAATTCTACGAAAAGATGATTCATTTGAAATCCAGGAATTACAAGAAAGATGAGAGTATTTTCAATTCATGGAAGCGTTCCTATCTCTTTACAAAACCATTGTGACTTGGAGCACGGCCAGGGGTTAGGACACAACAGCTTTCATATTTTAGGCCTTAACGTTGCCTCGGAAAAGGTGAAAGACTGATTTTATTTCAGCAACTTTGCCAAAAAAACAGCTACTTTGATAGCTTTGATAAGCTTACCTTTGCAAAAAAATTGTGATCACCTTCCTGCTTGTTGCACCCTGATACAGTTATTAAGCGCGTTTTGGGTGTATGTAGCTTGGAGTTGCGCGGATTAGTGTAACCCAAGCTAAGCCCAAGTCGACAAAAACCCACGCTTAATGTAAATCAGGCTTGGCTGTGCAGTGTAATCCAGATTGATTTCAACATCAACGTGCAGAGTCGCGCAAAACTGTCAAAAACTCGTTTCTTCGGCAGAGTTCTGCACTTTTCCACCGGCAGCATTGCGCAATGAAAGGTGCGTCAAGTTGTCGCCCAGTGCTCGCTAGTTGAGCCCTCAGAACGAACGTTGCATGCGGCAGGCCAAGCGGGACGACGTTTGCTTTCAAGCTACGGTTTCGAGTTCAAACTATGGCTTGCACCCACGGGAGCGACATGTAACGGTGACTGCTGACTCAAAACCGCAAGGCATTTTATAGTCCTTCAGACTTTCCCTTCATTTTGTTTTCGACAAGCTAAATAAGTTTTTATCGAATTTTTACTTCTTTTTTCCAGTATTTGGCCACTTCTCGTGTTTTCAAAATCCCCTTCATATTAACTCTAGAATAGTTCTTAAGAAGTGAAACAAAATAAAACAAGCAAGAAGTTCCCATCTTTGCTAACTGCAAACACAGTAAAAGTGACCTTGCGCAATGTACTCTCGTTGTCCAGTTGAAAGGCCGGTTTCCATTGGGCAAAGATTGCAGGCGTAGCACGAAATATTCTTTGTTTCTCTATCTGGTTTTATACGGAGCGCATGAAACGAAATAGAGAAACAAAGAATTTTTCACCTTACGCCTGCAATCTTTGCCTAATGGAAACCAGCTTTTAGTGACCACGAAACCCAGCGCCGACGTTGAGCAATCTTCAAGCGCGTTGTGGCGACAATGCTGCGTCATCATCATTGATTTTGCATGAGGAAAATTCGGATTTAAAATAAATATGCATGTTGGTAAAACAATGACTTGATACGAAGTCCAAACTTTCGATTCTTTGAAGTCTTATTAGGGTATTTTTAACTTTTAAACGTGTTGAAACTGGTCAGGGCCAGCTTCAATCTAGTTCATTTATAACGTATAGACGGAAGCACCCTAGTTGCCATTCGTTTCTTCAACAATTTAAAAGAAAAGTTCCACATCACTAAAGAACAACGCAGTTTTGCTAAGTCTATCCAGCTATAAACCCATCAATCCATTGTTTTGTTGCATAGGTAGAGGGCAATGAGAGTGGATTGTTAAAATGAAAATATCTCCAAAACGGTTTGTACGACCTCAAAATGCACAAATTTACACGTTTCGTTGGCGATGCGACCCTAGCCCCAAAATACGAGCCCAGCCCCGAAATACGACTTTGGGCTAACCGCAATTTTTGCAAGCGCAAGAGATCAGGCAAGGACCTGTGGCTTGTGGTTCTTGCACTATTTGAGGCTTGAGCGTTTGTTGCATTACAGCTCAGCAACCCGATGTGGTAGTCAGGGCGCTCGCTTTCCAATTGATAGGCTTGGTATTACTTCCTTAAAGAGTTTAGATCAAAACCTTCAAATCAACTTAAATCAAATTGCGAAAGTCGGCTGCTTGCCACTGCAGCAAAGTCGAAATCGAAGTTTGAGTGTGCGCTACTCAATCCCAATAAACAAGCAGATTTGTTTCATTACACGTTTTCCTATTGATAAATTCTTGGTAAATAACTGGTTTCAAGCTATCGGCAAATTTCCCCATCTTTTGGTTGTTTCATTACTTGTTTTTTGCGTCTTTCTTTTGTGAATCTCCATGTCGTAACATCTTCCGATGAAATAAGATTTTCTGTTCAGTTCATTGTGAAAGTTTCGATTTTCTTAAAACCTCCTTCAAGTTTCGATTATTTTGTGGCCAATGATTTGAAAGAAGCTGTGATAATCGAAGGAAATTTGCATTCACTGATGACAAAACAAAAAATCTGAAAACATTTTGCAGCCAGCATAATGTGAGATACATCCCTAAAATGCTTAATTTTGCAACTATGCACCAGAAAAATAACAACTTTTTGTAAATTGGGAAGTTTTTACCAACCAACTCGCAAGTTCTAAAGCTTTACTTGAATTTTCTACAGGCAAAGAGCTAAAAACACGATGTTCAAGCTATTTTAGAGTGGTCTACATGCACAATCTAAAAATACTTAGTAATTTTAAAATCTTAGTGGCGTGTTCAACCATTAGTTCAAAATTAATCGCTGTGAATGACGGCAAAACAGAAAGTAAAATCCTGGGTGTAATTAAAAAAAGAAAGCATGTGTTGAGTCACGTACACGAGAAAGCAGAAATTGTGAAATCAAGGAAAAAGAGTTGCCGCAATTGTGCTGATGCGAAAAAAATACTGTTTTTAGTCTTTTCTGAAAACAATTTTAATACAATTGTTGTATAAAATTGCTTCACTCTGGGGCGTTCATGGGTCAACGGGATCGGAAAAATATCTAGACTTGAATAAAATAAATACATTTTTTAAAATCGAAATTGCTCGAACTAATAAGTTTGTTGTGTTGAATTGCACGTTTATTTCATTGTTGTTTGCGCGGGCCATGCTTTTCTCCAGTTACTTGGTTGCCTTTCAAAATACGACGTAATGGTAATAAGTTAGTCTAAAATTAACAACACCAAAAAAATGAAAATGTAAATTAGAAATTCTGACGCATCTCAGGCTTTGAAAACGGGAGAAAGTCAGTCTTTTTGTTGTTGTTTTTTCCAACCAGCATAAAGAAAAGACCCCTAATATGCTATTTACTTTTTATGCACGTAAGAATATATATAAATGGACATTATGACGACATCTGAAAGTAAACACTTGGGCGTACATTGTTTGGCCAATTGCACATTTCCTCAAATGGATGGCACTTTAAGCTAATACAAGCCCTACAAACAAGGATATATTACGGTTCAAGCCCTGAAGAGACAATATAAGTTACCCAAAGGATTACGACTCAAATGTCTTTTGAACTTTCCTCTTCACAATACCCTGTTGTTTGACTAATGCCGATTTTATTAAAATCTCGTTTTGTTTCAGAAAAGCCACAGGTGTTCAGAGCGTGAATGGCATGCCGTGCTCAAATATTCATAATAACAAAATCCTTTTACATTTTTTTATCAATAGATAGAAAGCAAATGACATTTTTAATTTTTTCTGTTCATCTTGAAAGGGCGAAATGCGCTGATGCACGGCTGTGAAAAATTGGGAAGGTAAGATTTCATTCATGATGACGCCGTTAATACTGTGCTGCTGCAGATTCAAAGTTAAAAGTTAGCAATGTCTCTCACTGCTCCCATCTTGCTTGAGCCGTTGGAAGCATGATAACGTGTGCGACAAAGTATGCGGCGGACAAATGGTTGGTTTACAAGCAAGAGATTGTGGGTTCATTTACCGTATGGTTTGCACGCAGTTAGGTCGTTGACAAAAGCACTGTATTGCGATTTGCTTTAGTGATTGCTTGGTATGTATTGTAGTAAAAGTACAATGTGCCTACTGCATGAGTAACTCTGAAGCAGGATGGAACACGAGTAGCTCCAAGTATAACTGCATAGCTTTACCCGTAGCCGGAAGATTAAAATATAATGTATTTAATTCAAAGTGCAATTTTTTTGCTATCATTTTTCTATAAATTGTTGCCAATGAAATTAATCCCGTCGAAGCCGGTTGGTCCCGCTTCTGCCACAGCGTTTTCGAATTGCTTTCGCTATATTTGCTGAATTGCACTTGCACCGTTGCTAGCAAGTTATGCTTGCAACGTACTTTCCTATGGCCTAAAAACGTCCTTGGTTAAAATAGAACTCACGGTCCATCAATCATGATGTTAATGGCTGCTAAATGCTTTTAATGATCGATCAATGAAGTTTATGTAGCAAACTAAATCACGCCAAAGCCATCAACAAACACAGAAATAGCAACAACAAGCAAACAAATTTTATGACGTGAATATATCTGCCAGATAACCTATTTTTAATTACCAAAAACAATAGCTAATTGGCATCAATATTGCAACTAAGTTGTGCATTTGACAGCAGTTTTTGAACAAGTATTACGCTTTTGGAAATCTTTTGTTTATTGATTATCACTGCAAGGAATTTGCGTGGTATACATATCCAACTCAGTGCTCAGCATCAGGAAATCGTTTTAAAATAACTTTAGGGACGTTATTTGCCTATTTTCACGTTCATTTAAATGAACCAAATGAGCGATTGAAATCGGACGACATGGACCTTAAGACTAGCAAACTTACAATGTTATTGCGTCAGTAAAATATAAAAGCAACTTTAAAACAGGTCCATACCTACCCGCTGCTTCTTCAAACACAATGCCCTTAAAAAGACCCGCTTGTCAAGTATTTTTCTTGCCAATTGGAAAAAAAAACACTTGGCTGCCCAAGAACCATGTAAACGAATTGCGTAAGTTACTTAGCTTGCAAA